>JAGFNQ010007664.1:238143-575430 GCA_024364735.1 Boesenbergia rotunda | reverse complement strand
TTATCTATGGTTGGATATCAACCTATTTGGAGATGTTCCTACGATCTCCCGAATTGATAAAAAGGGTTATTCAATTCGAAAAATAAATAGGATTTAATTAATGTATATTGATGCATTCTTTATCATTCTTCTCACATTAGCTCAATTTGTATTTCTAGGATAATCACTTGATCATGTCTTCTCTAAATTTGCGTTCCATTTTGGACACCAATAAGCTGACTGGGCCAAACTTCATGGATTGGCTTCGAAACCTGAGGATAGTCCTCAAGGCAGAAAAGCTTGCTTATGTCCTTGAAGAACAACTTCCCAACCATCCTCCAGAAGATGCAACTCCAGACCAGTTAGTGCCCTAGCAGAAACATGTGGCCGATTCTGAACTTGCGAGTTGCATCATGTTGGCCACTATGGTACCTGAGCTGCAAAAGCAGCATGAGCATATGGATGCTCATACCATCATCTTCCATCTTCATGAGCTGTTTGACGAGCAAGCGAGATCCGAAAGGTTCGAGGTCTCCAGACTCCTCTTCACCTCTAAGATGCAGGAAGGCACTTTTGTCTCACAGTTTGTGTTGAAGATGTTGGGGTACATTGAGCGACTAGGCACACTCGGATTTGCAATGGATCACGAACTAAGTGTTGATTTAATTCTGCATTGTTTGCCCAAGAGTTACTCATAATTTGTGATGAACTATCGGATGAACAAGCTGGAGACTACCATTCCTGAGTTGCTCAACCTGCTGAAGACTGTAAAGCATTCTGTAAAGCAAGATCAGAAGACGGTACTGTTAGTTAGTTCCTCAAAGAAAGGCTCTAAGAGGAAGCCCAAAGAACAGAATAAGGGAAAGAAGAAAAAGGCCAAAAAGACTGAAAAGGCACCAATAGGCACTTGCCATCACTGTGGCAAGGAGGGTCACTGGTGAAGAAACTGCAAGGTTTATCTTGAGTCCTTGAAGAAGAAGGCATCCGATGCCCCATCCTCTTTAGGTATCTTCATTATTGAATGTCACTCTATTTCCTCATCCACTTGGGTACTTGATACTGGGTGTAGCTCACATATATGTAATGACATACAGGGGCTAAGGAATAGGAGAAGACTCGTCAAGGGAGAAGCGAATTTGCGAGTTGGAAATGGAGCAAAGATTGTTGTTGTTGCCATCGGAACATATTTGCTAAAGCTCCCTACTAGACTTGTCTTAGAATTGGATAATTTTTATTTTGTTCCTTCGTTAATAAAGAACATTGTATCTATTTCATGCTTGAATGAAAAGGGTTATCATTTAACTTTTAGTAACAATTGCTGTTACATAACTTTAAATGGCGTTCTTTATGGGACCGGAACTTTATACAATGGTATCTACACATTAGATTTATCCGGTGACGTTTTCAATATCGAAGTTAGCAACAAACATGCTCGAATAGATAATCAAATAGACTCCTATACGTGGCATTGTCGTCTTGGCCATGTAAGTAAGAAACGCATGACCAAATTACACCGATGTAGAATTTTGGAATCATTTGAACCCGGTTCATTTGATACATGCGAATCATGCTTAAAAGGCAAGATGACCAAATTACCCTTTTCCGGAAAAGGTAAACTAGTGGGAGAATTGCTTGGTCTAATACATACTGATGTATGTGGACCAATATCAACTCTTGCACAAGGAGGTTATAGCAACTTCATTACCTTTATCGATGATCACTCACGATTCGGGTATGTGTTCTTAATGAAACACAAATCTGAAGCTTTTGAGAAATTCAAAGAGTTCAGAAGTGAAGTAGAGAAACATCTTGGCAAAAGTATTAAGATACTTCGATCCAATCGGGGTGGTGAATACTTGAGTCAAGAGTTTCAAGATTATCTTAGGGACAATGGGATATTGTCTCAATGGACTCCGCCATATACACCACAGCATAATGGTGTATCTGAGAGGCGTAACCGAACCTTGATGGACATGGTTAGATCTATGATGAATCATGAAACTCTTCCAAAATCCTTTTGGGGCTATGCGCTTAAGACAGCTGTTTACTTACTAAACAGAGTCCTGACCAAGGTAGTCTCTACTACTCCATATGAGACGTGGAATAGTAAGAAACCTCATTTAACTCACCTTAAAATATGGGTTGTCCTGCTTATGTAAAGCGGACTGTATCAGACAAATTGGATACTAAGTCTGATAAATGTATATTTATTGGAGACCCTAAGGAAACGAAGGGTTACCAATTCTATCATCCCTTGGAACAAAAGGTGTTTGTTTCAAGGCATGCTGTATTTCTGGAAAAAGAATTTATTTTACAAGAAAACAGTGGGAATAGCATTGAACTTGAAGAAGTTCAAGAAACTCCAATAGACTTTAAAGAGACACCTAGTCTAGACCCACAACAATAACTCATAATGTTGAGCTATCAGTTGAACCTAAAATAACACCACTTCTTCGTAGGTCTGATAGGACACACAATATTCCAGAGAGATACGGATTTCTCATAAGTGAATTGAACGACGTGTTACTCGTTTACAATGACGAACTTATCAGTTATGAAGATGTTCTGATAAATTCAGAAAGGGATAAATGGCTTGAAGCCATGAAGTCGGAAATGGATTCCATGTACGAAAATCAAGTATGGGACTTGGTTAACCCGCCTGAAGGGATTAAGCCCATAGGGTGCAAGTGGGTTTTCAAGAAGAAAACCGACATGGAAGGTAATGTTGTTAGCTATAAAGCTAGATTAGTGGCAAAAGGATATCGTCAGAAATAAGGAATTGATTATGACGAAACCTATTCACCAGTAGCTTTGCTCAAATCCATTCGGATGCTCCTGGCCATAGTAGCTCATTATGATTATGAAATATGACAAATGGATGTGAAAACAACTTTCCTTAATGGAAACCTGCTTGAGGATATATACATGATACAACCTGAAGGTTTCACATCGGTTAATAAAACCAAAGTATGCAAGCTTCGACGATCCATATATGGACTAAAGCAAGCATCCAGGAGCTGGAACATCCGTTTTGATGAGACAATCAAAGAGTTTGATTTCTCACAAAATCCTGACGAACCTTGTGTATACAAGAAGGTTAGTGGGAGTGCAGGCGTATTCCTAGTGTTATATGTCGATGACATTTTACTTATAGGAAACGATATATCAGTCTTACAGTCAGTTAAAATTTGATTGTCCAAAACTTTCTCCATGAAAGACCTGGGAGAAGCAACCTATATCCTTGGGATTAGAATTTATAGAGATAGATCAAAACGGCGTCTTGGTCTTTCGCAGTCTACATATATAGACCGAGTGCTAGAAAGGTTAGCATGTCGGAATCCAAGAAAGGTTACCTTCCCATCAGGCATGGGATCAACCTTTCAAAGTCTATGTGTCCGCGCACAGAAGACGAGAGGATTTGCATGAATAAGATTCCTTATGCATCCGCGATAGGATCTATCATGTATGCTATGTTATGTACTAGGCCCGATGTATCATATGCTCTGAGCGTCACAAGCAGATACCAGTCTGATCCAGGAATGGATCATTAGGCGGCTGTCAAGACAATCCTCAAGTACTTAAGAAGAACTAAGGATGTGTTCCTAATATATGGAGAAGGTGATATGATAATACATGGATATACAGATGCCAGTTTCCATACAGATAAGGATGACTCCAAATCTCAGTCCGGATACGTATTTATTTTGAATGGAGGCGCAGTAAGCTGGAAAAGTTCCAAGCAAGACACCGTAGCGGATTCTACCACGGAAGCGGAATATATTGCAGCTTCGGAAGCAGCAAAGGAAGAAGTCTGGATCAAGAAGTTTGTCTCAAAACTTGGTGTGGTTCCAACCATTGATGAAGCAATACCGGTTTACTGCGACAACAATTGAGCTATTGCACAAGCAAAGGAACCAAGGTGTCATCAACGATCCAAACATGTGTTTCGCCGCTATCATCTGATCAGAGAGATTATAAGTAGGAATGATATACAAATTGAGAAAATTCCCACTGAAAGGAATTTAGCGGATCCTTTAACTAAGGCCTTGCCTCAAAGCAAGTTTGAGGGTCATGTTAGAGCCTGTGGTATTGGGTACCGTAGCGATTGGCATTAGGTCAAGTGGGAGTTTGTTAGTGATATGAGAGAAATGTCCTAAGGCAATCGCCTTATGATTGTAATCATTTATTTTAATAAATGAATATTCACTATTTGAGTATACATGTTTGTGTATTTGATTGAGATCTTAAACTCATTTACTGATTGTCTGCAATACAATTCACAGCATGAGAGAATTTGTGATGAATTCACAACTAGTGATTATCTCTACATGTGCAATTGTGAAGTATTGAAATTGTCCCTAGTCGATGAATTGATAAATACGGACACTAACAATTCTGTTGAGACTAGCATGGGTTATTCTCTAATCAGCTGATTCTCAGTGGCTGGTGACATTGAGATGTCCGGAGATAAACATGAATGCTAGTTAAGGGAACTAGTTCATTGGAGTGACTGGCTGTAAAACTTCATATGGTAGTCTACATATAGATATGTCAGTGAAATTCTTACTGCAGCATAAGTGCGATGTTCCTTTGACTTGCGGTGTTCAAGTCATCTTGGTCATGGAGACTTATACTTTGACATCTTAAGCAAGCATCTCCAAGGAGGTGTGGACCCAGGATGATTGGGTATAAGCCGAAGTGCCCGAAGATGTTTGAACAGCCTACAAAGGATTCACCACTCCTTGCGAGGAGATGTATCCCGAGGCCTATCGTCGGATTGTTACTCGAAGCCTCTGGCCAGAGCATGACATGTTCAGAGTATGAATCTCTTAAATACATGAGAGTAATTAGAATCCATAGGATGAGGAAACGTTACTTGGGCTAGGTGTGACGTAGTCACCCTAGTGGGGACTAACACACATAGACCATGTCCTGAACCAAGTGGGTATAAGATGGTGAAGGGAATGGGGCACGATTCATTATAGCTGCTGAAGGGTTTTAGAATCATTTCTGAGGTCAACCGTTAATCTTTCAATTAATTTGGGATCATGATGTACTCATGATCGTTCTATAATTAATTAGTTAATTATGGACGACCAACATAAATTGAAAGCCTATTTGGTCACACGCATAACGAGTAATTCGAAGGATTTAAAACGAGTTGAGAATTGGATTCTCCAATCGAGATAGACTATTTTTGGTAAGTCCAAAGAATAGTCAAAACTAAATTTATTTCAGACGCATCGGAAGCATAGAATGGTTAAGTCTTTTAAAGACTTAATGGGTGAATTAAATAAGTTTAATTCATTAAGGAATTTGATCCAATTGGGGTTAGATGGGCCGGCCAAGGAGGGGGCCTCCTCTCTTCTTGTCATGGCCGGCCACCACCATAAGAGGATAAGTCTATTTTGGTTTGTTTTATAAAATAGACCAAAGGTTGGTTTATTTTATAAAAGGTTATATAAATTTTATATAAATTTTTATATAATGAACCATGAGTTGGTTTGTTTAATAAAATTTATATAATGAACCAATGGTGGGTTTGTTTTATAAAATTTTATATAATGAACCAATGGTTGGTTTGTTTTATAAATTTTATATAATCATACCAAAAGAAAAAGAGCCTTGATTATGGATTGATTGAGAAATTATTCCATAATCAAGAAGAAGAAGCTTGATCATGAGAGCCTTGATTATGGATTGATTGAGAAATTATTCCATAATCAAGGAGAGGTTTGCTTGGGAATTAAGAAACATCTCCCTATATAAAGGACCCAAGGGGTGCCATTGAAGATGATCCATCTAAGAATTGCTTGGGCTCTCTCCTCTTCTTCTCTCCCTCTCTCTTGGCCGGCCATAGGCCTTCCTTCTTTCTTCTTGCCGTGAGCACAAGGAGAAGCATCAAGGCGACGAAGTTCTTCCTTGCGACGATCTTCCTCTTCGGCCAACCTTGGTGGTGAGTCTTTCGATTTGATTACTCTCACGGTTTTCGTCGTGTTCACAGAGAATCTAGTAGTTCTCGTGAACACGAAACTCGTGGCTTAGTGAAGTCATCCCGACGATACTCGACGTGGATACGAATAGAGGCGGAGCTTTCAAGGGACGCTAACGGTTGGATCTCGTCCCTTCTTCCAAGTTACGCAAGGTAATTCGTAGAGTAATTTCCTTTTCTGCAAAAATTTTATATTACAATTATGAGAATACATTGCATGCTTAGGATATGTGTTAGAATAATTTAGGAAATTATTCATGCTTTTGTTTCTACTACATGTATTATGTAACAATTATAATACATGTCCGCATCAGCATGCACCCGATCCCAACAGAGGGAATGTACTCGGGAAATCCTAGGGGTCGAGTGTGCTGAGAGAATTGTACTGGTGAAGGGAAAACCCTAGGTAGCAGTCGACTGGGCCCCAGGCAGTCGACTGATAAAAGGGGCAGAAAGATCAGTCGATTGCTGTGGGAGCAGTCGACTGGTAGCAGCCAGAATTCAAACATTGGGCTTGCAACGGTCGAGTTTGAGTGGGGGCAGTCGACTGGTAGCGGCCAAAACAGAAGTAGGCTCTATTTAAAAGGGCTTCGTTTTGGCTGAGACTCTTGACGAATTTGGCTTTGGTTAAAGGCCAAATAGTAGTCTAAGAGCTCAGAGGTGTGTTCGGGATTGTGGCGAGGTTTCTCCACCCATAAGGAGCTACACGAGCTAGCCGGAGGGCATCCGGGGAGTGATCCACCGAAGGATCAAGGGATCATCCACCTTACGGACAGCCGTGGAGTAGGAGCGTTATTTCCGAACCACGTAAAAGATTTGGTGTTAGAGTTGTTTATTTGTGTTATTATTGTTTTCTCTTGCGCACGCTAACATCGTAGGTAGAAATTGAAGAAATTGCTATTCACCCCCCCTCTAGCAAACGGTCACGATCTAACAACATCTATATGAAGCAACCATAAGGATTCATTGTGAAGGGCAAAGAGCATCTTGTGTGTAAGCTTAATCGGTCAATTTATGAATTGAAGCAAGCTTCACGATCTTGGAACATCCACTTTGATGAGGTAATCCAGTCATATGGATTTATTCAAAATTCGGATGAGTCTTGTGTATACAAGAGAAGTGACGAAAACGTAGTGGTATTTCTTGTACTATACGTAGATGATATTTTGTTCATTGGCAACAATGTCAAAGTATTATTGGATGTAAGGCTATGGTTGTCTAAACAGTTTGATATGAAGGACTTGGGAGAAGCATGGCACATCCTTGGGATCAAAGTTATAAGGGATCGCAAGAAAGATGTTGTGCTTATCTCAAGCTTTATACATAGACACTGTCCTAGATCAGTTTAGCATGGAAAACTTCAAGAAAGGTTTTCTACCTTTCAGGCATGGAGTTCCTCTATCTAAGGAGATGTGTCCTAAAACATCAAAGGAGATAGAGGAGATGAAGGCGGTTCCTTATGCTTCGGCTGTAGGAAGTCTCATGTATGCTATGCTATGTACGAGATCGGATATCTGCTTTACCGTGGGCATGGTTAGCAAATATCAGAGTAATCCAAGTCAGGGATATTGGACTGTGGTAAAGCATATATTGAAGTACTTGAAAAGGACTAGGGATTATATGCTAGTTTATCAGGCAGATCAATTACTCCTTGTAGCTTACACGGATTCTGACTTATAATCAGATAGGGATAAAAGTAAGTCTACCTCGGGGTATGTGTTTACTTTAGGAGATGGAGCCATAGTATGGAGGAGTGTCAAGCAGAAATGCGTGGCAGACTCCACCATAGAAGCTGAGTATGTGGCAGCCTCTGAGGCAGCCAAGGAAGTTGTATGGCTCAGGAACTTCTTGATGGACTTGGATGTGATTCCTGGTTTGCCTAAATCTATCTCAATTTATTGTGATAATAGTGGTGCAGTTGCAAACTCGAAGGAACCACGAGCACATAAGGCGAGTAAACACATTGAGCACAAGTACCACCTAATACAAGAGATCATAAAGCGAGGAGAAGTTGTTGTCGCCAAGATTGCATCAGAGGACGACCTGGCGGATCCTTTCACTAAGGTCCTTCCAGCGAGAGCTTTGGATAAGCATGTGGAGGATATGAGAGTCAGATGTATGGCATTGTGAGGACAGCATAGTCTTTTAGTATAAGTGGGAGATTGTTAGGATGTATACTAAAAGCCTTGCTTTTATATAGATATCTACATTTTGTAATGAGAATCACATGATCAATGTTTACATATTTATATTAGTTATTTATGTGCATATTGTCTAATACTTTACATTGTAGATAACATGGTGTATGGTGTCATACATAAGATCATGTTATCAGTCACTTGTAAAGTATAAGTAGAGGCTCACAACCTAGATGGTTTTGGACAAACCATTTGCATGGTTGTAGTGTAATTTGGTATTGGTTTATCTTGACCATAGAATTATACTAGTATACTTTGTGTGTATTGAGAAGGACCGATATAGAGGTGATTCAATTTATACTGACTATATAATTGAATCAAACCTCAGATATTATGGAGTACATGCTCTTAATCCCGATATAATAACGGGCACACATACTTAATATTTATTTCTTTGATTTACCAATAGGCGAGATTTATTTGTTAAATCGATAGGCCCGGTGAGTTGGGAAATAATATTATTTATATGGTGTGTCATTGATTATACAAGGAAACCATGTCCAGGTGAGTCAGGTTGATGATGTCCCCTTGAGGAACTCATAAAGTTCATCATGTTATATCCTACAGGTGGACTTGGTCGACATGATGATAAAGTTGAGTGGTACTGCTCATGGAGTTAGATGTTAATTAATTAAATTGTCAGTAATTTAATTAATTAACGAACATTCGATATCCTAAACATAGGGAGAATTTTGTACTCATAATATATGGAGCCCATATTTAAATATGGGGGTTGGTGAGGTAGATCAATGGTAATCCTCTAGTGGAATGGATCATCATTAATGGATCGGGCCTTGATCCATTGGGTGGCCAAGATCCAACTCCTCCTCATGGTCCCTATTGTAGCCTATATATACCTCATGGAGTCATGAGACTAAGGCAACCAAGACACACCAACCCTAAGTCTCTCCTCTCTTCCTCTCTCACTCTTTTCTCTCCTAGGGCACGCCGATGGTAGGGAAAGCAAAGGAAGTTTGCTTCCTTTCTTCCCCGATTCTTCTCTTCTTCCATCCTCTTGGTGGTCGGCGATCACAAGGATAAGGAGGAGTCTATCTCTTCCTTTTGTGGTGCACGACAAGAAGAGGAGAAGAAGGAAAACCCGGTGCAAGGAGAGAGCTCTTTTCCTTGGTGATGCTTGGAGCTGCAGGCTTGGAAGAGAGGAGGAGGAGGTCTTGTTTCTTCCTTGTGGTGCTTGGCGCTGCAAGATAGGAAGAAAGGAGGAGGTCGGTTGGGTTCAAGTGAAGGGGAAGAACTCTTTCTCTTCTCCATCATCTTCTTCTTCCTCCTTTTAGTGGCCGGCGGCAACACCCTAGGGACGGGTTTTCAGCGCAAGTGGAAGAGGAGAAGAAGGACGCTTTGGTGACTTCAGTTCTTGGAAGATCGTCGCCCACACGACGTCCAAGAAAAGGTTGGGCCATACAATAGAAGATCGCAAGGTAAATAAGAAGGTATAATTCTTGTTTGGTTCCTTTTGATCTTGTTTGTTTGATTATTGCTATTATTTCATGTTGATAATTAATTACATGTTAATTATTATTTAATTAATTATCTTGGACCCCGATGATAAATACAGAAACCGGCGATCCACTCATTGTCTATTCCGCGGCTAATCGGTTGAACGAGTTTGATTGCTAGAACAACTTTTTTGTTCAAGTGGTCGCTCGAATCGGTTAGCACGATGATGAGTCGGTCGTGTGGGAAATAGTTCTCTATTCGGATTGAAAAATTTTAATTTGAGGGCATGGAGGGGTTTACCATGCACGACTAGGAATCCCAACAGATGAAGAACTTGATATTCCCCTCCCCAATCAGAATGAAGAGAGACTATTTTACGATTATAATATCATTCAACTTGGTTTTAAAATTAACAGAATATGTCTAATAAATTATATATTTTTTTCATAGGATAAAACCAAGTATATTTACTAAAATGGTCAATGAAGGTAACATAATATAGAAAACCTTGGTTAGACAAGATATGCTCAGGGTTCCAAACATCAGAATGAATTATTTCAAGTGAAAATTGGAAACACGATTGAATGAAGAGAAAGGTAACTTATAACTTTTAGATTCCATGCATCCCTGACATGAATGAGATGGAGAGGAAGTAGGTAAATCATACCTATTTATGATCGACTGAACAATACGAAGGGAAGGATGACCAAGTCGAGCATGCCAAGCTAGTTTATTTGTGCATTCACTAATAAAAGCTTTAATTGAAGAATTTTGAAAATAGTAAAGGTCATTTTTTATTCCTTTGTGAAACACAGTAGCATTTGTTCTTTATCTTTTATAAGATAATGATCATAATGAAATTCAAAAAGGATATTATTATTAAGGCAAAACTGACGTGCGGAGAGTAAATATTTAGTAATAGATAGAATATGAAAGATGTTACGCATGTGAAAAATACGATTGGACAAATGAATGCATGAGTTTTTGATAATTACCATTTTGTCAATTAATTCAGGCTCTCAAATCCATATTTTGATCTCTTTTTATATGCTTAAGTTTACATTTACATTAGGTTTCATGAATTATCTCTATTTTAGCTTTGGATGCAAATCTTTGTATATTTGAGATATTTTGGCACTAAAATTTGAATCTAATTTTGTAGGCTTCGAATGATCATGGACCTAGATAAGATTGGATCGAACTTGAGTTCAGACTTGGCTTCAAGCAAGAGGATCAAGAGATGGATTAATGTGGGTCGTCCAATTAAGAAACGGGGAGATCTGAGCCATCCATCAGCTTTAGATCAATCCGAGCTCAAGATAGAGTTAATCAAGACCATAGCTCAAGATCTGATGTTTTGGGCCAAATCAGAAGTCATCTGACCGTTGGATCAAGCTTAAGAGAAGTCTAAACCAACCATTCAAAAGTCAGGGAGATCTGAGCCATCCGTTGCAGATCTGGAATATCCAAGCTACTGAGAGGCAGATCCTGACCATTGATGGAGATCTGGAATGTTTGATTCTGATCCGGGTTAATCTGACCGTTGGATGAGGCGAGGATGATCACAACCGTTCAAATTCAAATGGGATAGTTAAATCAAAAATTTCTCTGCCCAGCTCAGTGTCACGAATTCATCAGTTTCTTCTCTGTTCATCATTTTTTTTCAAGTTTTCTTCTCCGATCCGCGCGACCAACATCAGATCTGTTTCTTCTCAAGGTTTTGAATCATCGAGGTATAATTTCTGTTCAATTTGCTAATCAAAATTGGTCTCTGGAAGGAATCAGGTGAGGGTTTCGTCGGAGCTGTTATTCCTACCGATCGATCCTTGTTGATCGCTGGGTTCCGTCATCCGGAGCTGTCGAAGCAAGTAGAGGGGTTCTCTAAAGGCTTCTGAGAGTTTTGAGCTCGATCACCATCCAGCCAATCGAGAAGGAAGAGATCGGGGATAGATTCCAGCTTCTGATCGTTCTCTGCGATCGGACAGACACGCTTCTGATCGGTCTCCAATCCGATCAGAAGAAGTCCTGATCGGTCCAGTGACCGATCAGGAAGACCAATACGCGCAAGTCAAGTGCAAACTGATCTCAGGAGTGGTTTGATGGACCCAAAATATACTGTCACGAATGTGGGTCTCAAATTTAGATATTTATAAATGTTGAAAACCCTTTTTGCAATCAAAATATGAAAATGTAGTAAAGGGGCCACAGGTCGTATTTTTCCTCGGGACTAGTTGATGTTGTGTGATTCGAGCTTGTATTTATGTGTCGTTTGTGAATTTTGGGTTTCGAATGTGATTTGGGTTTGGATTGCGGTTAGGAATGAAAACGCAATGAGAATAAAGGAAACCAAACTAATGAACCAAACAAGATGATAGCAATTAATAACTCATTCAATGGCAATTAAATCAATCAATGCAATGTTGCAAAATTCGGGGAATCAAGCTGACATCAAATTGATCCTTAGGCTGGCAGTGTTTGCAATTCAAAACAACCAAGGGCTGAGCATTCTCTAGACAAATTGACACAAAGTCAATGTCGAACTCACTTGATACAAGATGCATGCCACCAAATCTTGATACACAAGGAAAACAGCTTATGAGCCTAATTGAGACCACTATTCCGAGACAAATCACATGCAATTGAAACTAATTTCAAGTACAACCTACTTCTGATACCAATCAGTGCAGAGATTCAATCTTAATAGAACATTCAAAAATCAGCAACATGTGAAGTCACTGCTTTTCATGTGCAGAATTCGATATGCAGAAATTGATATGCAGAACCCATTCAAAAGTTGAGCTGGATGTGTAGAATTTTAACTTGATGCAAACTTTCAGAATTTCTACTCTAACACGCAGGACAGAATAGAATTCAGAACAACCAAATGCAAAGCCAGCTACTTAGTTTAGCTTGATACAAAATTAGTGAGTGCTTACAGCTGTACAATTCAGAATCGAATTGAGTACAAAAATAACTGCAGAATTTCAGATGTCATGAACTGGATGCAAGTCAAACAAAGCTACTGATGTGAAGTGAATGGAGGTGAAGCAAACAATTAAAGTTCAAACTTTAGAAACAAATGAATGTGCTGATGGACTGATACGCAAATTGAAACTGATTTGCTACATGTGCAGGAAATACAAAATCTGTGTCAGAATTTCAACAACAAAGTGGATGCAAATCCGAACAAATCAAGGAGTTCAAGTGCTGGAATCTAAATGCAGAACTTCACTGATACAACTTCAGAAACTACAAACTTAGAGCTGCAGAAATAAACTTAGAGATGAAGACATGAAAATGAATTTCAGAAACTTGATACAAGAGCAAACTGGGCAAGAAAAATGCAGAAGTAATTCTATAGGTAGAACAAACTTAGATCAATTTCATTGGCATACTAATTGTTGTCTCTAATTCAATGCATCAAAACTAAACATAAACTGAATTCGGAATGAACTGCAAAAATCAGAAATAGAATTGTCATGCAGAAATAACATGATACACAAAGGCAAGAACTGATACGCAAGCATCTAAAACAGGAAATCAACTGAAATTAAGTGAAGCATTAACTAAACCAGCTAGCTAACTACTTACTTGAAGATTTAAAACCTAATTACGAAAGAACAATTCAGAAGTTGAAACTGAAATGGCTGATACGAAGACAGTAACAGAACAGAATTCAGAATCGAAATTACAGCATAAAACAATGAAATTAGCTACGGAAATCTAAACCCCAATCGCTCCATTAGCTCAAGATCTCCTTGTTCGTCATGCAAGGGCTGGCCTCGAACACCTAAGCTCAGCAAATCAGTGGAAAACAGATTAGATTGATGAACTCTGCTCAAACTGCATCAGCTGGGAGAATTCCAATCTGAATGCTTCGATCTCAGCTTCATGAGTTGCGATGATGATTTGGAGATCATCTGAGCTCACCTGAGAACCCCTACAAGTGGCTCAGATGATCGGAAATGGATTGTAGCTGAGATTTAAGCGCTCGGACCACAGAGCATGCCGAAACCCTCAAACACCTCTGTTCAGATGAAAATGGATATGAATTCTCGATCGAAGCTGTCTTCCAAGGATTCAGATGATGAACTAAGGTTGGAATTGAGGTGGTCACGCCTCCTTAGATGAAAAACTTGCAAAGAAAATGAAGAACTGTGGAAGAACGCGAAGAACGACGGAGACGCGACGAAGCTGAAGACTGTGGAGTTTCTGATTAAATACATAGGAATGGACGGTCCAGATTGATTTGGATGAATCCAATGGCTGATCTTGCTCTGATCTGACCCAAACTTTCCAGATGTTGATCAAGGGTCAGGATCTGCCTCGTGGTAGCTCGGATCCTCCAGATTTGCAACGGATGGTCCAGATCAACCTAATCTTTGAATGGGCGATCTAGAGCCCTCCGAGCTTGATCCAACGGTTGAATCAGCTCTGATTGGGATGAAACCTTCAGATCTTGATCAGAATGCTTGATCAACCCTAACCCTAGCTCGGATTGCTTCAGATAGTCCCGGATGGCTCAGATCTAGCCTCTTTTGAATCGGACGGCCCGGATTAATCCGAAGCTTGATAACTCGATCCGGGTCCACTTCCGACTCAAGTTTGACCCAGTATGCCCTAGGTCTAGGATCCTTTTATGCCTACAAAAATAGATCAAAAAATTAGTGGCCAAATAATTCAAATATGTGTAAATTTACAATTAAGTCGAAAATAAGAGGAAACCCTAAAACCTAGGGTAAATTCACAATTAAGCAAGTAAAACATGGGTCAAACATGGATTTTAGCTATTAAAATAATCTACAAAATGATACTTATCAACTCCCCCACACTTAAGCTTGAGCGTCTCGCGAAACTACTAAATAAGTATCTCCTAGATTTCTTAAGCATAATTAGAAGCAAATGAAAAGAAATTACCTAAGGTGGTCAATTCTCATAAATCTAAGCTCTATGGATTAGTATCTCGTCCTTAAATCAACAACTTAGCCTTTTCATCCATCATGATTCATTGAGATGAATTTAACTCACTAGCCTTTCAAGGAAAATTTTGGTGGCTCTCTCCTTAAGTTCTAAGTTGATGATGGAAGTGGAGCTCACTCAAACACACATGCTTCTTGCACTACCATAGGCTTCCTTATTGTCTACTCTCCACCACTATTCATGATTAGGATCAATATCTACAAAAACAAGTGTAAACATGGAAAATGGTAAGAAATGGAGTAAAACCCAAGAAAATGGAAAAATTGACTAAGTGGAAGACTTGGTTACTCAAAAATGTTTCCAATGTGCTTTGCCCCTCCTTTCAGTCCTCTAGTGAAATACAAAGTATGGTGGAGTAAAACTTTTTCCTTGCCCTTCAAAAATTCGATGAAAAAACCTCTTGAGTTCCTTTGTGCCAATTTCTTTTGCGTGCCAACTTTTTTCTCTCTTTTTTTTTCTTTCTGATCAGCAGTGGAGGTGCTCTGCAATTTCTGATTCATAGCCTTGAAAAATCAAATTCAGACCCAAGTTGATACCAAACTACTTGTATGGAAACAAATTTGATGTGGTAAACAAATTTCTGTATTTAAACTTGGCACAGCAGTTTGTATCATTTCAGCAGCTCACAGTCGAAGTATCTCAGCTTCAATTCAGATTATTTTCAGCTGCCATTCGGATCCTAGCAAATTGTCACTGATCTTCCTAGCCAAGAACAGCTGCAGTCAATTCAATCCCTGATCAAAACATGCTTCACATCAACTCTTGGTATTCTTGGCACAGGTTTTTCCGATTCTCAGCTTATATTCCACTTCAATTCAGCTTGTCTTCAGATTGTACAGCTGCATTTCAGGCCTCCAACAAAGTGTGGCTGATTCCTATCGCAAAGAACAGCTTCAATCCCAACATTTCTGCCCAAAAGTAGCTTCACAGAATTTTTTTTTTCTTTTTGGCACAAGTTTTCTTCATTTGGTGCCATTTTTCTCCTCATTTCAGATTTTTGTTCTTCTTTTCTTTTCTTGCGTGCCACTTTGATCTTCAAAATGTGATAAGGAATCTAGATCTCCAATTGCTTCCATCTCTCTTGCTCATTCTTGGCACCAAACTCACTCACTTGGCACATGAAATTTTTTTTTTCAAATGAAGTGCCTCTTTGATACCAATCTTTCCAAAACACTAGTCACTCCCCCACACTTAAATCTTTGTCCGTCTCGAGCAAAATAGCATTAAGAAACATCCCAAACAAACAAATCCATAGAAAAATGGGGTTAAGAGTAGGAATAAGGAAAGACAAATAAAGTAGACATGATTAGTGCCAAAAATTGACATGGAAGGGTAAACAAATTGATTAGTCTCTATAGATGTGATCCAATCATTGAAATATGGTTTTGAAAGAACCTAAGCAAGTTCTAGAGTACAATAACATATGTGTGTCACAAAGATAAG
Source organism: Boesenbergia rotunda (assembly GCA_024364735.1). Classification (NCBI taxonomy): domain Eukaryota; kingdom Viridiplantae; phylum Streptophyta; class Magnoliopsida; order Zingiberales; family Zingiberaceae; genus Boesenbergia; species Boesenbergia rotunda. Next base: position 559,383 of record JAGFNQ010007664.1, on the reverse strand, counting down.
GCTAATTCTCACTAGGCAAAAATAATTCATCTCAAGTCCTCAATTAAGAATCTAAAGCTAAATAGTACTCAAGCATCCAAGAATTCATCCATTAGCTCAAACCTTAAGTTTTAACAACCAAATTTTATTTATTTTCAAAAGACTCTAAAATGCTATAGAGATAACCTAGAGGGATACTTTTATTTCCACTCATGCAAGAAAAAGTGACAAAAGAAATAACAAGGTATTTACAATGACTCCTATTCATTCTACTCTACTCATGCATTTATTAGCAAGGACTCAATTTAAAGGAAAATTCTAGAAATCATAAAAGTGAAAGAAAATGCAAGAAGGAACAAACTCTCCTTTATTTCTGGTGGACGGAGTCGATCCAGAAGTAACCTCCATCGTGGTAGTGGAGGAGTCTGGGAGGCTGAGAGAATTTGGACTCCCCCACACTTGAACTTTACAAAAAAAATTTCAGGTGGCCGCAGGCGATTTAGGTATAAGACCCATGTAAGAGGTGGAGTGCTTTGAATTAAAGTAAGATCATCTCCTCCCTTTTTATGCCTTTTGAAAATTCTTCCAGGAGGCTGGAGTCTGTTCAGATGGAGCACCCACTCCAATAGTCTTCTGGACCCTGCAAAACAATGTAATACCTCTCTCAAGCGTGCAGGGTCAGAAAGAAATAAAATAATATCAGTCTCTGCATGAAATGTATCCAAAACTGCATTACATCCAATTAAATCAATTCTTGGTGCCTCAATAAATTTTTCACAATTATTTTCTACAAAAAATGCATCCAGAAATTCATCACAAATAATGAAATCAATTTTTGGCACTTCAATAGAAATATCACAATTAGTTTTCATCAAAGATGTATCAAGCAATGTATCACAACCTATGAAATCAACTTTAGGTGCCTCAATGAATTTTTCACAATTATTTTTAGCATAAGATATATCAAAAGACTCATCACAACAATCAACATCAATTTTAGGCACCTCTAAAAATTTTTCACATTCAGCATTTTCATGATATGTATCATCACATGCTTCAAATTCAGCAACTTTAACACTAGGTACCTCTAGGGATTTTTCACAATCAAATTCTACAAAAGATGCATCCCTAAGTATATCACAAACAATAAAATCAGTTTGAGGTACCTCAATAAATTTTTCCAAAGAAATAGGAAGAATACTCACCTGATCATGCTGAAAAATACCTGGAGGTTCTACAAGAGTAGATGTATCCATAGCTCCCTCCTGGTCAAGTATATGCTCCATCTCAGGCTCAAGTTCTGGTGGACACTCAAGTAAAATAGGTGATCCTTAGGTTCTTGCTTCCACCAAGCAAGTCCCTACACTTTCTGGTTCATCCTCTGAATCTTCTAATGTATCCATCATTGTTGGTGGTCCCTAGGGCTTAGTGCAATCCCCTACACCTATTAAATTATCTCCAACACATGTTTCCTCAGTAATATCTGCAACAACCATGTTAGAAAAATTAGGGCCATCAATAACACTGTCATCAAAAAATAAAAGATGAGAAGGGTCCTGTATTGCTTCAGAATCTTCTTCTTGAGCTGAAAGATCTGGATATGAATTTTGAACAAGAACTTCAGGAGGAATGCATGTTGTAGGTGCCCTATTTTTGATGTTTTCTTCTTCTTCTTCCACCAAAATTGCAAGATCACTTGAAGAAGGACTTGGCCATGCACTAGGGTCACCTTGAACTGATAAAAATTCAACCCCGGGGCTGTTTTGAATGGGAAAATGGGATGTTGAAAATTTTTCAGGAAATACGGCCTCTGGAGTGTTTAAACTTGATACAATCTCTTCATTTCCCAAGGTTAGATCACCATCATACCCCTCAGAATTAAGAGTAGCTTGAGAAGATAATTGTTCTGATCTTTAGGTTTTTATCTGATTGAATTGATCAACCAATTTTGCAAGGCGTTGTTGTTGTTGTTGAAAAATTTGCTGTTGTTGTTGTTGTTGAAAATTTTGCTGTTGTTGTAGGACATGTTGAAGCATCTCCATCAATTGTTGTTGAGCCTCACTCTCATCAGGATTCTCAAAGCCTCCTTGAATGGTGTGGAACTCCTGTTGGTCTTGAAATGTAACATAAGGCTGTTGAAGACCAAGAGGAGGTTGTGCATGCTGAAATGGAAGCTGTTGAGGCTGCTCAAATGATTGAATGGGCTGATTAAACTGCTGAAAATTTGGCTCACAACTTGGTGGAGATGGCTAAAAATTTTGATTCTGGAAACTCTGATCATAGGGCTGAAATTGTTGGTTGGAAGTTTGGATTGGTTGCTGAAAATTCTGATTCTGGAATTGAAAACTCTGAAATGGTTGGGACTGAAAATTCTGGTTTTGAAACTAAAAATTTGGATCGTGTGGCTGTGAATGTTGAAAAGGTTATTGAAAATTCTGTATGGGTTGAAATTCTTGCTGCCATGGCTGAGGTTGAGGCTGAAATTGATTATTACCCTGCTGAAAACTTAAATAAGGCTGCTGGAAATCTTGGTTATGATGCTGAAAATTTGGGTTTAGTTGAACTTGATGGAAGGGTGGTTGCTGAAAATTCTGATTATCTAAACACCCTTGCTGAATTCCTTGAAAAGGTAATTGATTTTGTTGATAGGGTTGCTGAAATTGGGGCTGAAATTGCGGAAATGTAGGCTGAAAATTCTGGAATTGTGGCTGCCCAATCTGAAAATTCTGACTTGGCTGAAAATCTTGCTGAAATTGTTGACATTGTGGCTGAAAAAACTGATTTGGTTGCTGATTGAAAGGTTGGTTCTGCTGAAATTGTGGACACGACAACTGGTAATTAGATGAGAACATTTTGAACTGGCAGTCCTGTCATAAAACAAACAAGAAAAATGGCAGCAACCGTATACAAAAGATAAAGCAAAAAAATAGAATAAAATGATATGCCCATAAGCACACAAGCAAAAATCAAACAAATCAACTAGTTGCTTCCCCGGCAACGGCGCCAAAAATTTGATGGACCCAAAATAGACTGTCACGAATGTGGGTCTCAAATTTAGATATTTATAAATGCTGAAAACCCTTTTTGCAATCAAAATATGAAAACGTAGTAAAGGGGCCACAGGTCGTATTTTTCCTCGGGACTAGTTGATGTTGTGTGATTCGAGCTTGTATTTATGTGTCGTTTGTGAATTTTGGGTTTCGAATGTGATTTGGGTTTGGATTGCGATTAGGAATGAAAACGCAATGAGAATAAAGGAAACCAAAATAATGAACTAAACAAGATGATAGCAATTAATAACTCATTCAATGGCAATTAAATCAATCAATGCAATGTTGAAAAATTCGGGGAATCAAGCTGACATCAAATTGATCCTCAGGATGGCAGTGTTTGCAATTCAAAACAACCAAGGGCTGAGCATTCTCTAGACAAATTGACACAAAGTCAATGCCGAACTCACTTGATACAAGATGCATGCCACCAAATCTTGATACACAAGGAAAACAGCTTATGAGCCTAATTGAGACCACTATTCCAAGACAAATCACATGCAATTGAAACTGATTTCAAGTACAACCTACTTCTGATACCAATCAGTGCAGAGATTCAATCTTAATAGAACATTCAGAAAATCAGCAACATGTGAAGTCACTGCTTTTCATGTGCAGAATTCGATATGCAGAACCCATTCAAAAGTTGAGCTGGATGTGTAGAATTTTAACTTGATGCAAACTTTCAGAATTTCTACTCTAACACGCAGGACAGAATAGAATTCAGAACAACCAAATGCAAAGCCAGCTACTTAGTTTAGGTTGATACAAAATCAGTGAGTGTTTACAGCTGTACAATTCAGAATCGAATTGAGTACAAAAATAACTGCAGAATTTCAGATGTCATGAACTAGATGCAAGTCAAACAAAGCTACTGATGTGAAGTGAATAGAGGTGAAGCAAACAATTAAAGTTCAAACTTCAGAAACAAATGAATGTGCTGATGGACTGATACGCAAATTGAAACTGATTTGCTACATGTGCAGGAAATACAAAATCTGTGTCAGAATTTCAGTAACAAAGTGGATGCAAATCCGAACAAATCAAAGAGTTCAAGTGCTGGAATCTAAATGCAGAACTTCACTGATACAACTTCAAAAACTACAAACTTAGAGCTGCAAAAATAAACGTAGAGATGAAGACATGAAAACGAATTTCAGAAACTTGATACAAGAGCAAACTGGGCAAGAAAAATGTAGAAGGAATTCTATATGTAGAACAAACTTAGATCAATTTCATTGGCATACTAATTGTTGTCTCTAATTCAAAGCATCAAAACTAAACATAAACTAAATTCGGAATGAACTGCAAAAATCAGAAATAGAACTGTCATGCAGAAATAACATGATACACAAAGGCAAGAACTGATACGCAAGCATCTAAAATAGGAAATCAACTGAAATTAAGTGAAGCATTAACTAAACCAGCTAGCTAACTACTTACTTGAAGATTTAAAACCTAATTACGAAAGAACAATTTAGAAGTTGAAACTAAAATGGCTGATACGAAGACAGTAACAGAACAGAATTCAGAATCGAAATTACAGCATAAAACAATGAAATTAGCTACGGAAATCTAAACCCCAATCGCTCCATTAGCTCAAGATCTCCTTGTTCGTCACGCAAGGGCTGGCCTCGAACCCCTAAGCTCAGCAAATCAGTGGAAAACAAATTAGATTGATGAACTCTGCTCAAACTGCATCAGCTGGGAGAATTCCAATCCGAACGCTTCGATCTCAGCTTCATGAGTTGCGATGATGATTTGGAGATCATCTGAGCTCACCTGAGAACCCCTACAAGTGGCTCAGATGATCGGTAATGGATTGTAGCTAAGATTTAAGTGCTCGGACCACAGAGCATGCTGAAACCCTCAAACACCTCTATCCGGATGAAAATGGAGATGAATTCTCGATCGAAGCTGTCTTCCAAGGATTCAGATGATGAACTAAGGTTGGAATTGAGGTGGTCACGCCTCCTTAGATGAACAACTTGCAAAGACAACGAAGAACTGCGGAAGAACGCGAAGAATGGCGGAGATGCGACGAAGCTGAAGACTGTGGAGTTTCTGATTAAATACATAGGAATGGACGGTCCATATTGATTTGGATGAATCCAACGACTGATCTTGCTCTGATCTAACCCAAACTTTCTAGATGTTGATCAAGGGTCAGGATCTGCCTCGTGGTAGCTCAGATCCTCCAGATTTGCAACGGATGGTCCAGATCAACCTAATCTTTGAATGGGCGATCTAGAGCCCTTCGAGCTTGAACCAACGGTTGAATGAGCTCTGATTGGGATGAAACCTTCAGATCTTGATCAGAGTGCTTGATCAACCCTAACCCTAGCTCAGATTCCTTCAGATGGTCCCGGATGGCTCAGATCTAGCCACTTTTGAATCGGACGACCCGGATTAATCCGAAGCTTGATAACTCGATCCGGGTCCACTTCCGACTCAAGTTTGACCTAGTATGCCCTAGGTCCAGGATCCTTTTATGCCTACAAAAATATATCAAAAAATTAGTGGTCAAATAATTCAAATATGTGCAAATTTGCAATTAAGTCCAAAATAAGAGGAAATCCTAAAACCTAGGGTAAATTCACAATTAAGCAAGCAAAACATGGGTCAAACATAGATTTTAGCAATTAAAATAATCAACAAAATGGTACTTATCATGGTTCTTCGCTGGTTTTAGAGCTAGAGAGTTTCTAGCTAGACTTTTGTGTGACGGCAAGAGGAAATCTTGACAAGGAACTGATTTGATGTTCATTTTAGGGGAATTTTGGTTCTAAACACTTATTTCTTCAAGTTGTTTCGGTTTGTATCAATTTACACTTCAGTTAAGTTTCTTCAGCTTACTTTGTTTTAGTTTTTACTATACTGCAATTAGTTCCATGCATTCAATTTTAGTTCTTAAATTTCAATTCCATCGTTTTGAATTTAATTGCTCAGTTGTCAAATAGGTTAAGTGTAGTTTCCGCAATTTCCTAATTCGTTTCTGCTTTAGCTGAGTCTATTCTGTTTCTACTGCAATTTCATTCCTTATCGCACAAAAGCCCCCATCTTATTTGAAAACCTAAAACATCAAACGACAAATTTCAAGCTTGAGTTGAGCATTCACAACTAGTCCTTGGAAAAATACAACTTGAGGCCCCTATACTACATTTAGCTTTGTGAGATTAAGGGTTTTCAACTTATAAATTCAAATTTGAGGCTCATTCGTGACACTGATTGTGCGCCCATCAGCTGCAAAGATTAGTAATTTGCAAACCTGAGCTATCATCTACTTGTACCTGTTGGATCGAAGAAAACGATAGAAGGGGGGGTGAATATCGTTATAAAATTTTTCGGAGTAGAAGAGTAAATGTGCAGCGGAAAATCACAGAATACACGCGAACACCAATCGATTTTACTTAGTTCGGAGTCATGGTCGGCTCCTACTCCAAGGCCCACGGTTCTTGACCGTTTACTTTGGGCAATTCTATATTCGATGAAGTTTTTACAAGATGATAGTACAGATATAGAATTGGAAATTTAAATCACAACACTTTCGTAAATTGAAATTTTACTGACGCCCGAGGTGGATCGAATTCTGGAGCAGAGGGTCGTAGTTGGCGCTGGAATCTCGAAATCGAACTTTGCCGGGGCGCAGCGCTTGAGCGAAAGTGTCTGGAGAGTTGAGAGCAATGGATGTAGAAGCCTTGGGGGTGAACTCCCTTTTATAGCACCCATACAGGCGCCTGAGTCGATGGAGGCGCCTAACACGTGGCCTTCCCTGCTCGAATCCTTATCCGCAGGCTCGGTCAGCGCTTATCCATCTCCTCTTGGGCGCCTGAGCTGATGGGGGCGCCCCTGACCTCACGGGCGCCTGATCTGCCTTGATCCAGAGGCTTCGCTGCTGTGGTTGGTGTTTTGCCTTCACACTGGGGCACCCGTATCCTTACGAGCGCCCGAGTCCATCCGGGCGCCTAGCCCCAGTGAGGCACGTCACTTGCAGAAGACCAGTCCTTCGATCCTGCAACAAAGGTTAGTACCAAAACACAACAAGCAAATGTGTTAGCCATTAGTTATAGCCGTAGCTGTCTTGGTTCTCTTTAGGTCACCCAAATGGAACCCTAGGTCGAACTGACGCCTACTATTCCCTCGACGGGGAACGCGTCCTCACCTACTCCTCTCAGGAGAGTTTACCTTTGGTCAACCGGCTCCTCCGGTTGGACTTTTGCTCAATCCACCTGACCAGGTCTTCATGCCCAACTTCCGGTCAGGTCTTCGGTGCCCAGCCTCTTGCCAGGACTTCTTGCCCAGTCCTTGACCAGGACTTCATTGCCCGACTTCCGGTCAAGTCTTCTTGCCTAGTCCTTGACCAGGACTTCTTGCCCAGCCCTTTGCCAGGACTTCTTGCCTAGTGTACCTAGGACTTTTCCTGCACACTCAGCAAACATGTTAGATCCCAATAACACCTTAACTTCTAAACCCTTTGCCATTATCAAAACCCAGGTTTGACTTAGGTGTTGCCTGCACCAACAATCTCCCCCTTTTTGATTTATGGCAACACGGTTCAAAAAGTTAAGTTAACGATGACTATAACAGGCAGTGTATTAATCATATTTAGTTTCCTCCCCCTAAAAGATTCTCCCCCCGAGTTTTCCAAACATAAGTGGGGTTTTTGAAAACGCTTTCTAAGCTCTTGACTAAACAATTTCAAAAGGTTTTCGAGTTTAAACACTTTCGAAAAATTTCTAAAACAATATTGAGTTTTAATACTTAGAAAATTTTCCAAAACAATATTGAGTTTTCATACTTAGAAAACTTTCAAAAAAACTTTTTAATTTTAACACTTAGAAAACTTTCAAAAAAATTTTGAATTTTAACACTTAGAAAACTTTCCAAAATAAATTTGAATTTTAACACTTAGAAAATTTTCCAAAATAAATTTGAGTTAAGCACTTAGAAAATTTTCCAACATAATTTTGAGTTAAGTACTAAGAAAATTTTCAAAATAAATTTTGAGTTAAGCGCTTAGAAAATTTTCAAAATAAATTTGAGTTAAGCACTTAGAAAATTTTCCAACATAATTTTGAGTTATGTACTTGGAAAATTTTTAAAATAAATTTTGAGTTAAGCACCTAGAAAATTTTTATAATAAATTTGAGTTAAGCACTTAGAAAATTTTCATTTTTGAAATGCTTCAGATTTGAAAACAAGTATTTTCGTTACTTTACTTTTTGAAAAAGGAGATAAAAGTTTTTGAAAAAGAATTAATTTGAAAAAATTTAAAATTCAAAAAAACTTTTGATTTAATTTGGAAAATTTTAAAATTCAAAAAAAACATCTTTTCTCTCCTTTCCAACCTCTCCCCCTTTGTCATATATCAAAAAACAATTATAGCAAGAAAAATTGAGTAAAGAAAGTAAAGTACTATATTAAACCAATTCTAAGCATAACCTGGACCAAATCAATTTAAATTCTTCTCTTTCAGGTCCTGTCTAACCCAGTTAGCTACTTACTAACTGTTATAAACAGTGTTGGTGCAGGCAGCTCCTAAGTCAAACCTAGGTTTTAATAATGGCAAAGGGTTCAGAAGTTAAGATGTTATTGTTGTCTAACTTGTTCACTGAGTGTGCAGGAAGAAGACCTAGGTGCACTAGGCAAGAAGTTCTGGCAAAGGGCTGGGCAAAGAAGTCCTGGTCAAGGACTAGGCAAGAAGACCTGACCGGAAGTCGGGCAAAGAAGTCCTGGTCGAGGACTGGCCACGAAGTCCTGGCAAGGGGCTAGGCACCGAAGACCTGACCGGAAGTTGGGAACGAAGACTTGGTCAGAGGGATTGGGCAAAAGTCCAACCGGAGGAGCCGGTTGGCAAATGGTAAACTCTCCTGAGAGGAGTAGGTGAGGACGCATTCCCCGTCGAGGGAACAGTAGGCGTCGGTTCGACCTAGGATTCCATTTGGGAGACCCGAAGTCAGAACCAAGACAACTACGGCTGTAAATATTGACTAATATTCTTGCTTTGTATGTTTTGGAACTAACCTTGGTTGCAGGGACCGAAGGAATGTGTTGCTGCAGCTCAAAACGCCCCATAGGAAGGGGGCAGGCAACTGGGCTAGGTACCCGGGAGGTCCCGAGCGCCCAAGGTCAAAGCCAAAACAGTAAGGAAGGAAGAACGCTTCGAAACCACTCTGGGCTAGGCGCCCCGGAGGTCCCGGGAGCCCAATATCAATGCCAAACAAACCATCGAAGCAAATATGCCACGAAGCCATTGGACGAGGTCAAGCTAGGCGCCCAGGAGGTCCCGAGCGCCCCATTCAGACCAGGGGTCAAATCGGAGGGGATAAGCGTTAACCAAGCTGCAGATGAAGGTTCTCGCAGCTGAAGGCACGTGTCAGGCGCCCCCAGGAGCACTATAAAAGGGTGCTTGACCCCAAGGCTTCAACACAATTGCTTTCTAACGCTCCAAAGCTTTTCGTTCAAGCGCTACACCCCGGCAAACTACGACTTCGAGATTCCAGCACCGACGATGACCCTCTGCTCCAAAATACGATCCACATCGGGCGTCGGTAATGAAAAGTGTAGCTATTTTCATTTACTGAGATATTCTTGTACTTAAACTTATAAACCTTTTGCGCGATTATAGAAATGCCCAAAGTAAACGGTCAAGGACCGTGGGCCTTGGAGTAGGAGCCGACCGCGACTCCAAACCAAGTAAAAATCTACTTGTGTTCCTGTGTGATTGATTTGTTTCCGCTGCATTTACTCTTTTCTTAATCCGAAAAAGTTTTAACGATATTCACCCCCCCCCTCTATCGTTTTTCTCGATCCAACAAGTGGTATCAGAGCGGGTGGCTCAAATTTGGTGCAACCACCAATTTGAGAGTTTTTTGGATTTTACAAAGTTTTTTTTCAAATTTTTTCCATTTATCGAGGTTGGTGCAACACCACTCGATCGCATTTTTTTACTAATTATTTTTCCCGCACTACTAATCCAAGACCAAGTCTTGGGATAGAATCTTTTTTTTTGGTTATTTCAGAAATTACAAATGGCCATGCAAGAGGGTTTCAGCACAGCCAGACCACCACTCTTCAGTGGAGAAGACTTCTCCTACTGGAAGAGTCGGATGGAAGTCCACCTGAAAACTCAGGTGGATATGTGGATCATAATCCAATTTGGTTTGGAAATCCCCAACAATGCTGAAGGAGTGGCACAGCATTACTCAGAATGGGACGCCTCGCTGAAGAAGAAGATAGAGGCTGATGCAAAGGCTACCCAGACACTCAAATGCGAATTAACCAAGGAAGAACTGAATCGGGTGGGACCCTTCAACAGTGCGAAGGAACTTTGGAGTAAGTTGATCGAGTTGCACGAAGGTACCTTCGACACCAGAATCAGCAAGAGGGACCTACTACTGAACAAATTGTACAATATCAAAATGAACGAAGGCGAGTCAGCAGCACAGCTCCACGCCAGAATCCAGGAGCTGATGAACGACCTGCACACAATCGGTCACAAGGTAGAAAACCGTGACCTTATCAGGTATACCCTAAACGCCTTCCCGAGAAATACTTTGTGGGCATCTATGGTAGATACTTACAAAGATTCTTGGGACCTTTCCAAAATTAACTTAGACGAATTATTTTTTGAACAAGAATTACATGAGCAGACTAACTGCACCTTAACCGAGAAAGGTATTGCTTTTCTTGCAGGAAAAACATGAAAGGTGACCAAGAAAAAGCCTCAACCTACACCCGAGTCTGACTCAGACTCAGAAGACAGCGAAGGGGATCGACCCAAGCTGGTTCGGCTAGACCGGGACTACTACAAGGAACTGAAGCATCATACCAATAGAAGAAAAGCCAGCCGAAAGAAGGAAGATCTAGCTGAACCCTCAATGTCCAAGACCAAATCAAACGTGACCTGCTACGAATGCAACAAGAAGGGACACTACAAATCGGAGTGCCCTAATCTAAAAGAAGCCAAGAAGACAAGAAGGAAGAAAGCCCTTAAAGCCACGTGGGACGCGTCTTCCTCCAAAGAAGAAGAAGAGGCCCCACAATCGAACCTGCTCACCTTGACTGCTTCGGAAGACATCGACACCGGATCAGAATCGGAGCCGGACGACGGAAAGCTCACAATTTCGGAGGACGGCAAAATAATTGTAAGTGGTTATTCTAAAGTCGAATTAGCAAAATTAATAGCTTACCTATCTAGTAACTTGGAGAAAGCCAAAATCCAAGTCGAGTCCCTCCGACAGGAAGTAAAACTCCTGAAAGAGGAAGCTGACTCTAGATCTTTGACCGAGAAGGTTCAAGAAGGAACCTCTACTCAAGTTGAAAAGCTTGAGAAAAAGAACTCCTTCTTGAAAACTCAAGTCAAGGGCCTTAGAGCAGCCTTAGAATGATTCACTTCGGGTTCCAAGGGTCTTGACATGATCCTTGGAAAACAGAAGTCTATTCTAAATCGATCTGGGTTAGGCTATCGAACCAAGTCTAGACAAAGGTCATACTATGCTGTATTGAACCAATCTAGGCACAAAGTTCAGGCATGGATACCCAAACTTTGCCTGAACAACCAAGCTGGACCAAACTAGTATTGGATCCTCAAGGACAAGATTCATATCTTGCCTAATCATTACCATGACTTTAGTCCAGGGGGAACCAACTTAAAAATAATTTTTATAGTTAGATAAATTCTTTTCTTATTTTAAAATTGCATGCTTGCTTGTTTATTTATTTTTCTGCAAATTATCATGCTTAGACCTAGGACTGGTTAGTTTAAGGACTAAAACGATTAACTTAAATTTGAATAATATAGTATTGGGTGGAGGTGAGATGATAGTACGTTAGGGAAGCAATTTCTAGTGAAACCAGCCGAAGCTACCAATCTAAGACCCAAACTAGTTAGACCAAAATCTTTCAAGGAGTAACTTGAAGATGGATTTTCAATAAAAGGATTTGTCAAGGAAAGGGTTGATGATCCAATAAGGCTACGACCAAAGAAGGCCTAGTGCCTCGCCAAGACCTGGAAGCCGATTATTGAAAACCAAATTCATTTTACTATTGTCAGATTTGAATCTAACACAGATTTCAATTAATCTTAGATTCAACCATTTTTTTCAAAAATAAATTAAAGCATAATTAATTGGTTTTTCAAAATTAATTTAACTTTTTAAAATTTATCATGGTTTTTCAAAATAAAATCTTTACTTCGATTAAAACCTGTCTCACAAAACCCATAAGGTTAACGTGATTAATAACTATAGATTGGGTGAGACAGACTAGGGTGTGAAAATCAATTTAAGCTATCCTTAATTCTAATTGGATCCAAATCAACAAATTCTTTATGTGTAGGAACATAAAGATTTGGACCAATGGATGTTGGATAGCGGATGCTCCAGACACATGACTGGAGACAAATTGAAATTCACCAAACTCAAGTTCAAGAACCTAGGCTCAGTAGCATTTGACAACAATGCTACACTCAAAGTTATTGGGTCAGGTAACATTGACCTCAAATCTGATTTTGTAATTAAAAAGGTACTCTTGGTTGAAAATTTTAAATTTAATTTACTTAGTATAAGTCAATTATGTGATACTGGCTATGTAGTTACCTTTACCAACTCTGACTGCCTGATTAGAAATTTGCAAGACTCAGAAGTCATGTTTAAGGGCACTAGGAAAAATAATGTTTACACTATAAACCTACCCTTAATACCTAAATGCTTCTTAACTCAGTTAGAAGAATAAAACCTCTGGTATAGGAGATTAGGTCATACTAATCTAAGATTAATTTCAAAAATCACCTAACTTGGCCTAATTAAAGGAATACCAAAAATTAAGAACCACGAAAACATGATATATGAATCATACAACCAAGGCAAACAAACCAGGTCTAATCACAAACAAATTCAATCAGACCTAACTCAAACCACACTTGAGCTCCTGCACCTTGACCTATTTGATTCGTATGGAGCCAAGTCACTAAGCAGAAACCGTTACTGCTTAGTAATTATCGATGATTACTCTAGGTTTACTTGAGTTAGGTTCCTAAAGACTAAGGATGAAACCGTAAACCTGTTTATTGATTTTTGCAAGATAATTGAAAATCAAAAGACTTAGGAGTGATCATGGGGGAGAGTTTGAGAATCAAAGGTTCGAGGAATTTTGTAGAATAAACGAGTATATATACTAATTTTCATATCCTAGAACCCCCCAACAAAATGGGATAGTAGAACGGAAAAATAGAACCCTACAGGAAGACGCTAGGACTATGCTCAATGAATTCAACCTAGCTAACCAATTTTGGGCAGAAGCAATTAGTACGGCTTGCTATATCCAAAATAGGGTCCTAATTAACAAACGACATAATAAAACTCCCTATGAATTATATTACCATAAACTTCCAAACCTACATTACCTAAGGGTCTTTGGATGCAAAGTCCATATCCTAAACACTAAGGACTACCTAGGGAAATTCTAGTCTAAGTCAACCCCAGGAGTCTTCTTAGGATATTCAACAACAAGTAGAGCCTACAGGGTCTACAATAAACAAACTAACAAAATTGAAGAAACAACAAATCTAATATTTGATGAGGAAACTAATTCAAAATCTGATATTCCAGATCTAAGTTCATCAAATATGGACCATGAAGATAATGAACAAACTATTGAACCATCAATTGAACCACTTCTTGAACCTCTAAATGAACTAACTATTGAACCAACTACTGTGTTAATTGAACCAATAATTGAACCAACCCAAGTAGTTGAACCAAATACTGAACCGAACTGTCCAGCCGAACCTGAGGCTGAACCAAGTAATAGAAGAACTAAGAAACCCAGACTCAGTCACCCAACTGATCAAATTGTGGGTGATCCAACCTTAGGAGTCAGAACTAGGTCTTCCTATAGAAATCTTAGTCAAATCGCACTGATTTCAAAAATTGAACCTAAGACTATAGAGGAAGCCTTACCTGATCCTGATTGGATCATAGCAATGCAAGAAGAGTTAGCCCAATTTGAAAGGAACCAAGTCTGGGAACTAGTACCTAAACCTGAGGGCAAATCCATTATTGACACTAAGTGGGTGTTTAGGAATAAGCTAAATGACCAAGGGGAAATAGTTAGAAATAAAGTCCGCTTAGTAGCTAAAGGGTTCAGTCAAGTCAAAGGGTTAGACTATGACGAAACCTATGCTCCAGTAGCCAGACTTGAGTCTATTAGAATGTTGCTAGCCTTTGCAGCCCATAAAGGATTTAAACTCTACTAAATGGATGTAAAGTCCGCCTTTCTGAATGGGTTTATCAGAGAAGAGGTCTATGTAGGACAACCCCCCGGTTTTGAGGACTTAGAAAAACCTGACTATGTTTACAAACTCAATAAGGCACTGTATGGACTAAAACAAGCACCTAGGGCATGGTATGAACACCTATCAACCTACCTCATTTCTAAGGAATTTAACCAAGGACAAATTGACTCAATTCTTTTTGTTAAGACCTTAGAAAAAGACATCTTTATTGCCCAAATCTATGTTGACGATATAATCTTTGGATCCACCAACTCAAATTTCTTAAAAGAATTTGTAAAAATAATGGAAAACGAATTCGAAATGAGCTTAGTTGGTGAGCTCAACTTCTTTTTAGGATTACAAATTAAGCAAACTAGGGATGGAAATTATGTCCATCAATCCAAATATGCTAAGGAGTTAATAAAGAAATTTAAAATGGATAACTCCAAAAGCATAAGTACCCCTATGGCCACAAATGTAAAAATAGATAGTGACCCTAAAGGTAAACCTGTAGACCTTAAACTATATTGAAGTATGATTGGTAGTCTACTTTACCTTACAGCCAGTAGACCTGATATCCTTTTCGCTGTAGGAATGTGTGCTAGATACCAAACCTGTGCTAAGGAAACACACTTAGCAGCCCTAAAAAGAATACTTAGATACATCAAGGGCACCCTCAATGTAGGGATTTGGTATCCTAGGACCTCAACTTTTGACCTGTCAGGATACTCTGATTCTGACTATGCTGGATGCAAACTAGATAGAAAGAGTACCAGTGGAAGCTGCCAACTTTTAGGAAATAGTCTAGTCAGTTGGTGCAGTAGAAAGCAACACTGCTTAGCTCTATCTACAACTGAAGCCGAGTATGTTACTTTAGGAGAGTGTGTAGCACAACTCTTATGGATGATGCACACTCTTAAGGACTTCCAACTTGACTACACCCAAACCCAAGTCTACATTGATAATATAAGTTCAATTAATTTAACTAAGAACCCAATCCAACACTCTAGAACTAAACACATAGAAGTTAAACACCACTTCGTAAGAGATCATGTAGCCAGGGGTGAGATAGCCCTTAAGCATGTAGACTAAAAATCTAACTTAGCTGATATCTTCACCAAACCCTTACCTGAGTCTGAGTTCAGCTCACTAAGAAGGCAGTTAGGGTTATGCTTGGTAGAATAGGACTGCTCTATTTATGTTTTAAAAAAAAGAAAAAGAAAACTATTTTATTTCTTATCTTATTTCATTTATTTTTTTTTAATTTTGCGACATAGTTTTTTTAAAAAACTTACCCCCTTCAAAACTAGGGTTTTTTCACAAATGAACTTAGCTTAGGCCCTAACCCTAGAACTGCATGCACCTATAGATCTAGAAGCCAGCATCTCACAAGCACCTTAGGGTACTTTTGATTGATAACCTAGACTAGGTTGAGATGCTTAGATCTATGCCTTGATTCAAGATGCTTTAAGTCAGTGCATCTGCAGTAATTGGGCAATAAATACCAATTAAACAGTAATCAGGTTAAGTGTCAAGCTTAGAAAATCTAACACTTAACTTGACTAACCCTAGCGAAAGCTACTGTTTATAGCAGTTAGTAAGTAGCTAACTGGGTTAGACAGAACCCAAAAGAGAAAATTTAAATCCATTTGGTCCAGTTTATATATAGAATTGGTTCAGTACAGCACCTTACTTTTATTACTCAGTTTTTTTTGCTATATTTTTTTTGATATATGGCAAAGGGGGAGAGATTGGAAAGGAGAGAAAAGAAGGGGTTTTAAAATTTAAATTTCTTCAAATTAAATTTTTTTTCAAAACCTTTATCTCCTTTTTCAAAAAGTAAAGTTCTCTAAGTACTTAAGTTCCTTTTGAAAGTTAATATTCTAAGTACTTGCTCTAAAAATTTCTCTGAAAATTTTTCTAAGTTATAAATTCAAAACATTGTTTGAAAATTTTTTCAAAGTATTAAAACTGCTTGAAATTTTTCTAAGTGTTAAAAATTCAAAAGCAATTTAGAAAATTTTTCCTAAAGTACAAAAACAAAAGTGTTTTGAAAATTATTTTAAGTACTTAACTTAAAATTGCTGACAAAAATTTTAAGTACTTACTCTAAAATTTTTTTTGGTGGAAAATTTTCTAAGTGTTAATTTCAAAATTCTCCTGAAAATTTTCTAAGTGCTAAAAGCTAGATGTGTTGGAAAATTTTCTAAGTGCCCAACTCAAAATATTTTGGAAAATTTTTGTTCTAACTCAAAAATCACTACTTGAAAATTATCTAAGTATTGAAAACCTGAAAAACTTTTTCAATTTTAGACTTAGAAACTTTTTCAAAAACCCCATGAATTTTTTGAAAAACTCAGAGGGAGATTTCTTCCAGGGGAGGAAATTAAAACTGATACTTTACCTATTTTTGTTTAACTTAACTTTTTGAACGGGGTTGCCATAAATCAAAAAGGGGGAGATTGTTGGTGCAAGCAGCACCTAATCAAACCTGGGTTTTGATAATGGCAAAGGGTTCAGAAGTTAAGATGTTATTGTTGTCTAACTTGTTCACTGAGTGTGCAGGAAGAAGTCCTAGGTGTACTAGGCAAGAAGTCCTGGCAAAGGGCTGGGCAAAGAAGTCCTGGTCAAGGACTGGGCAAGAAGACCGACCGGAAGTCGGACAAAGAAGTCCTGGTCGAGGACTGGGCATGAAGTCCTGGCAAGTGGCTGGGCACCGAAGACCTGATCGGAAGTTGGGCACGAAGACCTGGTCAAAGGGATTGGGCAAAAGTCCAATCGGAGGAGCCGATTGACAAAAGGTAAACTCTCCTGAGAGGAGTAGGTGAGGATGCGTTCCCCGTTGAGGGAACAGTAGGCGTCGGTTCGACCTAGGGTTCCATTTGGGAGACCAGAAGTCAGAACCAACACAGCTACGGTTGTAAATATTGACTAATATTCTTGCTTTGTATGTTTTGGAACTAACCTTGGTTGCAGGGACCGAAGGAATATGTTCGCCCCATAGGAAGGGGGTAGGCAACTGGGCTAGGCGCCCGGGAGGTCCCGAGCGCCCAAGGTCAAAGCCAAAACAGCAAGGAAGCAAGAACGCTTCAAAACCACAATGGGCTATGCGCCCTGGAGGTCCCGGGTGCCCAATGTCAAAGCCAAAAAAACCATCGAAGCAAATCTGCCACGAAGCCATTGGTCGAGGTCAAGCTAGGAGCCCAAGAGGTCTCGGGCGCCCCAGTCAGACCAGGGGCCAAATCGGAGGGGATAAGCGCTGATCGAGCTGCGGATGAAGGTTCTCGCAGCTGAAGGCACGTGTCAGGCGCCCCCAGGAGCACTATAAAAGGGTGCTCGATCCCAAGGCTTCAACACAACTGCTTTCTAACGCTCCAAAGCTTTTCGTTCAAGCGCTATGCCCCGGCAAACTCTGACTTCGAGATTCCAACGCCGACAACAACCCTCTGCTCCGAAATACGATCCACATCGGGCGTCGATAACGAAAAGTGTTGCTATTTTCATTTACTGAGATATTCTTGTACTTAAACTTATAAACCTTTTGCGCGATTATAAAATTGCCCAAAGTAAATGGTCAAGGATCGTGGGCCTTGGAGTAGGAGTCGACCGCAACTCCGAACCAAGTAAAAATCTACTTGTATTCCTGTGTGATTGATTTGTTTCCGCTGCATTTACTCTTTTCTTAATCCGAAAAAGTTTTAACGATATTCACCCCCCCCCCTCTATCATTTTTCTCGATCCAACAAACAGTAGCTTTCGCTAGGATTAGTCAAGTTAAGTGATCTGATCAAGTTAGATTTTCTAAGCTTGACACTTAACCTGATTTCTGTTCAATTGGTATTTATTGCCCCAATTAATACAGATGCACTGTCTTAAAGTATCTTGAATCAAGGCATAGACCTAAGCATCTCAACTGTAACGACCCAGAAAATTCTCTTAATATTTTCTGAAAATATTGAGCATGTCTAGATAATTTTCCGAAGGACCTAGAGGCATTAATACGAATATTGGCCTAGGAAATCAATGTTTTCTCATTTAAATTAAGGAAACCAAGTACTAATGGGCCTTATATGGGCTTCCTAGTACTATGATTATAGGTGGACTTTTAGGAGGAATTAGTATAAATATAAATATGAATTTATTTGGGCACATTAACATGATTGTGGGAAAGTATTAGCCTAACGTTCCCATCAAAATTGAGGAATTTGGTACTAATGGGCTTTAAATGGGCCCAAAAATGGGTATTAATTAGGTAAAATTAATATAAATATAAAAGAATTTTATTTAGGAATATTAGTACAATTATGGGTAATTTTAGGGGGGATTTTCGGAATTTAAGAAAATAAAGTAATAAAATAAATGAAATGAAAATCAAAATAAAAATAAATGTGCATGAGCCAAGGATTGAACCTTGGACCTCTTATACAACCAAGAATGCTTTAACCAACTCACCTAGCAAGGAATTCTTACGAGTAATTGAAGTGGAGGTTGGTTAAGAGGTAAAAGGAGGTGAAGGGTCATGGAGGGGCTCTTCATTTGCCTCCTTGATGGGTTATAATGAGAGGAGTTTTGGGAGTTACTTCTTCTCTCAATCAAGTGCATTTCCTCTCCTTCATTCCTCATTCTTGCCGAGCACCAAAGGGAGGAGTTCCTTGGAGAAAACTTCACAAGAGGTCTCATCTCTCAAGATCTAAAGTTCCTACAAGGTGACAAGGTCTAGTTGTGGTCAAGAGATACCAAGTCCTCTTCCTTCTCCTCTTTCAAGGTTTGAAAAATCAAGAAATCTAAGGTAAGACTCCCTCACCTGTGGTATAATAGTTACCTATGATTTCCATGATTTTTAGCATGATATATGGGTTAGTTTTCGGATTTAATGTTGAAAGGACACAAAATCAAGGTTCCTATGTTCAAAGGTTTCGGCCACTAGGATTTAAAGGTCTATAAATATGATAAAAATCATGATAAAGTTATTTAATGTTCTCTTATGATGTTTAGAAGTTAAGTATAATTTTTGGGAAGTTTTGGAGTACCTAGGTCACCCTAGAGTTTCGGCCAACATGAAAGAAGCAAAACCCAGAACCTTAAGTTCAAGGGTTTCGGCCACTATGTTTTAAATGTCTAGAAATATGTTAAAAATCATGATAAAGTTATTTAATGTTCCATTATGATGTTTAAAAGTTAAGTATAATTTTTGGGAATTTTTGAGTACACTAGGACACCCTAGAGTTTCGGCCAACATGAAAGAAGCAAAACCCAGAACCTTAAGTTCAAGGGTTTCGGCCACCATGTTTTAAATGTATAGAAATATGTTAAAAATCATGATAATGTTATTTTATGTTCCCTTATGATGTTTATAAGTTAAGTATAATTTTTGGGAATTTTTGGAGTACCCTAGGACACCCTAGAGTTTCGGCCAACATGAAAGAAGCAAAACCCAGAACCTTAAGTTCAAGGGTTTCGGGAACTATGTTTTAAATGTCTAGAAATATGTTAAAAATCATGATAATGTTATTTAATATTCCCTTATGAGTTTTAGAAGTTAATTATAATTTTTGTGAATTTTTGGAGTACCCTAGGACATCCTAGAGTTTCGGCCAACATGAAAGAAGCAAAACCCAGAACCTTAAGTTCAAGGGTTTCGGCCACCATGTTTTAAATGTCTAGAAATATGTTAAAAATCATGATAATGTTATTTAATGTTCCCTTATGATGTGTAGAGGTTAAGTATAATTTTTGGGAATTTTTGGAGTACCCTAGGACACTCTAGGGTTTCGGCCAACATGAAAAGGGCAAAACCAAGGTCCCTATGTTTATGGGCTTCGGCCACCATGATTTAAATGTCTATAAATATGTTAAAAATCATGATGATGTTATTTGATGTTCCCTTATGATGTTTAGAAGTTATGTATAATTTTTGGGAATTTTTGGAGTATCCTAGAGGCCCATATGGTTCGGACAACCCCAAGGACCCAAGGGTTAGGGTTGAGTCTTTAACTTTAAGCATATGTTTATGTGTTGTCATGATATAAGGATGATGGATGGTGGTTATGTGAATTTTCACATGGCCTTGGGACTCCACAAGATTCAGCCAATAAGGGTTAATAGGATAAAAGTTAAGATTTATTACAAGTAAGGGTCCCAAGGGCCTTATGGTAAGATGTGATTTATGTTTATAAATGATAGGCCATGTTATGAATGATATGCCATGTTTACGTATGATATGCCATGTTTATGAATGATATGCCATGGTTATGCATGATATGTCATGTTTATGAATGATATGCCATGTTACGAATGATATGTCATGTTTATGAATGATATGCCATGGTTATGCATGATATGCCATGTTTAGGAATGATATGCCATGTTTTAGGATAATACGAACATATGCCATGCTCTATGAATGATGTGTACATATGCTATGTCTAAGAATGAAAATGATGAATGACAAGTATGATGAATGAAAGATGATGCTTATGTCTTTAAGGCATAAATATGCTAAACGGCACGGTCGATGGTCGTGGTACGACGGTCGAGAGGACCGGTAAATGGGCCGGTAGACGGGCCGAGCCGTAACAAGTTATGCTATGATGAGTATGCCATGAATGTCTTATGAATGATGAAGCATGAAAAGTATTTTACTTTATGTATGAGCTTGTACCGGACCGAAGTATGGGTCCAAGGGATGGGCACCTTAAGTGTTGGATCGAGAAATGCGAGAGAGGGGGGGTGAATGTCGCAATTCGTTCGGATTTAAAAAGAGCGGGTGCGCAGCGGAAATAAAAGAGAACACAATAACGCAAACACAGCTGGTTTACTTGGTTCGGAGCCTGGGTCGACTCCTACTCCAAGGCCCACGGTCGTTGACCGTTTTCTGCGGGCAATTCTATAAGTTCGCAAAAGTTTACACACAAATAATAATAAAAATATTCTCGTAAACTTAAATACAACTCTTGTTACCGACGTCCGGTGAAGATGGAAGTTCTGGAGCAGCGGGACGTCGTCGGCTTGAGTTGGCAGCTTTCTCGAGCGTGTCGTGGAAGCAGAAGAGCGTAGAATTGTCGAAGGAATTCGTTATCCAAGAAGAGGGTCGAGGCCCTCTTTATATAGGGCAGGGGGCGCCCGACATGCTCGGGGCGCCCTCCACGTGGCTGCAGATCCGGCGATGCTCTAGTCAAAGCTGATCTCGTTATCTTCGGGATTGTTTTTGACTGGGGCGCCCGACGCGCACGGGGCGCCCGATTGACCGGTCAAACTTTATCACCGAGGCTTCGCGAGGGTGAGCTGCAGCCGCCTTCAGTGGCGTGGCACAGTGGGCGCCCGAGACACGCGGGGCGCCCGACATGCGGGGCGCCCGACACACGCGGGGCGCCCCCAATTGCGCTGCTGTCGGGGCGTTTACCTCTCTGCTGACTTTGGGTTGACTCTGGGGCGCCCGACACATCCGGGGCGCCCTACTCAGCTACGGCCTCACTCCTTTGAGGCTCTCTGAGCTGCAGAAACACAGTCCTTCGGTCCTGCATCCAGGGTTAGTCCAAAACAGCAAATAATAAGTTAGTTAAAACAGCCTTAGCTGTCTTGGTTCTGACTTTGGATCTCCAAAATGGAGCCCTAGGTCGAACCGACGCCTAATGTTCCCTCAAGGGGAACGCGTCCTCACCTACTCCTCTCGGGAGAATTTACCTGGTGCCAACCGGATCCTCCAGTTGGACTTTTGCCCAGCAGCCCTTCGCCAAGTCTTGAGTTTCGCCCAGCAGCCCTTCGCCAGGACTTGTCTTTTGCCCAGCAGCCCTTCGTCAGGTCTTGAGTTTCGCCCAGCAGCCCTTCGCCAGGACTTGGTTTTTGCCCAGCAGCCCTTCGCCAGGACTTGGTTTCCTGACAGCCCATCGTCAGGTGCCTAGCATCCCTTCGCTAGGACTTGGTTTTTGCCCAGCAGCCCTTCGCCAGGACTTGGTTTCCTGACAGCCCATCGTCAGGTGCCTAGCATCCCTTCGCTAGGATTTGGTTTCCTGCACTCTCAAGCAGCATTGTTAGCCAACAAATAACCCTTAACTTTGAATCCTTTGCCAATATCAAAACAAGGTTCGATCTGGTGCTTCCTGCACCAACATTAAGAACGCCCCAGTTATGGACTACCGAAGCTGTCCACGGTTCTGGCACTACCGAAGCTGTGCAACAGGGATGGGCTCCTTAAGAAGCGCCTCGGTTCGAGGACTACCAATTATGCTGTCCTTACCCTAGTAGGTCGGGGCTAGCAACCTCGGATTTACTAGGGATGCGCGCTATGATGTATGTATGTGGTACAAGCCGGGGACCCCAAATGTTATGATGATGATGTTTAAGCATTTTCAAAGTATGTTTTAAAAGTTAAGCATCCTTATGTAAATGCATTCCACCCATGCATTCATACATGATATGCATTATGTTAAGATAATGATGTCTTATACTTATGCGTTACGATGAAAGATATGCATGAATGATCTATGTCAGGACCGGGTGCATGTTGACAAGGATACGAGTTCGTAAAATTTTAAATTTTTACGTGCAGCGGAAGAATTTGCATAAAATAATTTCCTAAATTATTTTAACTTCGTATCTAGCATGCAACCTTACATTGTGTTGACATAATCATAAAATAAAACTTTGCGGAAAAGTAAACAAATTTACCAAGTACCTCTCGTAACTCGAAGTAAGGGACGAGATCCAACCGTAGCGTCCCTTGGAAGCTCCGCCTCTATTCGCGTCCACGCCGAGTTCTCTTCGGGATGACTTCGCAAAGTCACGAGTTTTGTGCTGACGAGAACTACTAGATTCTCGGAAGGCACAACTAGATGAACAAGAGAGGAAAGATAGGAAACTAACCAACGAAGTAACGGAATCGAATTCCGAGAAGAGAGGAGTCGCTATCCGCTTCTTCTTCTTCGTGTTCGGTTCTCCTTCTTCTTCTTGAAGCTCACAGCCTCCTCCAAGGAGTCCTTTGTGCGCCGGCCCTAATCCTCTAGGGTGGGCGCCGGCCCTAGGCAAGAGAGGGAGAGGGAGAGGAGAAGAGATTAAGAGAGAGAGGGAGAGCTCTATGATAATTTGATTGGAAATAAGGGCTAGCCTTTGGTTCCTTTATATAGTAGCAACTCCTTTGCTAAGTCTCCCTCTAAACCGAATTAACGGAATTAACGGAATTAGTTATAAGAAATTTATCTTATAAATTTTCTTATTAATTATTCCGTTTAAACCGAGTCTTTATTATAAACCAATTTATAATAAAACTAATTCTTCTTCTCTTTAAATTATGGAATAAATTTTATAAGAAATTTATAAACTTTTTTATTATGGAAAAATCAATTCATAATTGATTTTATAAAATTAAAATAAACCAATTCATGGATTATTTTAATCTTCCATAAAAGAATAAATTTCTATAAATTTTATTTATATAAATTTCTTTATACAAATTTATTTATCCATAATTTATAAAACAAATCACACTAGATTTATTTTATTAATTAAACCAAAATTAATTGGTTTTCTCCTCTTATTGTGGCCGGCCACCAAAGGGGGTTTTGACACCCTCTTTGGCCGGCCAAACCAACCCGAACCGCCGCGAATTAAACTCATTTAATTCGCCCAAAAAGCCTTCAAAAGACTTAGCCATTTTTAGCTTCCATTGCGCCTCTGATTAACTCAGATTCGACTTATTTCTCTTGATCGGAAAATCCAATTTTCAACTCGTTTTAAATCCCTCGGATTACTCGTAGTGCGTGTGACTAAATAGGCTTTCGATTTATGTTGGCCGTCTATAATCAACTAATTATAGAACGATCATGAGTGGCACCTAGTAGTACATCATGATCCCCAATTAATCGAAAGATCAACGGTTTGACCTCAGAAGAAATTATTCTGAAACCCTTCAGCAGCTCTAATAAATCGTGCCCCATTCCCTTCACCACCATATACCCACTTGGTTCAGGACACGGTCTATGGTGTCAGTCCCCACTAGGCTGACTACGTCACACCTAGCCCAAGTAGTGTCTTTCTCGTCCTTTGGATTTCTAATTACTCTCATGTAAGAGACTCGCACTCTAAACATGATATACTCTGGCCAGAGATTTCTGAGTAATAATCCGACGATAGGCCTGGGTATACATCTCCTCGCAAGGAGTGGTGAATCCTTTGTAGGCTGTTCAAACATCTTCGGGTACTTCGGCTTATACCCAATCATCCTGGGTCCACACCTCCTTGGAGATGCTTGCTTAAGATGTTAAAGTATAAGTCTCCATGACCAAGATGACTTGAACACCGCAAGTCAAAGGAACATCGCACTTAAGCTGCAGTAAGAACTTCATTGACATATCTTTATAGATAACCATATGAAGTTTTACAGCTAGTCACTCCAATGAACTAGTTCCCTTAACTAGCATCCATGTCTATCTCCGGACATCCCAATGTCACCAGCCAGTGAAAATCAGCTAATTAGAGAATAACCCATGCTAGTCTCAACAGAATTGATAGTGTCCGTTTTTATCAATTCATCGACTAGGGATAATTTCAATACTTCACAATTGCACATTAGAGATAATCACTAGTTGTGATCCCATCACAAATTCTCTTATGTTGTGAGTTATATTGCGGACATTCAGTAGATGAGTTTAAGATCCCAATCAAATACACAAAACATGTATACTCAAATAGTGAATTATCATTTATTAATATAAATGTTTACATCATAAGGCGATTGTCTTAGGACACTTCTCTCATATCACTAACAGCTATGATGTATGTATGTGGTACAAGCCGGGGACCCCAAATGTTATGATGATGATGTTTAAGCATTTTCAAAGTATGTTTTAAAAGTTAAGCATCCTTATGTAAATGCATTCCACCCATGCATTCATACATGATATGCATTATGTTAAGATAATGATGTCTTATACTTATGCGTTACGATGAAAGATATGCATGAATGATCTATGTCAGGATTATGTTAAGAAGGTATTCATATGATATGATAGAAGATATGCCTATGTTTAAGCCATATAGGTTGATTTTTGTTACGTTATGCTATGCCATGTATTATGCCATGCTACTACGTTAAAGCTTATACCATGTCTTATGCCATGCTAAGGAAGATTATTATGTTATGTTATGCCATGTTTCACGCTATGCTTAGAATGTTAGTATGATTATGTTCATGCCATGTCTCATGCTATGCTACGAATGTTCACTTATGTTTATGATCATGCCATGTCAAGGGTATGGTAAATATGATAATGTTTTATGTGCTTATTATGGAATGACGAATGTTTTAGTGAGTAGGAAAGAGTCTTACTAAGCTTGTGTGCTTATAGTCTTCTTTCCTTATACTGTAGATCATGCCAGGGGATAACGAGGAAGCAGCAGGAGGGCCTGAAGTATGTGTGTGATGGTGACTTGGCCATGAAATCGAATGTGTTAACCGTTTATGCTAAGAACTTTATTTTTGCTACCTATATGCTCGAATAGTGACATATGGAACTTTATGATAAGATATCAAGTATGATATGATATGAACGTTATGGTATGATGTTAAGCATGTTATGATATGATGTTAAGCATGACGTTCATATGCTAAGTTCCATGTCATTATATTAGGGATGGTAGTAGGGGCATGTATATGTAAGGTTTAAGTTATTCCGCTGCAATATGATGTTACATGCCTTAAGTATGTCAGCATAACGCCGCTTTAAAAAAAAAACGGGCGTTACAGGTTGGTATCAGAGACGTTACCATCTCACTGCACACACATCAAGCCCTCTCCTGCAGCTTCCAAGTAAGTACCTTTAAGTGTATTTTATGTTCTATTATGGTTCTAGAATGATGATACCTATGACTATAGAATATGCAAGTATGAACGGTATTGATGATGAAAAGTACGTTACGATAAGTAACGACGAATGATGCTTTATCTTATTTTAGGAATTAGATATTAGAATAATCTAGGGGTAGCAAAATACTGAGGTTGATCATACTTGTATTGATGAAGGGGAACATGGCTAGAAGACAGAGTCACCGACTTAACGAGGCAACCCCATCGCCTGATCTGATGGAATTAGTGACTCAACTTCAGCATCAGGTCAGCGAGCAGCAGCAGACCATTAACACCTTGATGAATCAACAGGAAAATTCCACTACCCCGCCAGTGAATCAGACTACTATACCTGTGGCACCTACTGTTACGCACACTCCGCCACCGGGCCCATCCACTGTGGCACGACAGGAAGCTTATTTGATCCAGTGGTTAAGGCTGAAACCGGAGAATTTCTCGGGTGCTGGCGAACCTTGGGACGCCCAAGCATGGTTCAAGACGATGGAAAGTACCTTAGAGTTGCTGGACTGGCCTGAACATGAGAAGATCAAGTGTGCGTCGTTCTGCCTGTCTGGGGATGCCAGGATGTGGTGGGAAAGGATTAAGGCCAAGAGGCCGGTGGGTCAGATGGCGTGGTCAGATTTTGAATCAGAGTTCTTTGAAGAGTTTTTCAACATGCGGGTCACGAACACACACTATGACGAATTCGCAGAATTCCGGCAGGGCGATCTCTCGGTTAATGAGGCGGTGAAGAAATTTAACCGACTGGCTCGACTGTGCCCTGAGTTGGTCCGTACTGAGAAAGAGAGGGTTCGACTTATGCTAAGAATGTTACGGCCGGAAATAGCTCTGAATGTGGCTGGTGGAGTTAACAGGCCACAGACCGCTGAAGAACTGTTCAGTAGTGCCCTACTCACGGAGCACTATTTGAACAATATCAAACAGCAACGGAAGGCGATGAATGAAAGTAAGAATCAAGTTCATACCGGAATCCTCGATTCTTTCTCTCATTAACCCTAATGTTCTTTCCGTTAATCATCGCTTAGGAGGACAGAGGTCGCAGAGCAACCACGCTAGCGGGAAGGGGGATCAGGGTGGTAAACGAAAGCCATGGATCAACTCTCAAGGGGGCCCAGCGAATAAACAGACCAAGTTTCCACCATGCGCGACATGCGGGAAGAACCACTCCGGGGAATGCCGCAAGGGTACGAACCGGTGTTTCACCTGTGGTGCGGAAGGACATATGGCGGTTCACTGTCCTACCAAAAACCAGACCCTTCCCCAACCCCTGGCTCAATACCAGGGCGCGCCAGCAAAGTTGCACTATTTGCCAGCCGAGTTGGAAGGGATCCCGAGGTTGGAGGCCTCCCCAACACTAACAAACGCCAGGGTTTTCTCGGTTACCAAGGAAGACGCTGCGGAAGCTTCTACGGTTGTCACAGGTCAGATATTTATTTCCAGTCAGTATGCTACTGCATTATTTGATACTGGGGCAACGCACTCGTTTATT
Source organism: Boesenbergia rotunda (assembly GCA_024364735.1). Classification (NCBI taxonomy): domain Eukaryota; kingdom Viridiplantae; phylum Streptophyta; class Magnoliopsida; order Zingiberales; family Zingiberaceae; genus Boesenbergia; species Boesenbergia rotunda. The sequence goes on along the minus strand of JAGFNQ010007664.1, from coordinate 531,730 downwards.
TCGGTACCCTTTACCAAGAAGATAGATAGGTTTCCGCAAGTGTTAGACTGCAGGTTCTTAACGACCCTACCCTCGGGAGAAATAATGACATCCACTCATGTGCTGTGTGCGGTGCCGGTCAGAATTGCAGGAAGGGAACTTTACTGCGATCTGATAGTGCTTGACATGAAAGATTATGATGTCATAATGGGAATGGATTTCCTGAGTAAATACGGTGCTTCTATTGAATGCCGTAAACGAAAGGTGGTCTTTCGGCCAGAGGCAAGTTCTATGTTCGAATTTATCGGAGAGCCAAGGAGAAGGACCAAGAAATGTTTATCAACTCTCCAAGCTCAGAAGATGTTAGACCAGGGATGTACGAGATTTCTAGCATATGTGGTCGATGCCAGTCAAGTGAAGAATCGGAAGCTGGAGGATGTCCGGGTGGTATGTGATTTCCCAGAGGTTTTCCCAGAGGAATTACCAGGATTAGCTCCCGATAGAGAAGTGGAATTTGAGATTGAATTAATTCCTGGTACTAACCCGATCTCCAAGGCACCTTACCGTATGGCGCCGGCAGAATTAAAGGAACTTCAGGAACAGCTACGGGAGTTGCTAGATAAGGGATTTATCCGCCCTAGTCATTCCCCCTGGGGAGCTCCGGTACTGTTTGTGAAGAAGAAAGATGGATCTATGCGAATGTGCATAGATTATCGAGCACTGAACAATGTAACTATTAAGAACAGGTATCCCCTTCCGAGGATAGATGACCTGTTTGACCAGTTGAAAGGAGCCACTGTTTTCTCAAAGATTGATTTGAGGTCTGGGTATCATCAAGTTAGAGTAAAACAGGAGGATATTCCCAAGACTGCTTTCCGAACGAGGTACGGGCACTTTGAATTTGTTGTTATGCCTTTTGGCGTGACGAATGCCCCTGCTATGTTTATGGACCTGATGAATCGGGTGTTCTCGTCGTTCCTTGACAAATTTGTAATCGTCTTCATCGACGATATTCTTATTTATTCGAGGACCCAAGAAGAGCACGCTGAGCACCTAAAGAAAGTATTAGAGATTCTTGGGGAAAAGCAACTATATGCGAAATTTTCCAAATGTGAGTTCTGGCTCGACCAAGTGGGCTTTTTGGGCCATATTATTTCTAAAGACGGAGTTATGGTGGATCCAATGAAGGTTGAAGCGGTGAATAACTGGAGCCGGCCGAAGAATGCCAGCGAGATCAGAAGTTTTCTTGGATTGGCAGGCTATTATAGGAAATTTGTGGAGGAGTTCTCGAGGATTGCAGCCCCTTTAACAGCTCTCACCCGGAAGGACAAGAAGTATGAGTGGACGGAAGACTGTGAAAAGAGTTTCGTGGAACTAAAAAGGAGACTCACAAGTGCACCCATCCTTACTCTTCCAGAAGGTAATCAGATTTTTGATATGTATAGCGATGCCTCCAAATTAGGACTTGGAGCTGTACTTATGCAGAATGGGAAGGTTATTGCCTATGCCTCTAGACAACTCAAGGAATATGAACAGAATTACCCCACTCATGATCTGGAATTGGCCGCAGTAGTCTTCGCTCTTAAGATATGGAGACATTATCTGTACGGGGCACAGTGTCGAATTTATACAGACCACCAGAGTCTGCGATACTTCTTCACTCAGAAAGATCTGAACATGAGACAACGGCCATGGCTTGAGTTGGTAAAGGACTATGACTGTGAGATCCTCTATCATCCAGGAAAGGCAAACAAAGTGGCCGATGCACTCAGCCGGAAGTCAAGTGCCACCTTGATGTCCATATCTAAATTACCCCGACCACTTGAGCGAGAAATTATGGATTTTGGGGTCGAGGTCATCTCCGGGCGACTTTCCACCATGACAATATCACCCGCACTGTTTGAGGATATATTGGAAAAACAAGATGGCGATCTAAGTCTTCAAAAAATAAAACAGGAGATCCTGGAAGGAAAGAGCGATGGCTTTCATATTGCAAAAGGGGGGGTATTATACCTTAGGGATCGTTTATGTATCCCTAATGATCCGGAGCTTCGGAGGAAAATACTGACGGAAGCTCACGAGACCCCTTATTCGATGCATCCCGGATCCACCAAGATGTATCAAGATCTGAAGGAGAAGTTCTGGTGGTCCGGTATGAAGAGGGATGTGGCTCAGCATGTTAGCACTTGCATGACCTGCCAGCAAGTAAAGGCGGAACACCAGCGACCCGGAGGAGTTCTGCAGCCACTAGCGATTCCGGAGTGGAAATGGGAAGACATCTCTATGGATTTCATTTCAGGGCTTCCCAGGACTACTAATGGATATGACGCAATATGGGTGATCGTGGATAGGCTGACGAAGTCTGCTCATTTCTTGGCGATCAAGATGACTTATTCGATAGAGCAACTGGCTCAACTATATGTTAAGGAAGTAATCAGACTTCATGGAGTTCCTAAGACCATTATCTCAGATAGGGATGGTCGTTTTACTTCGCATTTTTGGGAATGCGTTCAGAATTCCCTCGGCACCAAATTGCGATTTAGCACCGCCTTCCATCCGTAGACTGACGGGCAAACTGAACGGGTGAATCAAATATTAGAGGATATGTTAAGAGCTTGAGCCCTGGATTTCAAGGAAAGTTGGTGTCGATATCTATGCTTGGCGGAATTCGCTTACAACAATAGCTACCAAGCTACTATAGGAATGGCACCTTATGAAGCTTTGTATGGCAGGAGATGTAGGTCTCCGATATGTTGGTACGAGAGTGGGGAAAAGAAGGAGATGGGGCTCGCAACGGATGTTATTGACAGCGCCACCCGAGCTATTCAAAATATTCAACAACGGATAGAAACTGCTCAGAGCCGGCAAAAGAGTTATGTCGATGTCCGGCGCAGACCATTGGAATTTAATGTTGGAGATTTGGTATTCCTTAAAGTGGCTCCTATGAAAGGGGTGACAAGATTTGGGAAGAAAGGAAAGCTGAGTCCGAGATATGTGGGGCCATACTTAATTCTGAAAAGAGTCGGTAAGGTGGCATATGAGTTGGAGCTGCCTCCAGAGATGTCAGCTATCCATAACGTATTCCACGTATCCCTGCTGAAAAAGTGTATCCCAAATATGGACCAAGTGATCGAGCCGCAGATAGTACAAGTACAAGAGGACCTAAGTTATGAGAGCAGACCCATCCAGATTTTGGATAGGGAAGTCAAGAAGCTGAGGAATAAGGAGGTACCTCTAGTCAAGATCTTATGGCGAAGCCAGCGGTTCGAGGAAGCTACCTGGGAACGCGAGGACGAAATGAGGCGCAAGTACCCGGAATTATTCTAAGTTCGAGGACGAACTTTCAAGAGGTATGGGGGATTGTAACGACCCGGAAAATTCTCTTAATATTTTCTGAAAATATTGAGCATGTCTAGATAATTTTCCGAAGGACCTAGAGGCATTAATACGAATATTGGCCTAGGAAATCCATGTTTTCTCATTTAAATTGAGGAAACCAAGTACTAATGGGCCTTATATGGGCTTCCTAGTACTATGATTATAGGTGGATTTTTAGGAGGAATTAGTATAAATATAAATATGAATTTATTTGGGCACATTAACATGATTGTGGGAAAGTATTAGCCTAACGTTCTCATCTAAATTGAGGAATTTGGTACTAATGGGCTTTAAATGGGCCCAAAAATGGGTATTAATTAGGTAAAATTAATATAAATATAAAAGAATTTTATTTAAGAATATTAGTACAATTATGGGTAATTTTAGGGGGGATTTTCGGAATTTAAGAAAATAAAGTAATAAAATAAATGAAATGAAAATCAAAATAAATGTGCATGAGCCAAGGATTGAACCTTGGACCTCTTGTACAACCAAGAATGCTTTAACCAACTCACCTAGCAAGGAATTCTTATGAGTAATTGAAGTGGAGGTTGGTTAAGAGGTAAAAGGAGGTGAAGGGTCATGGAGGGCTCTTCATTTGCCTCCTTGATGGGTTATAATGAGAGGAGTTTTGGGAGTTACTTCTTCTCTCAATCAAGTGCATTTCCTCTCCTCTTCATTCCTCATTCTTGCCGAGCACCAAAGGGAGGAGTTCCTTGGAGAAAACTTCACAAGAGGTCTCATCTCTCAAGATCTAAAGTTCCTAAAAGGTGACAAGGTCTAGTTGTGGTCAAGAGATACCAAGTCCTCTTCCTTCTCCTCTTTCAAGGTTCGAAAAATCAAGAAATCTAAGGTAAGACTCCCTCACCTGTGGTATAATAGTTACCTATGATTTCCATGATTTTTAGCATGATATATGGGTTAGTTTTCGGATTTAATGTTGAAAGGAAACAAAATCAAGGTTCCTATGTTCAAAGGTTTCGGCCACTAGGATTTAAAGGTCTATAAATATGCTAAAAATCATGATAAAGTTATTTAATGTTCCCTTATAATTTTTAGAAGTTAAGTATAATTTTTGGGAATTTTTGGAGTACCCTAGGTCACCCTAGAGTTTCGGCCAACATGAAAGAAGCAAAACCCAGAACCTTAAGTTCAAGGGTTTCGGCCACTATGTTTTAAATGTCTAGAAATATGTTAAAAATCATGATAAAGTTATTTAATGTTCCCTTATGATTTTTAGAAGTTAAGTATAATTTTTGGGAATTTTTGGAGTACCCTAGGACACCCTAGAGTTTCGGCCAACATGAAAGAAGAAAAACCCAGAACCTTAAGTTCAAGGGTTTCGGCCACCATGTTTTAAATATCTAGAAATATGTTAAAAATCATGATAATGTTATTTAATGTTCCCTTATGATTTTTATAAGTTAAGTATAATTTTTGGGAATTTTTGGAGTACCCTAGGACACCCTAGAGTTTCGGCCAACATGAAAGAAGCAAAACCCAGAACCTTAAGTTCAAGGGTTTCGGCCACTATGTTTTAAATGTCTAGAAATATGTTAAAAATCATGATAATGTTATTTAATATTCCCTTATTATTTTTAGAAGTTAAGTATAATTTTTGGGAATTTTTGGAGTACCCTAGGACACCCTAGAGTTTCGGCCAACATGAAAGAAGCAAAACCCAGAACCTTAAGTTCAAGGGTTTCGGCCACCATGTTTTAAATGTCTAGAAATATGTTAAAAATCATGATAATGTTATTGGATATTCCCTTATTATTTTTAGAGGTTAAGTATAATTTTTGGGAATTTTTGGAGTACCCTAGGACACTCTAGGGTTTCGGCCAACATGGAAAGGGCAAAACCAAGGTCCCTATGTTTATGGGTTTCGGCCACCATGATTTAAATGTCTATAAATATGTTAAAAATCATGATGATGTTATTTGATGTTCCCTTATGATTTTTATAAGTTATGTATAATTTTTGGGAATTTCTGGAGCATCCTAGAGGCCCATATGGTTCGGCCAACCCCAAGGACCCAAGGGTTAGGGTTGGGTCTTTAACTTCAAGCATATGTTTATGTGTTGCCATGATATAAGGATGATGGATGGTGGTTATGTGAATTTTCACATGGCCTTGGGACTCCACAAGTTTCGGCCAATAAGGGTTAATAGGATAAAAGTTATGATTTATTACAAGTAAGGGTCCCAAGGGTCTTATGGTAAGATGTGATTTATGTTTATAAATGATAGGTCATGTTATGAATGATATGCCATGTTTACGTATGATATGCCATGTTTATGAATGATATGCCATGGTTATGCATGATATGTCATGTTTATGAATGATATGCCATGTTATGAATGATATGCCATGTTACGAATGATATGTCATGTTTATGAATGATATGCCATGGTTATGCATGATATGCCATGTTTAGGAATGATATGCCATGTTTTAGGATAATACGAACATATGCCATGCTCTATGAATAATGTGTACATATGCCATGTCTAAGAATGAAAATGATGAATGACAAGTATGATGAATGAAAGATGATGCATATGTCTTTAAGGCATAAATATGCTAAACGGCACGGTCGATGGTCGACGGTACAACGGTTGAGAGGACCGGTAAATGGGCCGGTAGACGGGCCGAGCCGTAACAAATTATGCTATGATGAGTATGCCATGAATGTCTTATGAATGATGAAGCATGAAAAGTATTTTACTTTATGTATGGGCTTGTACCGGACCGAAGTATGGGTCCAAGTGATGGGCACCTTAAGAACGCCCCGGTTATGGACTACCGAAGCTGTCCACGGTTCTGGCACTACCGAAGCTGTGCAACAGGGATGGGCTCCTTAAGAAGCACCTCGGTTCGGGGACTACCGATTATGCTGTCCTTACCCTAGTAGGTCGGGGCTAGCTACCTCGGATTTACTAGGGATGCGCGCTATGATGTATGTATGTGGTACAAGCCGGGGACCCCAAATGTTATGATGATAATGTTTAAGCATTTTCAAAGTATGTTTTAAAAGTTAAGCATCCTTATGTAAATGCATTCCACCCATGCATTCATACATGATATGCATTATGTTAAGATAATGATGTCTTATACTTATGCGTTACGATGAAAGATATGCATGAATGATCTATGTCAGGATTATGTTAAGAAGATGTTCATATGATATGAGAAGATATGCCTATGTTTAAGCCATATAGGTTGATTTTTGTTACGTTATGCTATGCCATGTATTATGCCATGCTACTACGTTTAAGCTTATACCATGTCTTATGCCATGCTAAGGAAGATTATTATGTTATGTTATGCCATGTTTCACGCTATGCTTAGAATGTTAGTATGATTATGTTCATGCCATGTCTCATGCTATGCTACGAATGTTCACTTATGTTTATGATCATGTCATGTCAAGGGTATGGTAAATATGATAATGTTTTATGTGCTTATTATGGAATGACGAATGTTTTAGTGAGTAGGAAAGAGTCTTACTAAGCCTGTGTGCTTATAGTCTTCTTTCCTTATACCGCAGATCATGCCAGGGGATAACGAGGAAGCAGTAGGAGGGCCTGAAGTATGTGTGTGATGGTGACTTGGCCATGAAATCGAATGTGTTAACCGTTTATGCTAAGAACTTTATTTTTGCTACCTATATGCTCGAATAGTGACATATGGAACTTTATGATAAGATGTCAAGTATGATATGATATTAACCTTATGGTATGATGTTAAGCATGTTATGATATGATGTTAAGCATGACGTTCATATGCTAAGTTCCATGTCATTATATTAGGGATGGTAGTAGGGGCATGTATATGTAAGGTTTAAGTTATTCCGCTGCAGTATGATGTTACATGCCTTATGTATGTCAGCGTAACGCCGCTTTAAAAAAAAACGGGCGTTACATCAACCCAGTCTAGGTTGTCAATCAAAAGTACCCTAATGTGCTTGTGAGATGCTGGCTTCTAGATCTATAGATGCATGCAGTTCTAGGGTTAGGGCTTAAGCTAAGTCCATTTGCGAAAAAGTCCTAGTTTTGAAGGGGGTAAGTTTTTAAAAAAATTAAGTCGGAAAATCATTTTAAATTTCAAGACTTTTAAAAACATTAATTAAATAATAGATCAAAAATAAAATAGTTTTTGAAAAAAAACATAGGTAGAGTAGTCCTATTCTACTAAGCATAACATAAAGTATCTGACTTAGCATACTAATGGCAAGTAGTCAATAAGTAAATCTGACAAATGCATAAGAGTCATCTGGTCAATAGTGGGACCAGCAATGTCAAACCGTAGTCAGATACAAGTCAACCCCACTCAGTAGGGATAATCAAACAGTCTACAATACACTGAGATAGCTAAAAATGATCTATGAAGAAGGGCCAAGAGGGTCAAATGGGCCAGGCTGCCAAGATCGAAACAACGACATCATTTCATTGTATCGTGTGTCGTTTGTCTCTAGATCAGCTCAGAGGGTATCCATGTGCTCAATATGACGGGCATCATTTGCCTGATGTTCAGTGTGAAGAATATCCAAGTATTGAGTGTGGTAGCCCTCGTTCACATTGTGTTCATTCTGTAGGTCCTCTAGATACTCTGCGTGACGAGCCTCCATCTCCTCCTTGAGGCTGTGCATCTCCGTCTGTAGTTATGTAATGCACTGATCGGTGGTCAGTGGAGGAGGCTCCTGTAGGTGCTCGTTGATCTCGGCTGCGAGCTTGGCTATGTCTACCTCTACTTCCTCGTCGGAGTCATCCTGCCGTCTAGCCCTCTCTCGTCTCCATGATAGGACCCCGGTGGCCGATACGTCTATCCCCGCTAAAGAGAAGTTTCTAAACCCTATTTCATCGAACTCAGTCATCGAGATAATCTCCCCAGCAGTGATGTCACGACCATAGTTGTGAAGAAGGGCGGTGATAATATGGCAGTAGGGCGTACGTACTCGATCATGAGTAGATACACTCGATGCATAAATAATGGTGTGGAATATGTGGAGGCCTATATCGATATCTAACTGATGAATCATGGCGTAGAGTAAAAAGGTGTGAAACGGTCGCATGGTCGCGACATCTTGGGTGGTGAGTGGGAGTACACAACAAACTATGACTCGGTAGAGGGCATAATCCTGGACTTGGAGGTCAACGGACTGAAATCGCCGTGCCAGCGGGTTTCGCACGTCTCCAAAGAAATAGGAGTAAAGAGTGTCTAGAGTGATGTACGAATAGGGGGTGCGAAGGGAGGGTCGGCCGGAAGATAACAAGAAAAGGTAGACTGCGAAGGTCGTAGTCCGAGAAACCGATTAAACAAAGTTGGAGAAATAGTTAGGGAAGTACCTTGTACGGTGGTAGAGTAGAGCAAGTCATCAATTTTGACTAGGTTATTGTAAAATTCTGTACACAGAGTCGAGTTCACAAGATGTGTGCAGAAGACTAGATGATCTAGTTGATAAAAGTTGATCACGTCCATTGCTAAGGGGCAGGATTGGGTAAAGAATTGCCTATTTCGAAAGCTAGTCTTTATAGGCTTATAGGTTGTTTGACCAAACTTGTTAAACAATTCCAAGTCGGGGAACCTTGGATCGGGGCTAGGTTCGGCCAAAGGGTTAGGTTGAGAGACTCGACATTTTCTAAATATGTAAAAGAAAATGGTGCATTTAATAAGCGAAATAAAAGGAAATTACTTGAAAATGCATAATATAATTGATACCGGGGCGGAATTTTCGAAGTAGAGCGTTTGAAGACGAGGAAGGAGCGTCCAGGCGCCTTGGGAAGAAGAGAAGTGAAAGAGGATTTTGATTTTGGTGTGGTGAAAGAAGGGGGAGCCATGCTCCTTATATAGTGTCATACGGGCGCCCGTGAAGGGTCGGGCGCCCGTGTTCATTGGGGCGCCCGTAAGGTCACGGGCGCCCGAGTCAACAGGCAGCTTTTGGCAGACTTGACTGCCTTGGCTGAAGACAAAGACCTAGGCGCCCGATAGGTCACGGGCGCCCGGGTCAGGAGTGTCGGGTTTGACAGCTTTAGCTATCTTGGTCAAAGATAAAGTTGGGGGTGCCCGACAGGTCACGAGCGCCCGAGTTGACCAGGGTTTGACTATTGACCAGTTTGATCGTTTGACCAGGTTTGACTATTTTGACCCGGTTTGACTCTTTTGACCAACAAACAATTAAATCAATTAAGCTCTAAATTGCATGATTCCATATTTTTACTTGACAAAACTACAAAAACTAGATGAATTTGAGTTAAGTTAGGTCCTAACCATCTCACCCAGTCTACAGTTATCAATCATGTTAACCTTATAGGGTTTGTGAGACAGTTTTTAATAGAAATGAAGATTTTAATTTGAAAAGCATGATTAAAAAAAACAATTTAGTTTTAAGTTTATTTTGAAAAGTGGTTGAATATATGATTAATTAAAATTTGTGTTAGATTCAAATCTGACAATAGTAAAGTGAATTTGATTTTTAATAATCGGCTTCCAGGTCTTGGCAAGGCACTAGGCCTTCTTTGGTCGTAGCCTTATTGGATCATCAACTCATTCCTTGACAAGGCCTTTTATTGAAAATTCATCTTCAAGTTACTCCTTGAAAGATTTTGGTCTAACTAGTTTGGGTCTTCGATCGGTAGCTCCGGCTAGTTCCGCCAAAATGGCTTTCCTAACGTACTATCATCTCACCTCCTCCCAATACTATGTTGTTGAAATTTCAATTAAGTCATTTCAGTCCTTAGTCTAACCAATCCTAGGTCTAAACATAATAATTTACAGAAAAAAATAAGCAATCAAGCATGCAATTAAAATTAAGAAAAAAAAATCAAGCATGCAATTAAAATTAAGGAATAAAAAAAATATCTAACTATAAAAATTATTTTTAAATTGGCTCCCCCTGGACTAAAGCCACGATAATGATTAGGCAAGATGTGAATCTTGTCCTTGGGGATCCAATACTGGTTTGGTCCAGCTTGGTTGTTCAAGCAAAGCTTGGGTACCCACGCTTGAACTTTGGCTCTAGGTTGGTTCAATACAGCATAATACGACCGTTGTCTCGACTTGGTTCGATACCCTAACCCAGATCGATTTAGAACAGACTTCTATTTTCCAAGGATCATGTCAAGACCCTTGGAACCTTAAGTGAATCGTTCTAAAGCCACTCTGAGTTCCTTGACTTGAGTTTTCAAGGAGGAGTTCTCTTTCTCAAGCTTTTCAACTTGAGTAGAGGTTCCTTCTTGAACCTTCTCGGTCAAGGATCTAGAGTCAGCTTCCTCTTTCAGGAGTTTTACTTCCTGTCAGAGGGATTCGACTCGGATTTTGGCTTTCACCAAGTTACGAGATAAGTAAGCTATTAATTTTGATAATTCAATTTCGGAATAACCCCTTACCGTTATTTGGTCATTCTCCGATATTGTGAGCCTTCCGTCATCTGGCTCCGATTCTGATCCGGTGTCGATGTCTTCTGAAGCGGTTAAGGCGAGAAGATTTGATTGTGGGGCCTCTTCTTCTTCTTCGGAGGATGATTCGTCCCAAGTGGCTTGAAGAGTCTTCTTCCTTCGAGTCGATCTTTACTTCCTTCAGATTGAGACATTCTGATTTGTAGTGTCCTTTCTTGTTGCATTCATAGCAGGTGACATTTGTTTTGCCTTTTGAAGTTGATGGTTCGGCTGGATCATCTTTTCGTAGGTTTGCTTTCCGTCTGTTGGTTTGATGCTTGAGCTCCTTGTAGTAATCCCGATCTAGTCGCACCAACTTGGGTCGACCCCTTCACTATCTTCTGAGTCTGAGTCTGAGTCAAACTCGGGTGCAGGTTGAGGCTTTTTCTTGGCGACCTTTCCTTGGGGTTTACCTGCAAGAAAAGCAGTACTTTTCTTGGCCATAGTGCAGTTAGTCTGTTCATGTAACTCTAATTCTGAAAACAGTTCATCTAATTTAATTTTTGAAAGATCCCTAGAAACCTTGTAAACATCTACCATAGATGCCCACAGAGTATTTCTGGGGAATGCATTTAAGGTATACCTGATTAGGTCACGATTTTCTACCTTGTGACCTATTGTGTGCAATCCGTTCATCAGCTCCTGGATTCTGGCGTGGAGCTGTGCTGCTGATTCATCCTCATTCATCTTTATCGTGTAGAGTCTGTTCAGCAACAGATCCCTTTTGCTGATTCTGGTGTCAGAGGTACCTTCGTGCATCTCAATTAGTTTGCTCCAATGTTCTTTGGCGTTGCTGAAAGGACCCACCCGGTTTAGCTCTTCCTTGGTTAATCCACACTGCAACGTCTGAGTTGCCTTTGCATCAGCCTCGATCTTTTTCTTCAGCGATACGTCCCATTCAGAGTAGTGTTGTGCCACTCCTTCTGCGTTCTTGGGGATTTCGAGGCCAGATTGGATTATTGTCCACATATCCACCTGAGTTTTAAGGTGGACTTCCATCCAACTTTTCCAGTAGGAGAAATCTGTTGGAGCAGGAAGCACCATATCGAACCTTGTTTTGATATTGGCAAAGGATTCAAAGTTAAGTATTGTTTGTTATCTAATGTGCTCATTAAGTGTCCAGGAAACAAAGTCCTAGCGAAGGGCTGCGTGGATTATTGTCCACATATCCACCTGAGTTTTAAGGTGGACTTCCATCCAACTTTTCCAGTAGGAGAAATCTGTTGGAGCAGGAAGCACCATATCGAACCTTGTTTTGATATTGGCAAAGGATTCAAAGTTAAGTATTGTTTGTTATCTAATGTGCTCATTAAGTGTCCAGGAAACAAAGTCCTAGCGAAGGGCTGCTAGGCACCTGGCGAAGGATTGACAGGAAACAAAGACCCAGCGAAGGACTGCTAGGCACCCGGCGAAGGGCTGCTGGGAATCAAAGACCTAGCGAAGGGCTGCTAGGCACCTGGCGAAGGAATGCCAGGATACAAAGCCCTAGCGAAGGACTGCTAGGCACCTGGCGAAGGAATGCCAGGATACAAAGCCCTAGCGAAGGACTGCTAGGCACCAGGCGAAGGATTGCTTGGAACTGAAGACCTGGCGAAGGACTGCTTGGTACTGAAGACCTGGCGAAGGACAGCTGGGCACCTGGCGAAGGACTGCTGGGCAAAAGTCCAACCGGAGGAGCCGGTTGGCAGCAGGTAAATTCTCCTGAGAGGAGTAGGTGAGGACACGCTCCCCGTCGAGGGAATAGTAGGCGTCGGTTCGACCTAGGGTTCCATTTTGAAGACCCAAAGTCAGAACCAAGACAGCTAAGGCTGTATAAACCTAATATTTTATTGCTTTGTGTTGTTTTGGACTAACCTTGGATGCAGGACCGAAGGAATGTGTTTCTGCAGCTCAGAACGCCCCAAAGGAAAGGGGCAAGCAGCTGGGCAGGGCACCCCCAGTGTCCCGGGCGCCCCTAAGGTCAAGGCAAAACAAGTTAAGCAAGAAAATGCTTCGGAAGCTCACTGGGGGGGGCGCCCCCATGCTCCCGGGCGCCCCCGTGTTCCCGGGCGCCCTGGATGCTCCGGACGCCCCGGCCTCAAGCCAACGAGGTGGATAGAATCATGCCAGCGAGAAGCCAGCGAGACCATGTCAACCCGGGCACCCCCTACGTCCTGGGCGCCCCCGGTCAAACCTCAGCCCAATCCTGGAGGAATAACAGCTGACCGAGACTTGTCCGGATCGGCTAACACGTGGGGGGGCGCCCCCAACGTTCCGGGAGCCCCAGGAGGCTATAAATAGCCCTTCGGCCCCAAGGCTTCGAACAACAATCCTTCCAACGCTTCTACGCTCTTCGACTCAAACGCGCTGCTCCAGAAACCTTCCATTTCGAGATTAGAAGCGTCGACGACGACCCTACGCACCAAAGAACAATCTACATCGGGCGTCGGTAACGAAGAGTTAATTTTTAATTGCATTCTTACTGCACTTACTACTGTACAACTGTTTGTAAGATTTTGCGCGATTATAGTATTGCCCGCAGTAAACGGTCAAGGACCGTGGCCTTGGAGTAGGAGCCGACCGCGACTCCGAACCAAGTAAAACCATTTGAGTCTTTGTGTTGTGTTTTGTTTATTCCGCTGCGTATTTGTTCTTTTCTCAATCCGAAACAATTTATGATATTCACCCCCCCCCTCTATCGTTCTTCTCGATCCAACAAAATCTTCTCCACTGAAGAGCGGTGGTCTGGCTGTGCTGAAACCCTCTCGCATGGCTATAATAATTTCTGAAAAATAAGAAAAATAGAAAAATCTTGTCCCAAGACTTGGTCTTGGATTAGTAGTGTGGAAGAAAATTAATTGAAATAATGACAGTCGAGTGGTGTTGCACCAACCTCGATTAACGAGAAAAATTCGAGAGAAAAAACATTTAAAATAATTTCGTAAAATCCGAAAAACACTCTCAAATTGGTGGTTGCACCATATTTGAGCCGCCCGCTCTGATACCACTTGTTAGATCGAAGAAAACGATAGAGGGGGGGGGTGAATATCGTTATAAAATTTTTCTGAGTAGAAGAGTAAATGCACAGCGGAAAATCACAGAATACACGCGAACACCAATCGATTTTACTTGGTTCGGAGTCGCGGTCGGCTCTTACTCCAAGGCCCACGGTCGTTGACCGTTTACTTTGGGCAATTCTATATTCGATGAAGTTTTTACAAGATGATAGTACAGATATAGAATTGGAAATTTAAATCACAACACTTTTGTAAATTGAAATTTTACTGACGCCCGAGGTGGATCGAATTCCGGAGCAGAGGGTAGTCGTCGGCGCTAGAATCTCGAAATCGAACTTTGTCGGGGCGCAGTGTTTGAGCGAAAGTGTCTGGAGAGTTGAGAGCAATGGATGTGGAAGCCTTGGGGGTGAACCCCCATTAATAGCACCTATACGGGTGCCTGAGTCGATGGGGGCGCCTAACACGTGGCCTTCCCTGCGCGAATCCTTATCCGCAGGCTCGGTCAGTGCTTATCCATCTCGTCTTGGGCGCCTGAGCTAATGGGGGCGTCGTGACCTCACGGGCGCCTGATCTGCCTTGATCCAGAGGCTTCGCTGCTGTGGTTGGTGTTTTGCCTTCACACTGGGGCGCCCGTATCCTTACGGACGCCCGAGTCCATCCGGGCGCCTAGCCCCAGTGAGGCACCTCACTTGCAGAAGACCAGTCTTTCGATCCTGCAACAAAGGTTAGTATCAAAACACAACAAGCAAATGTGTTAGCCATTAGTTACAGCCGTAGCTGTCTTGGTTCTGACTTTGGGTCTCCCAAATGGAACCCTAGGTCGAACCGACGCCTACTGTTCCCTCGACGGAGAACGCGTCCTCACCTACTCCTCTCAGGAGAGTTTACCTTTGGCCAACTGTCTCCTCCGGTTGGACTTTTGCCCAATCCACCTGACCAGGTCTTCGTGCTCAACTTCCGGTCAGGTCTTCGGTGCCCAGCCTCTTGCCAGGACTTCTTGCCCAGTCCTTGACCAGGACTTCTTTGCCCGACTTCCGGTCAGGTCTTCTTGCCCAGTCTTTGACCAGGACTTCTTGCCCAGCCCTTTGTCAGGACTTCTTGCCTAGTGTACCTAGGACTTTTCCTCCACCTGACCAGGTTTGACTTAGGTGCTGCCTGCACCAACAGTACCGTATCTGAAACAGTATATGGTAGTACTTCTATAATGATATTATAGTTTGATATGACATGATAAGTTGCTTCAGTGTCAATATACCATTCAGTAGATAAAAATTTTGAAAGTTTGTCCTGAGTAGGCATAGACGAGAGAACTTTAGGATAGACTTGTGAAGTAGTTAGTTGTCTTAAAGTTGTAGGACCATCAACAATGGTTCTTTCGAGTCTTTTAGGACAATGAATACCAGTATGTCCAATTTGGAGACAAATTTAACATCTTCTTAAAGCTGCAAAACCACCACTAAAGATTCTGTCGAGTCTTTTAGGATATTAAATACCAGTATATCCAATTTGGAGACAAATTTGACACCTTCTTAAAGCTAAAGGACCACCAATGAAGGTTTTCTCGAGTCTTTTAGGACATTGAATACCAATATATTTAATTTGGATACAAATTTGATATTTCCGAATATCTGATATCAAAAATAAAAGCAACAAAAACAATACAAGTTGTTGTGGTCCTGTATCTTGGCTTCTTGTTGAGAACAATTACAATAGTAGAAGAGAAAAGACAAAATACTAGCCGAATGGTGATTAAGTCTAGGGCAAAAGGCACGGAAACTATTCCTCTTCTCTCCTACTATCTCGTCGTGAGTTGACGAGTGATAGAAACGAGGTAAGAGGGTGGCAAGCAATAAATCGAGGAAGAGACAAGACACTTTAAAAAAATTCTCTTAAAAAAATAATAGTGACACCAAGCATCACATGGAGACGAAGAAATGTGTCGCATAAGACAAAACGACTCGTAAGGTAAGAAGAGGTATAACTCTGATACGATGTAAAGAGAATAGAAACAGAGAAAAAAAAAAGAGGTAATAAAATAACTTTATTAATTGAATAACTCATGAGATATATAATTTATAGAGGTATGCTTAGTTAAATAAAAATTTAATAAAGAAATGATTAATTAAGAGATTTATAAAAAACTGTCAATTAACGGATTAATAAAGAAAATATCTAATCTAATAATTAATATATATAAATTTAATTAACATATTTATAAAAAAAATTATCAATTAATATATTAATAAGGAAAAAGTCTAATAATAATTAATATATATAAATTTATTTTACTCAATTAAAATTTTTATTAAATAATTATTCTCTTTTAATTTAAAAAATCAGTTTTCCAAAATATAAAGAATAATAAAAAATCTCTTGAAATAAATTGTGGCGGGCCTGTCAAAGATGTGGCACGCCACTTCCATGCACCTTCAAAGTCAGCGTACATCTTTCGAATGTACGTTTGCGCCGACTTTATATTTAAAACTATCTTGCCCATCTCTTCCATACGTTGGGGACCTCTCTGGTGCAGCTTGGGCGGAGGGTGGCCGCTCAGCGTCGATCCTTGTCGCCGGGAAACTTCCTCCGACCTTCCGCTTTCTCCATCAGCTAAGCTGCCGTATTTGTTCTTTAGTGCCCCACACACACATATATATATATATATATATATATATATAAATTTGGACGTGGAAGTGATAAAGTTAATTGTTTATATATTGGAGAAAAACTGATTAGTTTTATCTTAATTTTTTTATTTTATCTTCTTTGAATTGTTTGTTCCACCAGAGGATGTTAAAATTAGGGTGGTAAATTAGTCAAATTAATCAAAGTTTGTGTTATTCAAATTTATTTGATAAGGTACGGAATGAAGCCAAGCAGAGCCTAATTAAAATCAACTAAGCCCTTGAACTGATTATTTAAACTTTATTTGGTTTGCTTGGCTTGAGAATGGTTCATGCGAATATATGTAAGGATCTATGCGAGCTAAAAAATAAAAAATGAATAACGAGGTTTTTCTAACCTCGGACGACCGGTTCGATTTCATGAAAATTTTCCACCGGCCACCAAGGTAAATCGGAAAGTGTTCGCGGCAGGCAGTCCAAAAGCCAAGCGTTCTAGGGTTTGCGCCTTATTTGAAGGAAAAATTTCTGTAAGTATACGTCGTAGATAGGAATCGAACTGCAGATATCTAGGATAACAAATAGTCGTTCTTCCGTTGTACCATAGCCCCGGGAGCTAGGATCTATGCGAGCTAGAGGAGGGGAGAGGTGAATATATTCTATCGTGTTGAGTTGATTGTTCAATGGAAACTTGAACAAATCAATAACACAACACAAACAAGGTTGGCTTTATTTGATTTATCGTTTCCCAAGATGACTACATCCAAGACCTAGTCTAATTACTACCACCACTATTCTTCTTATTCTTGAATATCTTCTCAAGATGGAAAACCTCTTACAACCTCTTCTTAATCAAGATACAAGGAAATACAAAGATAAAATGAAAATCGAAATAGAATTTAAACTAACAGGTTTACACAAATTGAACTCAACTTTGCTTGTTGTTCATCTCTTGGTTTTGCCTCTTGTTGGTCCAAAAATGTAGCAACATTTCACTTCAAAACCTTTATAGGGTTGTTGATTGGGTTAATTTACGCCTATTAATCACACCCATTAGCCAATTATCCTATCAAATTCTACCTTTTAAACTTATAAAACGAATCTTTCTAGACCTATTTGACCACCAGCAATTGCTAACCCTGCAATCGACCAATCATGAATGGAAAAATCCTATAGTCGAGTTCTCGACCTTCCATATATTGTTGTAATGTTATAGTGCACGGGAATATTATCAAGTAATATAAAAGATATTGTATCCATAGGGATTAATGAGGCAAACACTAGAGGGTTTGCAAAGTGAATTACCTCTAGCCGAAAGTGTGAGTGATTGCAAGCTTAAAGGAGAGCTAGAGAGAGAGAGAAGACAGCTAAAAGATTAGGTGAGGAAGGATGTATGTGAAAATGTTCTAGGATCTAGGTTTCGTTGTAATAGTTATTGATGCCCTATGGGTAGCTAGTGCCTTGGTCTCCATATACATGACTTATAGGAAGCCTGACTAATTGCCGGTGTGACGTCGCGAATACTACACTGGGGTGTCTCCCCATGATATTCAGTGTCACTAGATAGATGAGGTAACTTAGAATGTCCGGTTAAAGGATTGCCTTATTACGGAGGGATCCTCGGTCATACATTATGGGTTACGCAAGTCATCTCCTAACATAGAATTAGAAAATACACATCAAATCCCAATTAGTTCTTTCTTGCATGGAAGTGACCTCTATTTCAAGGTAATGTTCAAGGTTATCCGGTTAAAAGATTACCCTTATCACATATGTAAGTACCTCGGGTTAATTTTGATGTGATCAACCAAGTCAAGTTAGGTCCTGTGTGTTATTGATACCTTGTGTCTAAGTGTGCAGGAACTTAAGAGCACAAGAGGTCGAGCAGAAGATGCAGCGAGCGAGAAGAATGACACGGGAAGAGAATCGATGGGCTCCGTGCATCCGAGGGATGAGAAGACTACGAAAGAGTACACCGGTGGACTAGAAGGGCATGTGTGATGTTTGAGGGACGAGAAGTCGAGGAGGATGATCGCTTGAGGAGAAGGTCGAAAGTTGGGTTCGGGAGAGCTCAACTTATCAAAAATCACCCAAAAGTGCTAGCAGACTAGTCAACCAAAGGTTGACCAAAACCAGACGAATCAGGCGCCTGAGTCAACTCGGGTACCCGACCATACAGGTGCCCGATTGCAACTCGGGCGCCCGAGCATACAAGCGCCCGATTGTAACTCGGGTGCCAGAGAATAAACTCAAGCAATTTAACAATCGTTGTGACGTGGATAGGCTTTGACCTGAGTAAGGCGCTCGTGTTGTACTTAGGCGCCTATGAGGTGCCACGTCAGCATCTCAATAAATTTATACAAGGGCTATAAATAGACACCTGAATTCAAAAAGAAAATAACAACTCTGTATTAATTATCCTACTCTTTCTGTGTGCTTTAAAAGTTTAAGAGGCTTCTTCACCTTCAACGAAGGAGCATTGTTTATAGAGCTTGTCAACGTCTTGGATTAGCAACCATCCTGGTCGCAACCAAGTAAATTATGGGTCCTCTTTAATTTTATGTTGTTGCTTTGTTTATTATTAATTGTCTAATTAATTATCTTTGTCAATGAACTTGCAAAAGATATTATTTTAATTAGCAAGGCTAATCACCCCTTCTATAGGGCCTACACGGAACCAACAACATATGGCTTCCTGAGCACACAACCTTAAGCATCACTCCTAGATTGAGACGATTCCCTACAAAATTAATCAAACAAAATTAAAGCATGAACTCAAAGAAATATTAATGCATATCCATAGGGTATTATGGCATCACCCCTTGAGTATCCATTTAATCAAACACTACATTAAAGCATATACTCAATGAAATAAAGCATAAACTCTTCTCATAGACATTTCATCAAATAAAATTAATGCATGAACATTTTATCAAAATAAGGTTTTAACATATCCATAGGGTATTATATCAATACACAACACAACTACTCTCAATGCCCTAGAACATGGAGAATATACTCTATAGACAAAGAGAAAGGAATCGAAGTCATGAAAGTAAGCATCTACAACCCAATATGAGAGACAAGGAAAGGTATGCTTAGTCTAGTGGTATGTGGAGTCTTCGAAACCAATCTCTTACCTCGGAGGTAGACGAATAATGGAAATGCCCTTGGATCATAGGAGAGGTGGTGGGAGATGAAGAGGAAGCCAAGGGATGGATTCTCCCTAGGAGAGAGAACTCCCAAAGGGGAGAAAACTTCCCCATCAAGAAAAGGGGAGGGTTTTCCCTTTTATACTAGAGTCGCATGACCCCTTGCCTGGAGGCACGGGGCATGCTTGGGGGCATGACCCCGCCATGCCCCTTGTGGCACAAAGGGCACGGGGGCATGTTGGGGGCATGACCCCTCCGTGTCTCCTTTGTTGGTGAGGCACAGGTGTTAGGATGTATATTAAAAGTCTTGCTTTTGATTAGAATATATTTATATTTTAAAGAGAATCGCAAAATCACACGGTGCATATTTATATTAGTATATGCACAAAATGTCTCATACTTGACATTGTAGATAACATGGTACATGGTGTAGCACAAAAGATCATGTTCCTTGCAGAAGTATAAGAAAGAGGCTCACAATCAAGATGGAGTTGGACAAACCATCGGGATGGTTGTAGTGTAATTAGGTGTGGTTTGTCTTAACAATAGAATTACACTAGTGCACTTTGTGTGCATTGAGTAGGACCAAAAGAGAGGTCATCCAATTTTGTACTGACTTCATAAATTGGATTAGACTTCGGATATATATTATGGAGTACAATCTCTAAATCCCAAAATAATAACGGGCACATGTATTTAATTATTATTACTTTGATTTACCAATGGGCGAGATCTATTCTGTTAGATCGATAGGCCCGGTAAGTTGGGTAATAATTTTATCTACATGGTGTGCCATTGATTATGTTGGGACCGGGTGCATGTTGACATGGATGCGGGTTCGTAATTTTAAAATTAATTACGTGCAGCGGAAGGTTTAGCATAAATAATTTCACAAATTATTTAACCACACATCTAAGCATACAACCTTATATTATGTAGACATGATCATACATTTAAAATTTTGCAGAAAGTAAACTAATTTACTTAGTACCTCGCGTAACTCGAAGGAAGGGACGAGATCCAACCGTAAGCGTCCCTTGGAAGCTCCGCCTCTATTCGTGTCCACGCCGAGTTTTCTTCAGGATGACTTCGCAAAGCCACGAGTTTCGTGCCGACAAGAACTACTAGATTCTCCAAAGGCACGACAAGAATACCAAGAGAGAGATGGAAAACTAACCACCAAACGAAGAAGACATGATCAGAGAAGATATGATCAAGTGATTATCCTAGAAATATAAATTGAGCTTATGTGAGAAGAATGATAAAGAATGCATCAACATACATTAATTAAATCCTATTTATTTTTCGAATTGAATAACCCTTTTTATCAATTCGGGAGATCGTAGGAACATCTCCAAATAGGTTGATATCCAACCATAGATAAGAACGACCATGGCTGTGGCCATCAAATTATTCTTAGCTATGAAGGTAGGTAATTATACCGATTATATATTACATATATGTAACTATCACTTTATGCTATCAACTAATTGAATGTTTGCATAAATCATTGGGTTGTTAACTCATTAACAAGTATGCAACAATATACATAGCACCCAACTGCACCTCTCTTTACATCGACCTTGGCTGTGGCATAATAAATCGATGCTCCAAGCTTAAGGCTGACCCATTAATCAAGAAATAGTTTTAATATGGTTGGAGCTCATTCAACCGTTTAGTCAGGCTTGGATGTATCCAACAATCAAAACTAAGGATTGACCTCTGACTCCAACTATATTAATCATAAACTAATTCCATGGTTTGAACATGTTGAGGTTCAAGCCGGGCATGGATGTGTTCATCAACCCAAACGAGAAACAAAACTCCGGTTCTAACCATATTAATGGAAGGTGTTGGCCTTAATATTTTGTAAGGGGTTTTGGGTCTCATCCTTTTCTTTCTAAGCACATTCATGACATATAATTATGTCATGTACTAACGATTTCCTTAATAAAGTATGTATGTGACTTAATTTATTAAGTCTCATTAACTGAATTAGGAACCGGATTTCCTTATTCCAATTTCATACTTTATTCAAGGAATTGTTTTGGGAAACAATTTCCTAAATTGTCATAATCAATTTCGGAAATAATATGTTTAATACTTTGATTTCTCTAAATCAAATCTTATTAAATTAAGAGACAGATTCCCTTAATTCAACCACATATTATTTTCATGAAAATCTTATTTAAGGAAATAAACTCTATAGGAAACAATTTTTTCTAATTAATTTTGGAGACAACAATATGTAAGAAATCAAATAAGGAAATTATCGTTTGAGAATCACCTCAAAATTTTTCAAGATTTGATCACATATTTTATTTATGGACTAATTAATTACAACAAATTATTTTCTTTGGGTGGCTCCTTGAGGATCAGATACCCAAAGAAAAGAAATTTGTTGTAAATCTAATTTGGCCCGCTCCCCGAGGCATAGCCAAATTAAACTTGACAATTCTTATTCAAAATAGGAAATTAAATTACAACAACTAACTTTAATTTGGGTGGCTCCCCGAGGCACTCCCCAAAGTAAAGAATTTTGTTAATAATTTAAAAACCAATTCGAATTTAATTGTCAATTAATGTTCCATAAATTTGTCTAGACTTTCTTGAAAGAAAGTGCCCAAAATTGCGAGCTTTCCATAAATAGAAAGTTTCCAAAAAAAAACTTTCAGAATATTTGTAAGTTTCTGGTATAAAGAAAACTTACATATTTCCAAAATTAGAAAATTTCCTAAAATAGGAAAATTCCAAAATTGGAAAGTTTCCAAAAATGGGAAGTTTTCATAATTATCATAAAATCTCAGAAATACGGATATTTCAAGAGTTTGCGAAATTTCATGAGGATTTCCAAACCATAAAATTCCTAAATCTAAAATTTATCATAATTGGAAAGCTTCCATAATTAGAAAATATTCTAAAATTGAGATCATGATAAAGTTTTCCGCAAAACAATTATATGATTATGTCGAACACTAACTGGCTCTGATACCACTGTTGGGACCGGGTGCATGTTGACATGGATGCGGGTTCGTAATTTTAAAATTAATTACGTGCAGCGAAAGGTTTAGCATAAATAATTTCACAAATTATTTAACCACACATCTAAGCATGCAACCTTATATTGTGTAGACATGATCATACATTTAAAATTTTGCAGAAAGTAAACTAATTTACTTAGTACCTCGCGTAACTCGAAGGAAGGGACGAGATCCAACCGTAAGCGTCCCTTGGAAGCTCCGCCTCTATTCGCGTCCACGCCGAGTTTTCTTCGGGATGACTTCGTAAAGCCACGAGTTTCGTGCCGACAAGAACTACTAGATTCTCCAAAGGCACGACAAGAATACCAAGAGAGAGATGGGAAGACTAACCACCAAACGAAGAACAGAATCTTGATTCCGGGAGGAAGGAAGGAGTTGCGCCCGCTTCTTCTTCTTCTTCGGTAGCTGCTTGGTGGTGGCTGAAGCTCACGACAAAGGGAGGGCCTCTAGGGCCGGCGGCACTAGAGGAGGGAAGATAGAGAGGGAGAGAGAGAGGTCTTATTCCTTGATCTCTTAGAAGAATCTCCAAGCCTTGCCTTGGTTCCTTTATATAGTAGCTTCTCAATCGCCAAGTCTCCTTTTTATGGAATAAATTTTCATAAGAAATTTATCATATAAATTTTTCTATGAATTATTACATCATGCCAAGTTTTTATCATAATTTAATTTATAATAAAAACAATCATGTCTCCCTTTTTATTATGGAATAAATTTTCACAAGAAATTTATTATATAAATTTTTCTTATCATGGAAAAATCAATTCATAATTGATTTTATAAAATAAAATAAACTATTCAAAGTTTATTTTAATTTCCATGAAAATAATAAACCAAACTTCGGTTTATAAAAATTTATATATATTATCCATAATTTTATAAAACAAACCACGCTCGGTTTATTTTATAATTTGAACCAAACAATTTGGTTCTCCCCTTTTAATGTGGCCGGCCAAACAAAGAGGGTGGGGACCCTCTTTGGCCGGCCAAACCCAAGCCTATACCATACGAATTAAACTCATTTAATTCGTCCAATAAGCCTTCAAAAGACTTAGCCTCTACTCTCGGGGCGGGGTTACGTACAATCAATCATATAATAATATTTTTTTTATATATTTTTTTTTACTAGCATAAAATTTAAAACCAACAATGCAAGGACCAAGTACTGAGCATGCTTGTTTAAAACTATCAAGAGATATTTACCAGTGCTAAGCATACTAGTCATCATTTGTAATATCTTAATAAAGAGTTATCCTAACATTCACTAACATTCTTTGTTGAAGCAAACATCATCATAAGCATAGTAAAGTAGATATAGAATCATTCTTTCCCGAGCCACCACCCCACACATCTTCAGCCCTCCTGCCTCTTCCTTTAGTTTAAGTGTTCCTTACCCTTATCTGCAGCATAAGACAACACATAAACTAGTAAGCGCAAATGCTTAGTAAGGATCCAGTCCTACTCGCAAAATCCATACGAAAGCATACAACATGTACACATAATAAATCATAAGCATGAGTTCATCATAGCATACTAAACATCAAAGTTTCTAAGCATGCAGCATAAAGTATCTTAAGCATGCCCTTCACATATCATCAATGTTTTTCAAAACAATTCCATAAAGGTATTACTTAAAAATACATCCATATCATATAGGGCCCAGTTGTGTACCACATAATGCACGTTCCCTAATGAATTGGGGTAGCGAGCCACCAACCAATTAGAGCAGGACCCTTCCGTCCTACCGGAGCCATGACCTTACGTTAACATGCACCCCGGATTTGTTTAACGACCCCCTTCCGAGTCGGGTACACAACTTACAAAGTAAAATACTTATCATGTCTTTACATATATGCTAAGGAGTACTCCAAATCCACTCTTAAGGGACACACCACTCTTCAAGGGTGCTCATGATCCCACAGGGACACACCACACAACATAAGGGGTGCTCTTGATCCCATACTTAGTGGAGTATCCTTTCAAGCATTTTATCATACACATCACATGCAATTCATAAAGGGTGCCCCATGGGCTATAAACATGCTCATACATATATGATATTTCAACCACTTAACCTACTTTATATATGACAAGATTGGTCACATAAATCATATTCATGTCATAGGAAGTGGTAGTATGCTTCATGAGTTAACTGAGTTCTTCTTAACCCTAAACCTAAGGTTTTGGCCGAATGTCAAAGGTAGAGGTAGCTTAGGTTTTTGACATCAAACATCCCATACCAGTATCATATATATATACATCATGTATCATACTAAGCATAGCAGACATCATAGGGTAATCAACCTTCACAAACCTAATATTCCATGCTTTGGCCGAATATCACATGCTAGGGAAAAATTAAGTTTTCAAATCAAACATTCCATTTAAACATCACTTGCATATACATATCATCATCCCAAACATAAGCATATCTCATAGGGTACATCCCATACAATCATCCCATATATATCTATCATGTATCATACTAAGCATAGCATACATCATGGGGTAATCAACCTTCACAAACCCTAACTTTAGGGTGTTGGCCGAATGGTGTAGGGTAGGGGAAATTAGGGTTTTTGAAATCAACATTCACACAAGCATTTACATAAACACCTCACGTACACATCATGTCACTTATTAAGCATAGATTACATCATAGGATAATTATGCAACTCAAAACCCTAATTCTTCTAGGGTTGGCCGAAAGTCAAGGGTAGGGGAAACTAGGGTTCTTGAAAGCAACTTTCACACAAACATTTACACAAACACTTTGTCTACACTACTAAGCATGGATATATCATAGGAAATCATACAACCCTAAACCCTAGTTTTTCCCATCCATGGCCGAAACTTGTAGGGGGTGCAAACCCTAATTTTTGTTATCACAACTTGAAGGAAATCAACATATAGGTATACCCTAAGTCCCAAGGGTTCTCCTCATGCATCAAGAAGTAACCAAAGCCTCCTCTTTGGGTGTTGGCCGAAACTTACACAAGGGTAAAACCTCCATTTTCGAAAACTACAAGAAGAAGGAATTCATACACAACAATTACACTGCAGGCGAGGGGATACTTACATCCTTTCGCTTGAATTTCACCTTCTCTAAATCTTTAGGGTACCTTTGGTTGAAGTAAGAGTGAGAGTTTCCTTTGCTAAAGTTTCTCTAGAACCCTTGGCCCTAGTAGAGGGCAAGATCCTTGGATGGGTTCTTCTTCCTTCCAATTCCCTAGGGTTAGAACCCTAGGGTGTGTTTTTTCGAAAATGAAAAGGGAGGAGGGGAAGAGGGTGTCTCGGTTTTGGAATGGGGAGAGTGAGGAAGAAGAAGAGAGGAAGTTATTCCAACCTCTCCCTCTCTTATTTATACTTTTCTCATGAAGGGACATGTCTCTTCACTTCCCTAGCTTTAACAAGAATGTTTCTTATTCTCTCAACAGGAAACATTGTTTGGTGCATTGGTTATGACATGATTAGTGCAACTAGGAGGTTCAAGGTTCGATCCTTGCTTCCTCCTTTCTACACTTTCTTTTTATCACATTTTGCACTAATCCATATCAAAGCCCATTAAACCAAGCCCATCATAACATTTCATAACAATGTTTCATGAATTCATCATATTTCATATGGGAGAAATTTTAGGGTGTTACAAGCTGCAGTAAGAACTTCATTGACATATCTATATGTAGATTACCATATGAAGTTTTACAGCCAGTCACTCCAATGAACTAGTTTCCTTAACTAGCATTCATGTTTATCTCCGGACATCCCAATGTCACCAGCCAG
The DNA here is from genome assembly GCA_024364735.1 of Boesenbergia rotunda. Taxonomy (NCBI): domain Eukaryota; kingdom Viridiplantae; phylum Streptophyta; class Magnoliopsida; order Zingiberales; family Zingiberaceae; genus Boesenbergia; species Boesenbergia rotunda. The sequence continues at coordinate 505,350 of JAGFNQ010007664.1, read as the reverse complement.
TGAGAATCAGCTTATTAGAGAATAACCCATGCTAGTCTCAACAGAATTGATAGTGTCCGTATTTATCAATTCATCGACTAGGGACAATTTCAATACTTCACAATTGCACATGTAGAGATAATCACTAGTTGTGAATTCATCACAAATTCTCTCATGCTGTGAATTGTATTGTGGACATTCAGTAAATGAGTTTAAGATCTCAATCAAATATACAAACATGTATACTCAAATAGTGAATATTCATTTATTAAAATAAATGATTACAATCATAAGGCGATTGTCTTAGGACACTTCTCTCACAATACTAACAGATTATTGATGGAATCCGTGTCCTGATCATTCGGGACGATGATGCCCCCTTGATGAGCACAAAAGGATCATCATGTCAAATCTTGCAAGTGGACTATGGTCCGACATGATGAAAAGGTTGAGTAGTACTAGTTAAGGATCAAAAAGATAATTAATTAAAATTGTCAATAATTTAAATTAATTATCGGGCATTCGATATCTTAAACACGGGGAGATGGACGACTCATAATAGGTGGAGCCCATATGAAAGTATGGGGATTGGTGAGGAAGTTCAATGGGATCATTTAGTGGAATGGATCTCCATTAATGGATCGGGTTTGGATCCATTAGCGGGCCAAGAACCAACTCCTCCTCATGGTCCCTACCTTAGCCCTATAAATACCCCATAGGAGTCATGATACAAGGCTAATGGATTAATCTAATTAATTCAAGAATTAATACAAAAACCCTAGTTTTTGTGTGGAGGAGCTCTCTTCCTCCTCTTTCTTCTTCTCTTTTGCTTGCTGGTGGCCGGATACACACAAGGGAAGGAGGGTCAGGTCCCTCCCGTGTGGCACGCGGCAGCAGCAAGGAGCAAGGGTGACCGGCGGTGAAGAATTCTCCTCCTTGGCTTAGGGTGGTCGGCGGCGGTGAAGGAAGGAGAAGAAGGCAGTGGTGAGGATTGAAGGAGAGCTTTCTTCTTCGGGTTCTTGTCTATACTTCATCTCCTCTTCACCGAGACCATCCAAGGAGCAGAAGGAGGCGAGCCGGCGACAGGGGAGTTCCCTTTTCCGGCGCTGGCGGTGAGGGAGGTTGCAGTGGTTTGGGGGAAGAAGAAGAGGACGGCACTCTCATCTTCTTCCGGTTCTTCTTCTTCGTCATCTTCCTCCCGGAGCTATCTTGTGGCCGGCGGACCTCCAGAGCTCGAGGTGGCCGGCAGCACAAGGAGGGCAGTGGTAGGGTGGCCGGCGGGTGAACCCTAGAATAGGGTTTTTGGCGCAAGAGAGAGGAAGAAGAAAGGTGATTAATTCGAGGCCTTGGTGACTCCGCATCTTGTAGATCATCACCCACATGACGTCCAAGAGGGGAGGGTCATAAAGTAGAAGACTGCAAGGTAAACGACGAGGTATAACTCTCCCGAGCTCCGTTTTACTTTTGCTATGCTATTGCTTTGATTATATTTGTCATTGCATGTGTTTGATTAATTATCATGAGTTAATTATTTATTAATTAATATGATAATTAATTTATGTCATGGACCCCGATTATAAACACAAAAAACTGGTGATCCATTCGTCGTCTTTGCTGTGGTTAATTAATCAGGAAAGTTACAAGGCCTTAACCTTGGTTTTGGCTAAGTTGTGACTTGGATTAATTAACACGATAATGAGACAGTCGTTTGGGAGACGGGTCTCTATTCGGATTAAATTTTAATCCATAGACATAGAGAGGTCTCTCAAGTTCGATCCCGTGGTTGCTTGTGAAACCGCCAAGTCATACCCAACAATTGGTATCAGAGCGTGATTTTCGATTTTGTGTGTTTATGATTCAGTTATTTTTCTGCACATTATAATGTACATTATTTTTTGCTTGATAATTTTTGGATGTGAGTAGGCTAACTTTTTGTTGCAAGCATTAGATTCCAACTATTATGACAATTATGGTTATTGTATGTGATTGATTGTGTATTGTGTAGTTAATTGAATCCTTGGGGTTGACGAGGCTAAATAAGTTATTTAATTTTTATAATTAAATATGACACTTGTTTAGCCAAGCTTGTATTTACTTTTTGATCTAGACCACATGTGCACTACATTGTGGAGTATATGATCAATAGATGTAAATAAATAAGCTAGTCATCTCAGCTCGAGGACTCCTTCATGGTGGCTTGCGCATGGAAAGGATGGAGTGGACGAGGTGGCAACACGACTGGAGGCGCATTGAAGACCAAGGTCATAATAGTTAGAAAAATCTAGGATTTTTTCATTATCTATTATATTGGTTGGTGTGCTTGTCGTGTGTGTGTGCATGTGAAAAACCTCAGCGTAAATAACTAAGTGGGAGAGGGATCCTAAGGGTCTCGCGGCCTCCATTACAATCTAACAAGTGATGCGAACAGGCCCGCCGTCGGCTCTGAGTACCTTCCTCCACAACAGATAGACTTGTTCTAGAGATCACTAGGTTAGAAAAGATTATAGGAAATTATTAAAGAGCGTGTGTACTTCCCCAACGGAAGACACATAATCGAAAATAATTTTCTTAGTGTCGTGTAATAGTAAACACTTAGATACAAATATTAGTATCCTCCCCAACGGAGTCACTGTTATTATTTGTATGGTCGAAGTGGACCAACTATTAATTTTACTTGTCAAAAAGTTAGGTTGACAAGATAGTAAAATTAATGGATAAAACCTCCTCTCACAAATGTAGAATTCGTATACGTCCACACTAACGTGGCATGCGATATTCTCGGTATTTTGAGGTGTTGGTTGTTTTTGGAAATTTATTATTTTGAGGAGTCAATTTATTTTCAAAAACTAAAGAGTGATTATTGTGATTCTCAGGTATTTTAAAATGGATCTAGACCCACTTGTTCTAATGGAAAGAGAGAACCAAATAAATCCCCTAATAACAATATGGATTGGGAATTAAATATGGACTTTGTCTCTACTGCCGAGGAACCTAAACGTGATCTTGTTGAGTTCTGTGCCGAAAAGCCTATCGAGATTAATACTGAAGAGGAGTGATCTTGAAGATCATGAGATCTCTGATGGTAACTCTGAGTCTCCTTTCGAGAACCCATATCATCGTCGTGCTACATATCGGGAACACCATAGTCGAGAGGAACGATTTGGAGACTTTGGTTTCCGAGTGGATCTTCCTGATTTTTTTGGCACATTACAAGCGGAAGGCTTTGTTGATTGGATCCATGAAGTAGAGAGGATTTTTGAATATAAAGAAGTACCTGATCACAATAAAGTAAAGTTGGTCATTATCAAGTTAAAAGGTCGAGCTTCGGCATGTTGGGAGCAACTTCGACGATCACGGGAGAGACAAAGTAAATCCAAAATCACTGATTGGGAAAAAATGAAGAAACTAATGAGAACGCAATTTCTTTCCTTCGGCTACACCCAAACATTGTATCAACGACTCCATACCTTGAGGCAAGGAGCTAGAATAGTTGACGACTATACAGAGGAATTCAATCAGCTTATTGCTCGGAATGATTTGTCCGAGACCGAGGAGCAAATGGTAGCGCAATGTTTAGGGGGATTACGTCAACCCTTACAAGACACCCTGAGCCTTCACTCACTCTGGACCATTTCGGAGGCCTATCAGCGAGTCTTGACAGTTGAAAAACAACTAAACCGAAGACCGACGACTAGGAGCGATCAAAACAATCGAGTTGTTCGCCCTGAAGAGTCGTGCCCTTCTCAGCAGCCACCACAAGGTAACCCTAAGACCACTATCAAGTGTTTTCGATGTGGTGAACAGGGGCATCGAGCTTCAAAGTGTAAAAGATCCCCAGATCAAAAAAACAAGACTCTACTAGTTGAGGAAGACATAGAGAATGAACTCGAACAGATTGATGAGCCGATTTATGATGACGATATTGATGACGAGGTACTTTATGGCGATGGTCATGAGACTCTCGTCGTATGCAAGAGCCTACTGGTCCCTAAGGAAGAATCTGAAGATGATTGGCTGAGAACCAATATCTTTCACACGATGTGCACGGTTGCAGACAAAGTTTGCAAGATGATCATTGATAGTGGAAGTTGTGAAAATATTGTATCCGAAGAAGCTGTTTAAAAGCTACAGTTGAAGACAGATCGTCATCCAAAACCCTACAAGTTATCATGACTAAGTAAAGGAAGTGAGGTAACCGTAGATAGGAGGTGTCTTTTATCTTTTTCTATTGGCAGCAAGTATTATGATCGAACATGGTGTGATGTTATGTCAATGGACGCATGTCACGTATTGTTGGGACGACCGTGGTAATATGATCGTAGCGTCATTCATGATGGGCGGAAAAACACATACACCCTCAACATCAAAGGGAGGAACATCGTATTGGCTCCCCGACGAGAAGGAACCCTTTCAAATTTGGTAACCAATAATTCTACACTACTTTCTATATCCAGATTTTTGAATAAGATGAAGCACAGAGATGTAGTCTATGCTTTGCTTCCTTTCAAAAGCAATGTAATAGACCCGGACTCGGATCTACTAGCTGAAGTGCAACAACTCTTATCAGACTTCGCTGAGTTGATGATCGAAGACCTTCCTCCGGGACTTCCCCCTATGAGAGATATTCAGCACCAGATTGATCTCGTCCCGGGGTCAAGCTTGCCTAACCGACCGACATACCGTCTTAACCCTAAGGATGCCGAAGAGCTACAACGACAAGTTATGGAGCTATTGAGACAAGGTTATATGCTCGAGAGTATGAGCCCCTGTGCAGTCCCTGCCCTACTTGTACCAAAGAAAGACGGTTCATGGCGCATGTGTGTTGATAGCCGAGCTATCAACAAAATCACAGTGAAGTATAGATTTCCGATTCCTCGTTTAGATGACATGTTGGATCAACTTTCTGGTTCTAAGATCTTCTCCAAGATCGATCTTAGGAGTGGATACCACCAGATTCGAATCAAGCCAGGAGATGAATGGAAGACAGCCTTCAAGACACAACATGGGTTGTACGAGTGGATGGTCATGCCTTTTGGACTGTCCAATGCCCCCAGCACGTTCATGAGATTCATGCATCAGGTCTTGTGGCCTTTCCTGGGAAGATTCGTAGTTGTATACTTTGACGACATCCTTATTTATAATCCGACGAGGGCTTTACACCTTGATCACCTCCGAACTGTTTTTGAGAAGCTAAAGGAGGAATCCTTGTTCGTCAACAAAAGGAAGTGTTCTTTTTTTACGACTACAGTTTCTTTTCTTGGATTTATAGTCTCTGCTGAGGGTGTCCGTGCAGATCCATCAAAGATAGAGGCAATCTTAGGGTGGCCATAGCCAAAAATCATTCATGACGTCCGAAGTTTCCATGGATTGGCCTCTTTCTATCGCCGGTTCATTCAGAACTATAGTACCTTAATTGCTCCTATAACTGAGTGCCTCAAGGAGCATGAGTTCAAGTGGAGTGAAGCAGCTATGACTAGTTTTCAGCTGGTGAAACAAAAGATGACCGAAGCACCTATTCTAGCACTTCCATATTTCGACAAACTATTCGAAGTAAATTGTGACGCATCTAGGATTGGCATTGGTAGTGTTCTAAGTCAATTAGGACGCCTTATTGCCTTCTTCAGTGAGAATCTATCTGGTGCTAAGAAAAATTATTCTACCTATGACCTGGAATTCTATGCTATTGTGCAATCCTTAAAGCATTGGCGCCATTATCTCGTGCAGAAGGAATTTATCTTATTCACAGATCATGAGGCTTTAAAGTACATCAACGACCAACATAAGTTGAGTAGTCGACATGCTATGTGGGTAAATTACTTGTAGGAGTTCACCTTTACACTGAAGCATCAATCAGGGAGTCTCAATCGCATTGCAGATACTCTAAGCCGTCGTTCCTCCCTACTTACTACCTTGAAAATTAGGTTTCCTGGCTTTGAAACTTTCTCAAATATGTATGCTGCTGATCCCTCCTTTGGCAAGATATTTCAAGAGGTAACTATGGTCTTTGAAACGATTTTATTCTGCATAACGACTACATATTTCGTGGACTACAATTATGCATTCCAGACTATTCCTTAAGGCAACATATTATCAGAGAACATCACAATGAAGGGAACTTCGGCCGAGATAAGACATTAGCCCTTATCTCTTCTGACTTCTATTGGCCAAAGCTTACCAGCGATGTAGCTCATTTTGTGGATCGTTGCTTTATCTATCAGCAATCTAAGGGAACCCTCACCAATGCCGGTTTGTATACTCCCTTACCTATTCCCGAAGTTCCTTGGTCCGACGTCAGCATGGATTTCGTATTGGGTTTACCCCGCACCCAACGGACTTCCGATTCTATTCTAGTTGTGGTGGACCGATTCTCCAAGATGGGCTCACTTCATACCATGCAGAAAAACCATGGATGCTGTTCGGATTGCCTCCCTTTTATTCAAAGAGATTGTGCGTTTACACAGTATTCCTCAAAATATTACTTCAGATCGTGATACTAAATTTGTTAGTCAATTTGGAAGAGTTTATGGGGAAAACCAGGTACGAAGTTAAGCTTCAGTAGTGCCTATCACCCTCAGACAGATGGTAAGACTGAGGTAGTGAACCGGAGCTTGGGAAATCTTCTAAGATGTCTCACAGGAACCAAACCAAAGCAATGGGATCTAGTTTTACCTCAAGCAGAATTCGCATACAATAGATCAAAGAACAGGACCACTGGATTGAGCCCTTTCGAAGTTGTTTATGGACGAAACCCATTCGGGATATTGGATTTAGTCCCTATTTCACGTCCAAGACAAGCTAACCCCAAGGCTGAGGAGATGGCCGAGCATCTTCGGGTCATTCATGAGCAAGTTAAGCAGGCTATTCAGGAAAGCAACACCGAGTACAAGATCAAAGTAGATCGACATCGACGTCAGGTCCTTTTTGACGTTGGTGATATGGTTTGGGCTGTATTAACTCGAGATCGCTTTCCTATTGGTGAATACAACAAGCTCAAAGATCGAAAAATTGGACCTTGTGAGATACTAGAAAAGATTAATGATAATGCCTACAGGTTCCGTCTTCCTAGTCACTTAAAAACTTCTAATGTTTTTAATGTGAAACACTTAAGTCCTTGTGCTATGGAGTCGGATACACTCACCCTAAACTCGAGGACGAGTTCTCTTCAACTCCGGAAGACTTACGCAGGAGGGGATCCAAAATAATATTCAGATTTATATATTTAGGGTTTTTTTTAATTGGTTATATATTTTTGTTCAGTTTGTTCCTAAATCTTAGGAAACCAAGTCCTGTTGGTTAAATTTGTTGCTAAATTTTAGGAGACTAAGTCTGGTTGGTTTAGACTTTTTTTAGGGATATGAGTGTCATATAAACTCATGCTTAGATGATGTTTAGGACAAGTTTTTTAGATATTGAATCAATTTGCTTCGCTTAAGTCACGTTACGGCTATATCTCTATTTTTCTCTTCTCGCTCTTGTTTTTCTCAATAAGGTTTAAGCCCAGTTTTGGCTACTCCTTATCTCGTTATTACTTTTTTATTTTTTTTCTCGTAAATCCCTCTGAAACTTCTTGCCCCAGAATAATCTATATTTTGCCCGGCGTCACTTTGCTTTGGCAAACCCAACAACAAGTGATCGAGATAGTTTATGAGTACCAAACTTTGGTAGGCATATCGAGTTGACTTAATTAAATATTTCTTATTTCAATTGGGATAACATAGCTAAGTTGAACCCAATGTTTAATAGTTAGACAACACAATTGTCTAGTCGCACTCTACCAAGATAAATTGAGTCACTTTGCTTTGGCAAACACAACTACAATCAATCGAGGTAGTAGTGAGCATCAAAATTTATAGGCATATTCAATCGACTTAATTATGATAAATTTATCATTTGAACATGCATCACATACACACATTGCATATATCAACATATTAGTAGTAAAACATGATATCGTTATGACCCCTATACTACGATCTTCTCAGGCCAATGAGTAAATTGATGGTCAACCTAGGGATAACATCTTCTCCAAGTGCATCCTTCGGTCATCATATGTCGTCATCATCCTTCTTGTAACTTCATCCTTCAATGGACATTCCACTCCTCGTTTTATACATTCGAGTCTAAATCTATTTTATAACTAGAAAAATAGAGATAAGGCACGACACGCAGGCCGTATTATGAATTACATTACAACATGCACACACACATACATCCAATCACATTGGGGTTAAGGTCATAACCATGCCCTATGTCATCAATCATACACAATAGATTTAGGACATTAATTTTTATTATTATTGTAAAAATGCTCATGAGCCAAAATCATAGATTATAAAATTTGTTGAATACAATCGGACTATAGCACACTTTCATATTTCATATGATGATGCTATAGACTTTTAGTATGATCAATACAAACTTTTGTATCTCGATAAATGCTCATACATTATACAATCCACCAAAATTATATCCTACTTCCATATCACATATAAAAGTTTTTCTAAACTTTGTACGATCTTTCACATATGGCTCTGATACCACTATAGGGATCTATAGGCATAAACATTTAAAAATCATAGCAGAAATAATAGATCCCATCAGCAATCCATGCGAATGAAAACTCATACAAAGTTAATCTATAACTTCCTATCTTATAGGCATACTTTTGGTGTGTGCCCTTCGCTTATCCCGTTTGTTCGAGGTATGTCGAATCTCTTGCACGTTCAAGTGTCCATGCCTCTATACGTATCCACACGAACACGATCTCTCAAGCTTCGAAGAAGAATTGCCTTTGTGGTGCTAGCCACAAGAGGAGATTCACAAAGCAATAAGGAGAGGGAGAAGAAGGGATTTCGGCCAAGGGAAGGGAGGGAAGAAAAATGACAAGTTGCTCATCCAAATGACAAGAAAAGCTCTTTTATACTCATCCCATAAATATGAAGAGTTTTTGTCCCTTTATCTTCCCTCGATTAATGCCAATAAAAATCCAATTAAAGCATATGTTTCTCATGTAACTCTTCAACTTCTCTTCATCCAAGAGAAAATTTTCATCTTCCTCTATTATTAATTTATTAAATATTATAATAAACTAATATCTCATTCAAATATGGTTGAGTCTAATCTAAATGAGTCTAACTCAAATTAGATCTCAATCTCATAATCCAATTGGATTCACTTAAGTCTAACTCAATTAATCTAATTCGAATCAAATATTAGTCAAACTAAGATTAATTAATCTCCGAAGGATTGTGTCCTTAGTGTGTGATCCAATAGGTTCTCGTAACTTTCACAATGTGTCTAAACCACTTTAGACACATAAACAATGAGCGGCATCTAGCAATGGATCATTGCTACCCAAGTGACGAGAAAGTCGGGATCCGACTTAACCTCCGTGACTATAACAATGTATGACCTTGTCCTTCTATCCTCGATATCTAGATTGACCAATGAGGCATAGACCGTGTCATCCTCGATCAATCTTTGTATTTCTTGATCCTCGAGTAGACTCACTCAAACAAATGAACTCAATATCTCATATTGACTCATTTGAGCATGGTCATGCGTTTTAGTAGTCCTACTCGATCAAGGGGCCCATAGATATCATTCCCGTCATATAGGAGAGATAGATCCCATCTATATCACTCACATTCCTCCGCATAATTCATTACATACCCAGTGATCGCCTTTATAGTCCACCCTGTTACGGGTGATATTTAACGATACCAAAGCACATAACTCCTTATATAGGGAACCGTAGTGACTTCAGCTCTAAGAACTATTCATACTAATATTCACATGAGAAAGTTTATGACACTCATATGACAATCTATGAAACTTTCTCATAGCTGGTGAATTCACTACACATTCTTTAATATATACCCATGTATCAACTTTATATCACATATCCATGACTTGTGAGCTCAAATTATCAATTGACATACATACTAGTCTCCATGCATTAATATTGTCCTTGAATATTAATGTTTGACTAGGAATGATTTAGTGTAGTGTTCTCTACATTATCTCACTATTGATTTAATCAATTAATATGATGTAGATATGAACCTACTACCCAAGGACATTATTATACTTAGTTATTTGGCACAAATATAAAATAAGTATAATAACCAAACTTACCTTTATTAATAATAGAATATTATACAAAAGTCCCTAGTTAATCACCATATAATTAACTTTAGGGCTCCCACTAACAGTATTTGTATGCTTCTTGTATGTGTTCCATGAACAAGTTTTAAGAGGCTTCTCAACCTCCGAAAGGTATCCAAGAATGAGAATATTTAGTGTGATATATCATTAGGACTAGGCCTTGGATTAGTCACCTTAAGTGGTATATTTCAAATAAAATCAATGTGTTCTGCATGTGGCGTCAAGTTTGATTCAAATTGTCCGTTGCACATTCAAATGATGAGTCCACAATCGAGACGAAGCGATTGGAGCAATTCACTCTCTCTAGCTTGCACCAGTCCTAACACGGTCAACTGTCACCCACTTGGACTTCTATATATTTTTAAGTATTTGATCAACCGAAACCTACTTGATTATTCTCTCAATTAACTTAATATATTGATCGACTATCAAGTATCTGGTTAATTTTGACTTACCTGACATCTTACTCGACTAACATATTAATCAAATATCGAAACTCTAACTCGGATCAACTCAAGCTTGGTTAACTTTGACCAGGGGTCGATTGCACCAACATTATTGAGTTCTTAATTCGAGGTTATGTGGTTGTTTGAAATTTTTATATTTTTAAACTTATTTGATTAGTTAATAAGTTTTATATTTCAATTTTTTTATTAAATTTGAAAATTCTTTTATTTATTTATTTATAAGGTTAATAAGAGGTTTGTTGATAAATATAATTTATGAATAATGTTTCAGAATATTATAATCGAATAATTTTTTTTTTTTAATTCATGATATTGAATATATATTCACTTATTTATTTAGTTTAATAAATTATTTAAACTTTTTTATTTTATTGATGTGATGTATATTAAACAAATATAATAATTTTTTATCAAATCGTATATTAAATTTGCTCAGAAATGTTTATTCATTTAAGTAACTACTGTGCAATAAAATGATAATATAACTATTGTGCACCATATTAATACATGCGTAGATATTAAAATTCAAAAGATTCAAATTCATCTACCTAACGATATTTATTGGCACTCACGTAGCAATCGAAGAGTGCAACTTACTACACAGTTTTTCGTTTCTTCCGGCGGCGGACAATTAACTGTCGACTACGGACAAGCCTGCGAGGTTTCCTGGAAACTGCTGGTTGCAGGGTTTAGTCCATCGACGTTTTTGGAATCATTCCCTTCAATCATTCACCCGCCGTCCATCCAATCGACGACGTCCCTATATAAGCAATTAATAAGCGCGGTCGGAAGCACAGATCAGAAAACAGATTGCTTAATCGATATATAATATCAATAATGAGATCGACGGGCAAGGAGATGGCGGCGCTCGAAGCCGGGAATTACTACCAATTGGGCGGCAGCGGCCGGGGGAAGGAGAAGGAGGTGCAGCATGCGCGCACCGCGCACTACATGTCGTCGTCGTCGCTGCGGAAGAAGTCGGACCTGTCTCTGGTGTCGAAGGTGCGCTGTGGGTTGTTCGGGGACCTACTTGCCAACCTGGAGGAGATATTACTCGGCACCAAGCTCTCCGTCCTCTTCCCGGTCATCCTCCTCGCCATCACCGCCAACTACTTCCATTTTGGAAGTGTATGAAATCACCTTTCTGGTAGCTCTGCGTAGTATCTGTTTGTCGAAATTCTCCACCGGAATTGTCAATCATTTCGTAGTTGGAATTTGCATGACAAATCGTTGGTGTTTATCAAGACTTATTTGTTTGACACTTCGACTTGCCATTAAAAATTGTATAATTTTGACTGTTTGTGAAACAGGAATGGCTGTTTTCTTTGAGTTTGCTTGGTCTCACCCCACTGGCTGAACGTGTCAGCTTTCTCACAGAGTAATCTCTATCTCTCCGTTTCTAATCTTATCTTTTCTTATAGCTGTGTCAATTTATCTCTTTCTTACGTATTGGCCATAAAGTAGATTGGCAGGTCCCTACAAGATGAATTGATGATTAATATGTGAATGTTATCATTAAAAGATTTAAGGTCAAATCCTGGCAAAGTCAGTATACCTATCCTCCCCACGCGCTAGCCACAATATCCGAGTTAGTAGCCTCCGTGATTTATCTTCTTCGTGTTGGCCCTCAGACGAATTGACGGAGGCGCTGGGACGAATGAATCACCTTTGCCACCATAAACTAGACTTGCGGGGCCTGGGACCAGCTTTTTTTTTTTTTGTTTATAGCTGTGTAATCATTCATTTCATCTTTATTTCGATCTGAAGTAACTTTTTGATTATCGATTGGCGTTGGCAGGCAGATTGCATTTTATACTGGTCCTACTGGTAAGCCCTAAGCACACTGCTCTTGTTTAATTATTCTTTACTCCTTTGTTTTTGACTGATTGTGATTGAATTTGAATGAAAACATACGAACTGTGATTCTGATGCTACAGTGGGTGGATTATTGAATGCTACATGTGGGAATGTCACAGAACTTATCATTGCTCTTTTTGCCTTGCAAAAAGGGAAGATTGAGATAGTCAAGTGTTCCTTGGTTGGATCCATCTTGTCGAATATCTTACTTGTCCTCGGGACCTCTCTTTTCTTTGGTGGCTTGACCAACTTACGCATGGAACAACTCTTTGATCGAGTAAGCATCGGCATAGTAATCAACTGCTTGCTACTATTGTTGGACTTTTTATTAACCAACCAATTGAACTTTTCCATTATTTTCTGCAGAAGCAAATTGACATGAACACTGGTCTTCTGCTCTTGGGTGCACTATGCCACACTCTACTGCTGTTGTTCAGATATGCTGTGAACACAAGTGACAAGATGGAGGACAGCACAGCTCCGGCATTGGCATTGTCGAGAGCTTGCAGCATCATCATGCTCCTTGGATATGTTGCCTATCTCTTCTTCCAGCTAAAGACTCATAGCCAACTTTTTGAATCACCAAAGGTGAAAGAATATTTAGTGCAATAATTATAAAATTAGTGAATGAAAATGAAGAAATAAAATTAGCAACATATTCATTACAAATGAAGAGTTTAATCCAAAGTGTAAAAAAAAAAAGGTGATGAACTTTATTCTCTTAATTTGGGTGGGTAAATACAGGTGGAAGAAGAAGACAATGATGATGTCGTAACTGAAGATAAGCCAGTGATTGGATTTTCAAGTGCAATGGCTTGGTTGGTGTCCATGGCCATTGTGATTTCCATATTATCTGAGTATGTTGTCGAAACCATCGAGGTATATTTTTAATCTCTCATGAGCTGTGTCAGTTAATTTCCGAAGCACATAAAAGTCCAATCCTACCTAACCTAACCAACCAATAGCCTTAATCATAGTATTTCAAACTTTTCATCTACTTCTTGTCTAGCTTTCTTGTAAAGATCAATCCGAACATCGTTGAGTGATATGTTTACATTTAACTTTAGTCATTCAAGACCTCCATTGGTGATACATTTTGTCTTGCAAACTATATATTTAGGATGTTTCGGATTCATGGGGTCTATCTGTGAGCTTTATCAGCATCATCTTGCTTCCGATTCTTGGAAATGCAGCAGAACATGCTGGTGCCATGATCTTCGCTTTCAAGAACAAGCTGGTAGAGTCTTTACTCATCATTGTAGAATTAAACTATGTAATTGTATGCATATCTGATCAGGTTTAACTATTAACTGCCACAGGATATTACTCTTGGTGCTTCCCTTGGCTCAGCAACCCAGATCTCCATGTTTGTGGTAAGCATTTAATTCAATTATAGCATCGAAATGAAATGTTGTGGCCAAGAACAGCTTACATGTTTTAATTGACCCTCCTAAGGTTCCATTATGCGTTGTCGTGGCTTGGATAACGGGAATCAAGATGGATCTTGATCTTAATCTGTTAGAAACTGGCTCATTGATCATGGCAATACTAATGATAGCCTTCACTTTACAGGTAACTTGTTGGGGAATGCTTGTTAATTTCCGGCTAAAGATTCTTCCAACAAGAAAAATCTGAACTCATAATGTTTCTGAATTAACTAATGGCACTTTTACAGGATGGAACTTCAAACTACTTGAAGGGACTTGTTACCTTGCTGTGCTACCTGGCGATCGGTGCATGTTTTTTTGTTATCAAATCCCCAACGAGTAAGGGTCAAACGATTAAGACTTCTCCAATGTGGTGATCATCTTGTTCCTGAATTTATGAACTCATGTGTATTTAGATGAATTAATCCACGAAGGCATCATCAACCAGGGAGTTCTAACCAGAACGGCCGCAGGGACTTTGGCCTAGCTAATAGTAAGAATTTTCCTTGTAGAGCAGGAGAAGGTGAATTAATTAATTAATTAATTGCAAGGAAAAATTATCATCATTTCAATCGGAAGATCACATGTAAGATGACCTCCAAATAAAGAATGGAAAATTAGCCACGCTTAGCTTGAAGAAGCATACAGAAGATTATTTGAAGTTGAGAAATAGCATAGTTGATTATGTAGGTATACATGTATTATGTATTGTATGTGTGTGTACTTATTAATTGTTTCTTTGATTATTAGAATTATTATTTTGTTTACTTCGTGAGTTCTTCCATTCGTTCTTCCCGTAGATTATATTTTTTCTGAAAAAAAAACGCACTATGTAATAAGTTATGTTGATAATGCTAATTACTAGCTTGTTTGTGGCTCACCTCAAATAGTTAGGATGAGCGCCCTTTCATGAAGATAACTCACTTATCTAATTAAACTAATTGGCGACATGTGTTATTGGACATCAAATAATCCTCAACAAGAATCCATGATTAATAGAGGTGCAATGTAAAACAACCCTTAAAAAAAAGAATCCTCAATTTGATCAATTGCAAGTTCAATAAGCATTTTGAATCATGGACGCATGTTCTTCCTTGAGATTTTAGAACATAATATAAATCACTTCTCATGCCCAATGAGACTTGTTCTCACCAATCTAGTTGTATTTAATCCTCTAACTCTACTACAATAATAAAGGTAAAGATAATGAAATACCAAAAGTTACTTTCTGACATTAATAATACCACATCGATAGTTATATCCTTTGGACACTTTATAAACCTTTGGTCTAGATCCATGAAGTTTTGATGGCTAAAGATAAGTAACAATAATATAGTAGGTGGAGTTTCAATTGACATAATGCAAATATTATTAAATCAATCATATAGGTATGCCAAATTCTTACATAATGGGAAAAATACTAGAGCTTCTATTCTTTTTCATCACTTCCACCTCATTTAACCTTGATTATGTTAGATATATAAGAACTTATTGTTGGGATCAGTAACATCATTAGAGAGGATGAATAGCAATTTACTCTGTTCATTTAGTTTCGTTCATCAATGTGCTTTGGACTGCTTATATTTTGCAGTAAATTTTTCACTCTAGATCGCTCGTTATCTCAGACATTCACGATTTAATCTTCAGCTACAGCGTATTTTACAAGATTTTTTTTTCAAAATAGAGCATGAACCCTCGACGTTGGGCTTCTGGACTACTCACCGTGAGCCCTACCCGATTTACCCTGGCGATCGGCGGAAAACTTCCGTGGGACCAGGCCAATCACCCCAAGTTTGCCTATTACCTGGTTCATCATTTTTTTTATTCATAAAGAGTTAATATGTCACACACTCAGGGCTCATGTGTAACGACCCGGCCCATTTGGCGGTCCATTCGGCGACCCCTTATCTATCTGTGGGTCGTCGACCGTCGACCGTGCCGTTACCAATACTAGGTCTTCCCACCCCTGGGTGTGGATTTTTGCCTTCCCAGGATTCGAACTCTAGACCCAGGCTTAAATCTAGTTCTTTGTGAATCCTGAATACCAATTGAGCTTAGCTCAATTGGTATTCAGGATTCACAAAGAACTAGATTTAAGCAGCTCAATTGGTATTAGGATTCATAAACTCTAGTACTTTAGCCTGGAGGTCTAGAGTTCGAATCCTGAGGAAGGCAAAAACCCGCTGGCCAGGGGCGGGAAGACCAGTAGTAGAGTAACGGCACGGTCGACGGTCGACGGTCGAGACCGCCAAATGGGCCGCCAAATGGGCCGGGTCGTTACAATAAAAAGGCGCCTTTTTATTGTAACGACCCGGCCCATTTGGCGGCCCATTTGGCGGTCTCGACCGTCGACCGTCGACCGTGCCGTTACCAATACTAGGTCTTCCCACTCCTGGGCGTGGATTTTTGCCTTCCCAGGATTCGAACTCTAGACCCAGGCTTAAATCTAGTTCTTTGTGAATCCTGAATACCAATTGAGCTAGCTCAATTGGTATTCAGGATTCACAAAGAACTAGATTTAAGCCTGGGTCTAGAGTTCGAATCCTGGGAAGGCAAAAATCCACGCCCAGGAGTGGGAAGACCTAGTATTGGTAACGGCACGGTCGACGGTCGACGGTCGAGACCGCCAAATGGGCCGCCAAATGGGCCGGGTCGTTATAATAAAAAGTACTAGAGTTTATGAATCCTGATACCAATTGAGCTGCAGCTCAATTGGTATCAGGATTCATAAACTCTAGTACTTTTTATTATAACGACCCGGCCCATTTGGCGGCCCATTTGGCGGTCTCGACCGTCGACCGTGCCGTTACCAATACTAGGTCTTCCCACTCCTGGGCGTGGATTTTTGCCTTCCCAGGATTCGAACTCTAGACCCAGGCTTAAATCTAGTTCTTTGTGAATCCTGAATACCAATTGAGCTAGCTCAATTGGTATTCAGGATTCACAAAGAACTAGATTTAAGCCTGGGTCTAGAGTTCGAATCCTGGGAAGGCAAAAATCCACGCCCAGGAGTGGGAAGACCTAGTATTGGTAACGGCACGGTCGACGGTCGACGGTCGAGACCGCCAAATGGGCCGCCAAATGGGCCGGGTCGTTATAATAAAAAGGCGCCTTTTTATTGTAACGACCCGGCCCATTTGGCGGCCCATTTGGCGGTCTTGACCGTCGACCGTCGACCGTGCCGTTACTCTACTACTGGTCTTCCCGCCCCTGGCCAGCGGATTTTTGCCTTCCTCAGGATTCGAACTCTAGACCTCCAGGCTAAAGTACTAGAGTTTATGAATCCTGATACCAATTGAGCTGCAGCTCAATTGGTATCAGGATTCATAAACTCTAGTACTTTAGCCTGGAGGTCTAGAGTTCGAATCCTGAGGAAGGCAAAAATCCGCTGGCCAGGGGCGGGAAGACCAGTAGTAGAGTAACGGCACGGTCGACGGTCGACGGTCGAGACCGCCAAATGGGCCGCCAAATGGGCCGGGTCGTTACAATAAAAAGGCGCCTTTTTATTATAACGACCCGGCCCATTTGGCGGCCCATTTGGCGGTCTCGACCGTCGACCGTCGACCGTGCCGTTACCAATACTAGGTCTTCCCACTCCTGGGCGTGGATTTTTGCCTTCCCAGGATTCGAACTCTAGACCCAGGCTTAAATCTAGTTCTTTGTGAATCCTGAATACCAATTGAGCTAGCTCAATTGGTATTCAGGATTCACAAAGAACTAGATTTAAGCCTGGGTCTAGAGTTCGAATCCTGGGAAGGCAAAAATCCACGCCCAGGAGTGGGAAGACCTAGTATTGGTAACGGCACGGTCGACGGTCGACGGTCGAGACCGCCAAATGGGCCGCCAAATGGGCCGGGTCGTTATATCATGCTTGCTCGAAATTTGGATAATATCTTCTTTATACGGCGGACAATCTGAAACTTATCTACATCACTCTCAACACAACATATAAGCACAGTCTCATACAGCTGGCAACGACACAATGATAACGATAGATAAAACAATAAACAACCAGATAGTTAATAATAAGCATAATAAACTCCGTCAAATAAGTGCAATAAATCGAAAGTCCTCAGACACAAAATGCAAGTCCACTAATGAAATAAAAACAACAACATGTCCACCAAAGAAATATGAAATAACTCAAAATGAAAATACTCGATGCTAAGGGATGGGCAGATGGATCCTCTCTTGGCGGCACAAGATGCGGTTATTAACTACCTGAAACAAAAATGGAAATAAACGGTGGTGAGTTCGGGCAGACTCTATGAGTATAGCAGATAGATAAATGCATGGTATAAAAAGGAAAATCAAGCAGATAGAAGTTACAATATATAGTCTCCAAGATATAGAGCATAAATCAAATGCATAACTATACAAAAAAATATATCTGAAATTTATATAATATGCAAGGGCATGATCAGAAAATCCCCATAATATATTAGTAAGCTGCTCATACTACTGAGTACATCCAGATCATAAAATCAATGCAAATCATAATCCATATATGCAAGTCAATTAAATATAACAATCATAGCTCAAACAAATACAAGATACGTTGTATGCAAATGATGCAATGACATCTGTCACCCTTATACACTAATCTCACAACTATCACATAATATCTGTATGGCCGACCTGGCGAGGGTTGTGATAACTATATGCACTCTCACAACCATCTCCTTTGAGTGACCGAGTGAACAAAATGCTGGGAGAAAAACATCAATCCCGAACTCCAAGAAGAAGGAGTGTGACCTCTAAACTCCAGTAATAAGGAGGAGCATAACCGCTCTATATTAAAGACTCCAGGAGAAGCGTGACCTCTAAACACCGGGAACTAGAGGGAGCGTAACCTCTAAAGCCTAGGAATAAGGGGGAGTGTGATCTCTAAACCCTATGGGTTTACCTATAGCTCATAAACAACGGAGGGGGTATCACTGTCGGTTACAACTCTAATAATTAACGCTACTCGTGAGTAGTTGAGTGTAGTACAACAGGACGGATGTTTGCACTCTGACAACTACCACTACCCCGAGTGGTTGAGTGGGCAGACCACTGTATAACTGACGACGGACTTAACCATAAGGAAACCAATAATCGTCAGTATACAACAATGCAATATAGTGTATGATACCAACATACATAACCTCAATTAAATCAATCATCATGCAATCAATAAGAAACATATGTATCAAATTAATACCATAATAAATAAAAATGCAACTAATCTATTGGGTAAGGTATATCTAATGTCAACCACAACCTAGATACGTCACATGATGGTTCTAAAGTAAGAGCGTACAACCAGTACTCTTTAGATCAGAAATCAATAGTTGAGACTGTATGGATGAAAACTTTGATTTAATTCAAAGGTCAAGCAAAGAAAGTATCAAGTAGAAAATACACGCAAATGGAGTTAACGTAAATCAACCTACTCAGATAATAGAATAATCATGCATTTAAGGTCAAAATGAGCTACTGAATCAAACAAGAAATACCCGTCTAGTAAATAACATACACGTATCAGATAAAACCTCTTCATGATCAACAATACGTATCTAAATCAGAGTCCTGTATCAAGGACAAAGTTTAGCTATATATACAAATAATAAAATAGCTAAACTAACTACTAAACATAATTAGGATTAACCCTAATTACAATATCCATTTAATTAAATCTTTAACAACTATAGTCCCTTCTTAACCTAATTATCACCATTAGGTCATTAGGTTAAATCCCAACGAGATTAACAGCTACCATAACTAATTAGGGTCATCTTAATTATCAAGCTTCATGCAATTAACTGAAATTAAATGATTAATTCCTGATCGAGTCTTATTATCCAAATTAGATTTAATTTCCTAAGCATCAACATCCATAAGCCAAATCACAGATTCAATCCAATCAATCCAAACTCTCCTTTTTCCCCAAAATGAAATCCCTAACCATCTATGTGGTTCATGGTAGAAGGCATCCCAAGCTATAGCAAGGCCAACAGTTTAACACAAATCTAAATCCACAGCACAAACATTCCATTTACATATTCACCCTAAAGCCACATCATAAATCCTATAGTTTGAAACTCATGGTAAAACAAACAAATCACAAATTTGAATCCAAACAAAATTGTAGGTCACGACGGAGATATCAAGATCCAAATTAGAATCCAAAACTAAAACTCAACCCACGGCAAGGAATCAAAAGCGCTACACATAGATTAAAAAACCCCATACTAAACTAGAAGCAACTCCAACACACCCAAGCTCACGGCAAACTCCAAGTCAGAGGACTACAATTCTAATCCATGGCAATGGAAAAGTGAACAAGAACAATAGCTTACCCAAAAGCCCAATTGATCCACAATCCAAAAAGGAACCTTCGGTAAAGGAGAACAACTATAAGGATTAGATTAAAATCAGATTCCACATTAAACCTCCATTCAACTCCAATTGAGATTCCTAGTATACTTCAAACCAAGAGAGAACTAAATAGATCAGGTTCTAAACGAAGAGGAAAACCCTCAACAAACTCCAATTTAAGCCAAAGAAAAAACAAACAAACAAACTCACGATAGGAAGATCCACAAAACACAAGCTCAAACCGAAAACCAAATGATCCAACCCAAAGTTATATTCATGGCATAGCAGGAAAACAAGATCCATAGAAGAATACTTCAAACTAATCAATTACCAGATCTCAACTCATTGGAATCCCAACAATTATCCATCCTTACCCTAGCTGTGCTGACGATGTCTCCTTGGCTTCAATCCAACAGATCAACCCCCAAATCACAAGATCCCTTTCTTCTAGCAACCCTTCAAGAACCCCAGGTCCAACGAAATACTCAGAGGATCATCCTAGCCGATGAAACCTCCCAATTAACCCCAAATTCCCTGTTGAATCAAACTCATGATCATGATCAAGGATCACAAACCACGAAACAAACTCCAACTCACCTTTAGCCCGTCGAAAAAGAAGGTTAATTTGAGCTTCGAATGAAAGAGGCTAGTGCATGGGCTGGTTCGGCTTCGCTGGAGAAGAGAATCACGTAAGGGGCTAGCGCGAGGATGGGAACCACAAGGGAGAGGGGGCAGCAGTGGCGTGTATTCGTAGAGGAGGAGAGGAATAATGGATTTAAGTGGGAAGACATTTTGAAAAAGACCCTCTAACTTAGTTATTCCAAACAAAGCCCTTAGGTTTCATTTTTTATGCCTTTTAACCCCTCCAATTAAGTTAATTCGAATCCAACCCTTATTTTAGAGGTTTTAAACATTTAATCCCTCAAAAAACTAGGGTTTAACCCACCTAATAGCCTGGAACCCCAAAATAAGTTATTGGAATTTTTTTTTAATTTTTTGGATCGGGTTTTATTTTTCGATATTTAACATTCTTCCATTTTAATAAAAATTTGGTCCCTAAATTTTGCTACTAAACCGTAACAAAAAACTATTAACTAATATGCAGCAATAGTACTGAACGAAAATATACCATACGCACCTTAGGTAAACAGATAAGGGTAGTGAGGTTTGATCGTGTCTTGAGCTCCCATTTCGCCTTCTCATTAGAGTGTTGTTGCCATCCGACTTTGACAAGCCGGATTATCTTATTCCGTAACTGACGCTCCTTGTGCCCAAATATCTGCATGGCACCTCCTCATTGGTCGTGTTTGGCTGAACTGTGATAGGCACATTCGGCAATATATGGTCAGAATTTGTTACATAATTCCTCAGCATGGACACGTAGAATACATCATGAACGCTAGCAAGGGACGATGGTAGTATCAGACAATAAGTGACTGCTCCAATCCTCTCTAGAATCTGAAAATGTCCAATGTAGCGTGAAGCTAGCTTACCTCTCAGACCAAATCTCTTCTCCCCTTTCGTGGGTGATACTCGTAAGAGCACGTGATCGCACATGGAACTCTAGGGGTCTTTATCTCCGTATAATTCTTTTGGCGATCCTGTGCCTCAGACATCCTCCCTTGGTTAGTACAGACTAACTCTACATTATGCTGAGCTGTCTCAGATCCCAGTAGCTGGGGTTCTCAATATAAACCTATACTGAAGATTACTAATATAGAGATTATCATCCAACAATCAACTACAATTAATCAAATTTATCAAAATCACACATAGGGTACTCAACCATAAGACTACTGACACCAAGTATATATATATCAAATCACTAATAGCAAATCATCACATCTATCAATATCACCCATGAATCACCAATCAATGATAACTTTTAACTAACAAATCATAACGTCATAAATCCACCAATTATCCACCAGAAAAAAATACATATTACAAAGATAGGGTTTCACGATGTCCACCATCACCAAATCATCCTCAACAAGAATCAAACGAGATGACTCTTTGGAAGAGAAAGTCATTTATCTATTCACACTCACGATCAAAAATCAAAGATATCTACCAATAGATCCTCAAAACACAACACATCACAAAAATTTGTCAATCTCAATCCATCCTTAAACATCAATCAAAATTGATTGCTTACTGATCAATGATAAAGTCATCCATAATAGACTGACTTGGCATGTCTCTTATCCATTACTCCAATAATTTGTCACTATACAACTTAATTAATTACCCTAGTTGATTGACAATCCCACAATCAACTAAGTAACCAATGATTAACCCGATGAATCCAATAAACGATTAATCACTTAATTACTCTATTAATTATATTTATTACAGTTAATCACATCATCCACAAGTGTAACTTCTAAACTATATATTATGAAACCTATTAATCAAACCAAGCCACTAGTCATTTATCAACCTAACAACAAATTCATACCTTCACTAATCATTTCAAATTGATTAATCAATCCAATGATACTCTTATTCATCTAATTCCTTTGTAGGTTAATCAAGTTATCATGAAAAACTTTCGTGATCTAAACATCTCTAATCATATGATCAATTAAATAGTAAGTCTGTCTCTACCATCTCGAGAACCATCTGACACTAGATGAGAAGGTTGTGAGTGTTTGTTTCACTTCGAGTTCACCTTAGTGGGTATTTCCAGATACTCTGCATCCTGATTGGCAGAAACTGCCATCAATGACTCCACCGTTCTCCTCCGTGGTCATTCAGGATCACATCTTGGTGCAGGGGCTAGTGTATCACGAGTCATCCTATTAAAATACTTAACAAGTATTACTAAAATTACAACTACTAGCAAATTTACCAATTTACTTGCTTGTCAGCTGA
The DNA here is from genome assembly GCA_024364735.1 of Boesenbergia rotunda. NCBI lineage: Eukaryota > Viridiplantae > Streptophyta > Magnoliopsida > Zingiberales > Zingiberaceae > Boesenbergia > Boesenbergia rotunda. Next base: position 482,216 of record JAGFNQ010007664.1, on the reverse strand, counting down.
AGAAGTCCATCGCCGCCAAGTCCCAACACAAACACATTGAGAAAATGACTTTGGAAAAAATCTGAACACGTACTATAATCCGGGCATTTGATACCCAAAAGAATTGGTATAGGAAATACTCAGTAAAATTTTGAAAATCCCAATATATGAAAAATTCTAAAAATCTCAAAACTCGTACATAGATAGGTATTAGGTAGAACCTCGAAAAATCCATAATACAAATGTGGGATCGGATTGAATCGATAGAGGGGGGGATGAATATCGATCGTAAAAATTTTCGGACAAAGAGAGTAATTGTGCAGCGGAAATAGCAAAAACAATCGCAAACATGGTTTGTTTTTACTTGGTTCGGAGTCGCGGTCGGCTCCTACTCCAAGACCCACGTTTACGATAGGCAATTCTATATTTTCGTAAAAGATTACAAGTTGGAGTATAAATATAGAATTTAAAATGAAATTACATCACTTAACAAAATTAACTTTTACCGACGACCAGAAAAGTTGAAAGTTTGGAGCAGCGGGTCGTCATCGGTGCTTGAATATCGAGTACGGAGCTTGTCGGAGCATACTGCTTGAGCGAAAAGAAGCCTTGGGGGTGAACCCCCTTTTATAGTTGTAGCTGGCGCGCCTATGTTGAAGGGGGTGCCTGACACGTGGCCTCCTCTGTGCGAACTTCAATCCGCATACTTGGCCAACGCTTATCCCTTCAACTGGGGCGCCTGAGCTGTCTAGGGCGCCTGTGTTAACACAGGCGCCTCACTTGACTTGGTCCAGAGGCTTGTTTACTTCGAATGCTTGGAGTAGCCTTGCACTAGGGCGCCTGTCTCAACACAGACGCCTAGCCCAGTGAGGCGCCTCACTCCATTGAGGCGCCTGAATGCAGAAACTTCATCCCTTCGTTCCTGCAACCAGGGTTAGTTCCAAAACACAAGAAGATATATATAAATGACATATTAAATCATGATTTACAACCTAAGCTATCTTGGTTCTGACTTTGGGCTTCCCAAATGGAACCCTAGGTCGAACCGACGCCTAATGCTCTCTTCTACGGGGAGCGCGTCCTCACCTACTCCTCTCGGGAGAATTTATCTTTTTGCCAACCGACTCCTCCTGTTGGACTTTTGCCCAGCTTCACTCACCAGGTCTTCGTGCCCAATCCGCGACCAGGTCTTAGTGCCCAGCTTTACTCACCAGGTCTTCGGTGCCCAGTCCTTAACCAGGTCTTAGTGCCCAGCTTTACTCAGCAGGTTGTAGTGCCCAGCTTCACTCACAGGTCTTAGAGCCCAACCTTACGTCAGGACTTAGTTGCCCAACCCGCGGCCAAGACTTAGTACTCAATTCATAGAACCAGGACTTAGTGCCTAGTATACCTAGGGCTTTCCCTACACACTTAATCAACATTATTAGATCACAATAACACCTTAACTTCTGAACCCTTTGCCATTATCAAAACATAGGTTCGACTTTGGTGCTTCTGGCACCAACAACAAACACATTCAGGAGTCGCAAAAAGCTCGTAAAACTGGCGCCCTAATACTGATAGCAAATAAATTAGAATCAGGTAAGCTTCATACAAATCCATAAATATCCAACTAATCTTGAAAACTTACATCGTATGCAAATAATGCAATGACATGTGTCACCGATATACACCATCTCACAACCATCACATCATATCTATGTGGCCGATCGGGCAAGGGTTGTGATAACTATATGTACTCTCACAACCATATCCTCTGAGTGACCGAGTGGACAGAATGCTGGGAGAAAAATCTCAAACTCGAACCCGAAGAAGAATGAGTGTAACCTCTAAACTTCAGTAATAAGGGGGAGCACAACTACTGTATATTAATGACCCCAAGAGGAACATGACCTCTAAACTCCAGGAACCAGGGGGAGTGTGACTTCTATAGCCCAAGAACAAGGTGGAGTGTGACCTCTAAACCCCCTGGGTCTACCTATCCCTCATAAACAACGGAGGGGGTTTTACTGCTGGCTACAACTACCACTATCTCAGAGTGGTTGAGTGTAGTACAATAGGATGACTGCTTACACTTTAATAACTACCATTATCCTGAGTGGTTGAGCGGGCAGACCACTATATGACTGACAATGGCTTACCTACAAGGAGGTTGATAACCATCAGCATTCAATAATGCAATATGGTACATTATACCAAAATACATAACCTCAATCAGATCAACCATCATGTAATCAATAAGAAACACATGTATCAAATCAATACCATAATAAATAAATATGCAACTAATCTATTGGGCAGACTATATCTACCAATTACACCCTAAATAGGTCACATGATAGTCTAAAGTACTCACACAAATGGTACTCTTTAGATCATAAATCAATAGTTGAGACTATATAAATGAAAACTTTGATTTAACTCAAAGGTCAAGCAAAGAAAGTATCAAGTAGGAAATACAAGCAAAATGAAGTTAAGGTAAATCAACTTACTCAGATAATAGAATAACTATTCATTTAAGGTATAAAGGAGCTACAGAATCAAGATTAGCTATATTTACAAATAACAAAATAGCTAAACTAACTATTAAAGATAATCAGGATTAACCCTAATTATAATATCCATTTAATTAAATCTTAAACAACTATAGTCTCTTCATTACCTAATTATCACCATTAGGTCATTAGGTTAAATCTTAAAATCCCAACGAGATTAACAACTACCATAAATAATTAGGGTCATCCTAATTATCAAGTTTCATTTAATTAATTGATATTAAATGATTAATTCCCGATCGAGTCTTAGCATCCAAATTAGGTTTAATTTCCTAAGCATCAACATCCATAAGCCAAATCACAGATTCAATCCAATCATTCCAAACTCCCCTTTTTCCCCAAAATGAAATCCCTAACCTTCTATGTGGTTCACGGTAGAAGGCTTCCCAAGCTAGCTAGGTCAACAAGTTAACACAAATCTAAATCCACAACACAAACATTCCATTTGCATATTCACCCTAAAGCCACATCATAAATCCTATAGTTTGAAACTCATGGTAAAACAAACAAATCACAAATTTGAATCCAAACAAAATTGTAGGTCACGACAGAGATATCAAGATCCAAATCAGAATCCAAAACTAAAACTCAACATACGACAGGGAATCAAAAGCGCTACACATAGATTCAAAAACCCCATACCAAACTAGAAGCAACTCCAACACACCCAAGCTTACGGCAAACTCCAAATCAGAGGACTACAATTTTGATCCATGGCAAAGGAAAAGTGAACAAGAACAGTAGCTTACCCAAAAGCCCAACCAATCCACAATACAAAAAGAAACCTTCGGTAAACCTCCATTCAACTCCAATTAAGATTCCCACAGACTTTAAACCAAGAGAAAACAAAACAGATCAGGTTCTAAACGAAGAGAAGAACCCTTAGAAAACTCCAATTTGAGCCAAAAAAAAATCCCAGTAGGAAGATCCACAAAACACAAGCTCAAACCGAAAACAAAAAGATCTAACCCAATGTTATACTCATGGCACAGCATGAAAACAAGATCCATAGGAGAATACTTCAAATTAATTGATTACCAGATCTTAACTCATAGGAATGCCATCAATTATCCATCCTTACCCTAGTTGTGCCGACGATATCTTCTTGGCTTGAATCCAATAGATTAACCCTGAAAATGCAAGATCCCTTTCTTCTAGCAACCATTCGAGAACCCTAGGTCCAACGAAACACTCAGAGGATCATCCTAGCCAATGAAATCTCCCAATTAACCCCAAATTCCCCTACTAAATCATACTCGCGATCAAGATCAGGGACAAGGATCGCAAACCATGAAATAAACTCCAACACACCTTCAATCTGCCTGAAAAGAAGGTTGATTTGAGCTTGGAAGAAAAGAGGCTTATGTGTGGGCTGGTTTGACATCGCGTGGAGAAGAGAATCACATGAGGGGCTCGCACGAGAATGGGAACCACAAGAGAGAGGGGGCTGCGACATGTATTCATAGATGAGGAGAGGAATAATGGATTTAAGTGGGAAGGCATTTTACAAAAAGGCCCTCTAACTTAGTTTTTCCAAATAAAGCCCTTAGGTTTCATTTTATGCATTTTAACCCCTCTAAATTAAGCTAATTTGAATCCAACCTTTATTTTAGAGGTTTTAAACAATTAACTCCTTAAAAATTTGGGGTTTAACCCACTAGCAACTCGGAACCCTAAATAAAGTTATCGAAAATTTTAGGAAATTTCTTGGATCGGGTTTTATTTTACATAATATGTAGTGGAAATACAAATCAAACAAAAGATAAACCAACATAAGCACAAACCCGAGATTTTTATGTGGTTTGAAATCTCTAATTCGTATTCCACGGCATAGTATCTTTGCTTTAGCATCACTATTCTTGTTTCTTATCGGAGACCTTCTGTAAATAAAATGCATTAGCATCACTAGTATCTTAGCATTAGCATCACTATTCTTACAACTTATTCTTATACAAGTAACATAAATAAAATGCAAAGATAAAGATGAAAAATGAAATACAATGTAAACAATAATTTACATTAGTGATGTTTTGCTTTCCTCATTGTTTGACTATTTTGGATTGCCTCTTGAAAGTTTAGAATACAGTAGCACTTTCCCTTCAAAGCCTTTAACAACTAGTGTCCAAAATCATTCTTTATAGGCTTTAGGTTGGGTTGAAAATCGCCTAAAAGTCAACTGCTAACTTTCATTAATCATTTTCTCTGCGTGAATTCGAATATTGCACCTATAGAGCATCTCTTTCCAACCTGCATTAACCACAATAGTCGACTACTATTCACAATCATTTGACTGCTATTCACCATCAGTTGACTGTTGCAGTATCATTCGAGTGTCAAAATCGAGTTTAAAGCATTTTGATCATTGCAATAGTGCATCAGTCGATTAATCATCTCCATCAATCGACTTGATTGATGATGATCAGTTGAGTTTCCAGTTTGACCTAGAAACTTTTTGTTAGGATCTTGGCGTTAACCTAGAGAGGGGGGTGAATAGCTTCTTCCCAATTTTCTCTACACAAATGTTAGCGAAAACACAAGAACAAAATTGATAAACAATAAAAACAATGCTAACCCCCTAATTTACTTGGTATTCACCTCTGAGAGGTGACTAATTCAAGGATCCACACCACACGCACGAGCTCCACTATGAACTTCTCCTTCAAGGTGGAGAATCCTTCACAAGATTGCCCTCTTCCTCTTTACAAAGTAGAAATGAAAGTAAGAGGAAGAGAATGAGACTTTGAGCACTTAGGACATGATTCTACACTCTAGAACCGCAACCCTATTCTGCTCTAAAGTCACCCTTTAAATAAAGTAGAGGACTGCTCCGCAAAGAGTCCAGTCTCGACGCCAGTCGACTGCCCTTGGGGAAGTCGACTAGTCCCTAGCTAGTTGCTGGCCAACGGCTAGCTCAATGGCTATTTTTTCAAACTGATCAGGTGACTGGTCCTGCTGGCAGTCGACTGGCCCAAGAGCAATCGACTGCCCAGCTTACACTTTCACTCACACTCACTCCGAAGACCACTCTTCGCGTATGCCTTGAAGTTGTTAGGATGTATACTAAGAGCGTAGCCTTTTTGCATGAACATCTGCATTTTGGAATAAGAATCACATGATCATGATTGCATTTTATATCTGTATATATGTGTGTGCATGTTGTCTAATACTTTACACTGTAGATAACATGGTGTGTGGTATCACACAGAAGATCATGTTATCAATCCATTGTAGTGTATAAGAAGAGGCTCACATCCTAGATGGTCTTGGACAAACCATTGGTATGGTTGTAGTGTAATTTGATATGGCCTATCTTGACCATAGAGTTACACTAGTACACTCTGATTGTATTGAGTGGACCGACTTTGAGGTGATTCAATTTATATTGACTATATAATTGAATCAGACCTCAAGATATTATTTTCTACATGCTCTTAATCCTGATATAATAACGGGCACATGTACTTAGTATTTATTTCTTTGATTTACCAGTGGGCGGGATTTATTCATTAAATCGATAGGCTCGGTAAATTGGGAAATAATATTATTTGCATGGTGTGCTGTTGATTATAGGAGGAAACTGTATCCTATTTTAGTGTAACGCCCGCCTTTTTCCACACCTTACGGTGTGGCGGGAGGCGGCGTTACGCTAACATACATATATGCATATGAATATCTTAATGCAGCGGAATAATTTAAAACTTTATACATATGCATTTAACCCATGCAACTAATACTTGAATCATGTATACATGCCTTATCTATCATTCCTAAACATAGTGACATGGTAACTTAGCACGTTAACATCATACGTAACATCATGATATGAACATCACATAAATCGTCCATAAGCATCATAAGTAGTAAGTTATTCTTTAGGCATAACTATCATAAGTATAGCATGAAACTTAAGAAGACAATGCAAAACACAAGACATGTAACAAAGTATAAATATGAGAATCTTTTTTTCTTTTTCCTTTGCCATGTCACTGCCACACACACACTCTTGCCCCTCCTGCCGCTTCCCTTAATATCCTCGTGCTTGATCTGTGGTATAAGAAAATAAAACTATAAGCACATAGGCTTAGTAAGACCCTTTCCTACTCACCAAAACCATACGTCACATAAAATAAAACATATAACGTACTTATCATAAAGAAGTTCTTCATATAAAACCTAATCATATGAAATACTAACATGACATGGTTCTTGACATAAAACATAAGCATATGAAACATTAAACATGGCATGGTTGTTAACATAAAACATAAGCATATGAAACATTTAACATGGCATGGTTCTTAACATAAAGCATAAGCATATGAAACAATTAACATGGCATGGTTCTTAACATAAATATAAGAATATGAAACATTTAACATGACATGGTTCTTAACATAAAATAATTAACCTGAGCATAAAATATACTTAACATGGATGCATAACATGAATGGATGCATGAGTCAAATGCATATAACCTAAGGATGCTTATTTGAAAATCATACTTATAAATACTTAAATATAATCATCTCATCATGGGGGCCCTGGCTTGTACCACATACATGTTGGTGCAGGAAGCACCAGATCGAACCTTGTTTTGATATTGGCAAAGGATTCAAAGTTAAGGGTTGTTTGGTATCTAACAATGCTGCTTGAGTGTGCAGGAAACCAAGTCCTAGTGAAGGGCTGCTAGGCACCTGACGAAGGGTTGTCAGGAAAACAAGTCCTAGCGAAGGGCTGCTAGGCACCTGACGAAGGGCTGTCAGGAAATCAAGTCCTGGCGAAGGGCTGCTGGGCAAAAACCAAGTCCTGGCGAAGGGCTGCTGGGCGAAACTCAAGACTTGGCGAAGGGCTGCTGGGCAAAAACCAAGTCCTGGCGAAGGGCTGCTGGGCAAAACTCAAGACCTGGCGAAGGGCTGCTGGGCAAAAGTCCAACTGGAGGATCCGATTGGCACCAGGTAAACTCTCCCGAGAGGAGTAGGTGAGGACGCGTTCCCCTTGAGGGAACATTAGGCGTCGGTTCGACCTAGGGCTCCATTTTGGAGACCAAAGTCAGAACCAAGATAGCCAAGGCTATATAATTCATTATGTTATTGGTTTATTGTGTTTTGGACTAACCCTGGATGCAGGACCAAAGGAACGTGTGTCTGCAGCTCAGAAAGCCTCAAAGGAAAGAGGCGATCGCTGACCAGGGCGCCCGGAGTGTCCCGGGCGCCCCCAAGGTGAACACAAAACACAACACAACCAGAAGAACCTCGACAGTACATTGTGAGGGCGCCCCCGTTGTCCCGGGCGCCCCCATGGCAAACCAACTGAAGAAGTTAAGCTGCTGCCGTGTCTGCAGCGCGCACCCAGGGCGCCCCCGCTGTCCCGGGCGCCCCCAGCGCACAGGGCGCCCCCAGCCTTACCGAGGAGAGCTCAGCGCTACAGATAAGGTTTGACCGGGTCAACCGGGGCGCCCCCAGCGTCCAGGGCACCCCAGTCAAAGCCTTATCCCGAGGATTAAGGGATAAGTCGACGACCGCGCCTCTTGTGGATCTGCTGCCACGTGGGGGGGCGCCCCTGTCGACCAGGGCGCCCCCAGGCCCTATATAAAGGGCCCTCGACCTCCTTCTTCAGATCATCAATTGCTTCGACGCTTCTGCGCTCTTCTGCTTCCGCGACACGCTCCAGAAATCTTCCAACTCGAGCTGACGACGTCCCGCTGCTCCGAAACTTCGATCTACACCGGACGTCGGTAACGAAGAGCTGTATTTAAAGTTTACTAAACTGTTCTTGTTATAATCTTTCTTGTAAACTTTTACGAACTTATAGAATTGCCCGCAGAAAACGGTCAACGACCGTGGGCCTTGGAGTAGGAGTCGACCCAGGCTCCGAACCAAGTGAACCGACTGTGTTTGCATTGTTCTGTTTTTCTTTTATTTCCGCTGCGCACCCGCTCTTTTTAAATCCGAACGATTTGCGACATTCACCCCCCCTCTATCGCATCTCTCGATCCAACAAGTGGTATCAGAGCGGGGTTATTCAAAGTTGGTGCAACCACCACTTTGAAATTTTTTTCGGATTTTTTTCGCTTTATTTTTCAAATAAATAAGTCAGAATTGATAAAAGAATTGATAAATAAGTCGCTTTTTTCGCCTTTTTCAATTCTGAATTCTCATTTTCTCACCATAAGTCAGAATTGATAAAAGAATCAATTTGTGAAAACTTGTTGTAAAATTTTTTTATTATTATTTTAATATTTTTCCTCGAAATTTGTGCTATCTTAATTCGAGAAATTTTTTTTTCTTTTTCTTCATTAATCAAAATTGTTAAGGTCAACATTTTCAAAAATTTTTTATTATTATTTTACCTCGAAATTTGTGCAAACACCTTTTGAGCTTGTTTTTCTCTCTCTCCCGCACTACTAATCCAAGACCAAGTCTTGGTACATCTCTATTTTTTTTCCTTGTGTGCAAGATTTATCTTTAATGGCCAATCAAGAATGGAACAGTGTTCGTCCGCCTCTATTCTCTGGCGAGAACTTCAGAACCTGGAAAAGTCTAATGGAATCCCACCTGAAGGACAATCTAGATCTCTGGTTGATAATTCAAACAGGGTTCCACCTCCCTACAGAAGATGGACTATCAATTGCATGGGACAAACTGGATGAACCAACCCTCAACCAAATTGAGACTGATGCAAGAGCAACTGCAATTCTTCAATGCGGTCTAACTAACGAACAACTCAAGCTAGTTGGATCCTTCAACTGTGCTAAAGAAATGTGGGAGAAACTAATCAACCTACACGAAGAGAGCTCCGACATTGAGGTACTTGATATCCAAGCACAGATAGCCGAATCAGAATCTGAACTCGAATCCAGAATCGAAATCGAACCAGTAGAATCAGACGACGAACTGACTAAGACGGTAACTAATTTTGAATCTTTTTCTAAATTAGAATTGAATAATCAAATAGATACTATAATGGTCGAGAAAGGTATAAGTTTTATTGCAGGGAAAACTCCAAGAGAACTGCAAAAGAGGCCTCAACTAGAACCTGAGTCCAACTCAGACTCAGAATCTGACGACAAAGAAAGGTATCCTCGAAAACTTGTCCGGTTAGCTCGCGACCACTACAAAATACTGAGGAAACAATCAAGCAAAGGGAAGATGGCTAAAATCAAGGGGGAGACCTCCAAAAGGGAATCAAATGGTAAATTTACAGTATTTAATAATCCATTATTTACTATGAACAACATGATTAATTCATATGAAAATGTAATTCATAACACTGCTTATTGCGAAAATCTAGAATATTATTATCATTTTGAAGTGACTTAAATAATTTTTTATTAAATTGCATGTTTGATTGATTGATTGTTTATTTAATTTCTACAATTTACCATGCTTAGACTTAGGTTTAGTTAGCTTAAGGACTTAACCAATTACTTGAAATTTGAAAACATAGTATTGGGAGGAGGTGAGATGATAGTACGTTGGGGAAACCAACTCTAATAAGATCAAGTCTACTTGGTCTCTTTAGACTGGTGAAACCAGCCGAAGCTACCGATCCAAGACCCAAGCTAGTTAGACCAGAAAATGACCTAATTTAATTTGAAAATGAAATTTCATTAAAAGGCTTTGTCAAGGAAAGGGTGGATGATCCCATAAGGCTACGGCCAAAGAAGGCCTAGTGCCTCGCCAAGACCTGGAAGCCAATTTCTGAAATTCAAATTCAAATTATCTTTTGTCAAATTCGAATCTAACACAAATTTCAAATAATTATAGATTCTAATCTGTTTTCAAAATTTCTATTTTTCAAACTTATTCTGTTTCAAAAATCACTTAATCAGTGTTCAAAATTTCTGTTTCTAAACTTATTTTTTTCAAATCTGTTTTCAAAATTAAATAACTTTTTTCAAAATAAATGAAAATTCCTTTTCAAAATTAATTTTTACCTTCAAACCTGTCTCACAAGAACTTTTAAGGCTAACTGTTTGAAAACCCTAGATTGGGTGAGACAGGAAAATTAAGTTTAAATTAAAATTTCTTTTATGTTGTGTTTTAATTCAGAGGATAATTCCAACATAGTAAAACCATGATTAACATAGTCAAACCTTAGTCAACTGAGTCAAACATGGTCAAACCTAGTCAACACTAAGGTCTTAGATAAAGTCAGTCTATGTCGGATACAGGGGGAGTTCTTCTTAATGTTTTTTAGATTTCTCAAAATCCTTATGCTTTAAAACTTATTTTCATCTCAAAATAAGGCTTTCAAAAGTTGATTCAAAAACCTTAATATATTACTATCGCTTAGGAAAAATTATTATCATTTCAAATTTTTTAAACTGTGTTATTATTCCAAATTGAGGTGTCAAAAATTTATCTCCTTGAAAGTTATCATACTCAGAAGATTGTTCAAAAGTGCTTCTTTTGATCTTGACAAACCCTAAAGACACAGAGGAAAGGTCCACTTCATGATCTTCAAGGACTCCTAGGATGAGTCAAATTAAGAGGGAGTCTAAGTCAAAAGAAAAACTTCAGAAAAAGTTTCTTTTTACTTATGTCTTTGTTAAACAGTTCTTTCTAATCTGACTCAAACCTTAAGACTCAAAGAAAGAGTACTTGTGGTCAACAAGCTTCCCAGGACTGAGTCAAGTTTAGGGGGAGGTCAAAATTAAAGGAATTATTTAATAACATGCTTTATTTCAAACTCTTGCAAAAATCTAAGTTTTTCAAAATACTATTTGTTAGAATTTGTGTGACTTATGAAATTGTTTTCGAAATAACATTTACTTAGATTGGAAAATTTCCAGGACACTTAGGAAATGTCTTGTAGTCAACAAGGTTTCCTAGGATGGTGTCAGACTGGAAAATGAACCAAGTTAAGTAAAACATTGAACCTTCAAAAGTTCACACACTTTTTAGCATATATTTTTAAGTACTATCATTTTTTTAAAAAATTTACTTGAGGTTGAAAATTTCCAGGACACTTAGGAAATGTCCTTGTAGTTAACAAGGTTTCCTAGGATTGTGTCAGACTGGAAAAGAAACCTAGTCAAGTGAAATATTTTGTTTTAAAAAAAAAACTAATACTTTTCTAAAAGTACGTATGTATTTCAAATCATAATTTATCTCAAAAGTACTTGAAAAATCTTTTCAAAACTCTTTTTCGAATTTTTTTTCAAATACAAAATATTTTTTTGCATAATACTCTTCAAAATGGACTTAATCTGGAAATTTAAGCTTTTGCTATGCTTTTAAGAATTATACCAAGTATTTTTATGTTTTCAAAACTCATAAGCTCTGATACATAATTTATTCTCAAAACTTCTTTCAAAACATATTTCAAAACACAATTTCTTTTCAAAATCTTTTAAGTACTTAAGTATTTAACGGGTATTTTTTTACTTAATTTTCTCAATCAAGTACTTGACACTTAATTTTCAAATTCTTCTAAAAAGTACTTGCTCCAAAGTTTAAAAACTTGTTAAGCCTGAAAAATCCTTTTCTTGAAAATTTTCTAAGCGTGAAAAATTTCTTGAAAAATTTTCTAAGTAAAGTTTCCTTTTCTAAAAGTTAAAATTTTTTTGGAAACTTGGAAATTTTGCCTAAGTAAATTTTTTCTGCCTTGTAAAAAGTTGTAAATTTTTTTAAGCCTGAAATTTTTTTTCATAATGGTAAATTATCTAAGTGTAAAAAGTTTTGAAAATGCTTTTACTCGATTCTTGAAAAATACTTTGTCAAAAACATAAAGCACTTAGAAAAACTCATAAATCCCTGTTAGATACCTTGTTCACCCATGCTTGTTTTTGATATATGTCAAAGGGGGAGGAAAGGTCAAAGTTAAGAGTTAAGTTAATTATTCAGGGGGAGAATGAGCATGAGAAATTTTTTTTTCTCTCTCTTTTCACTGTTCAAATTACATTTGGGTTTAGACTGTTACGAATTGATATGTTTTATTAGTCTTAACCTTTATGCTTAAACTGCTATCTTTTTCCTTAACTTTGAATTGTGTTGCCATAATCAAAAAGGGGGAGATTGTTGGTGCAGGAAGCACCAGATCGAACCTTGTTTTGATATTGGCAAAGGATTCAAAGTTAAGGGTTGTTTGGTATCTAACAATGCTGCTTGAGTGTGTAGGAAACCAAGTCCTAGCGAAGGGCTGCTAGGTACCTGACGAAGGGTTGTCAGGAAAACAAGTCCTAGCGAAGGGCTGCTAGGCACCTGACGAAGGGCTGTCAGGAAACCAAGTCCTGGCGAAGGGCTGCTTGGCAAAAACCAAGTCCTGGCGAAGGGCTGCTGGACGAAACTCAAGACCTGGCGAAGGGCTGCTGGGCAAAAACCAAGTCCTGGCGAAGGGCTGCTGGGTAAAACTCAAGACCTGGCGAAGGGCTGCTGGGCAAAAGTCCAACTGGAGGATCCGGTTGGCACCAGGTAAACTCTCCCGAGAGGAGTAGGTGAGGACGCGTTCCCCTTGAGGGAACATTAGGCGTCGGTTCGACCTAGGGCTCCATTTTGGAGACCAAAGTCAGAACCAAGACAGCCAAGGCTGTATAATTCATTTTGTTATTGGTTTAATGTGTTTTGGACTAACCCTGGATGCAGGACCAAAGGAATGTGTGTCTGCAGCTCAGAAAGCCTCAAAGGAAAGAGGCGATCGCTGACCAGGGCGCCCGGAGTGTCCCGGGCGCCCCCAAGGTGAACACAAAACATAACACAACCAGAAGAACCTCGACAGTACATTGTGAGGGCGCCCCCGCTGTCCCGGGCGCCCCCATGGCAAACCAACTGAAGAAGTTAAGCTGCTGCCGCGTCTGCACTGCGCACCTAGGGCGCCCCCGCTGTCCCGGGCGCCTCTAGCGCACAGGGCGCCCCCAGCCTTACCGAGGAGAGCTCAGAGCTGCAGATAAGGTTTGACCGGGTCAACCGGGGCGCCCCCAGCGTCCAGGGCGCCCCAGTCAAAGCCTTATCCCGAGGATTAAGGGATAAGTCGACGACCGCGCCTCTTGTGGATCTGCTGCCACGTGGGGGGGCGCACCCGTCGACCAGGGCGCCCCCAGGCCCTATATAAAGGGCCCTCGACCTCCTTCTTCAGATCATCAATTGCTTCGACGCTTCTGCGCTCTTCTGCTTCCGTGACACGCTCCAGAAATCTTCCAACTCGAGCTGACGACGTCCCGCTGCTCCGAAACTTCGATCTACACCGGACGTCGGTAACGAAGAGACGTATTTAAAGTTTACTAAACTGTTCTTGTTATAATCTTTCTTGTAAACTTTTACGAACTTATAGAATTGCTCGCAGAAAACGGTCAACGACCGTGGGCCTTGGAGTAGGAGTCGACCCAGGCTCCGAACTAAGTAAACCGACTGTGTTTGCATTGTTCTGTTTTTCTTTTATTTCCGCTGCGCACCCGCTCTTTTTAAATCCGAACGATTTGCGACATTCACCCCCCCTCTATCGCATCTCTCGATCCAACAATACATACGTCATATGCGCGCATCCCTAAGTAAATACGAGGTAGCTAGTCTCGACCTACTAGGGTAAGAATAGCTGCGGTAGTCCCAAAATCGAGACTTTCATGAGGAGCCCATCCCTGTTGGACAGCTGCCGTAGTCCCAAAATCGGGGACAGCTGCGGTAGTCCCACACCGAGGCTTACACGAGGAGCCCATCCCTTGGACCCTTACTTCGGTCCGGTACAAGCCCATTCATAAAGTAAAATAGCTTCATATGCTTCATCATTCATAGGACATTCATAGCATATTTAAACACATAAACATGGTCTTATTACATGAAGCATGGCATAAAACATACTTAGCATTTCATCATTCATAGTTAATGCATAACATCATTATGCCCTAAAGGCATGATCATCATCATCATTCATCATCTTCATTCATAAGGTATGTCATGCATACATCATTATGCCTTAGAGGCATGAACATCATCTTCATTCATCATCTTTATTCATAAAGCATGGCATACATACATAATTATGCCTTAAGGCATAAACATCATCTTAGTTCATAAAGCTTGCATGATCATGGTACCTAAGGTAAGCATGCATTACATACATGGTACATATCACATAACATACATAATCATGGTATCCATCATAAAGCATGCATGGGTAGGATCCATATGAACATGATACATACTACCTAGGTTCATGGCATTCGACATAGAACATGCATAGGCCTACTTAACCATATATCTATCATAGGCGTTTAACTTAAAACATACATTATTCTACACAAAACATGAGAGCTACTTCACAACACATGTGTTCATGGTATAAGGCTTAAAACATTCATGAATGAAACCAACTAAACATGGTATCTAACATAAACATACAAAATCATGAAGCATAGTACAAAAGGTTAGGGTTTTTGGTAACATAAAATTCATACCACATGCTTGAACATATATATACATCATAGTAAGCTATAAACAAGTATTCTTGAAACCCTAACTCATCCCAAACCCTAGTTAAAGTGCTTGGCTGAAAACTAGAAGAAGAGATATCCTATTATTCAAGCAACATGTGAGATACCATAAGTAAGGAAAAGCCCATACATTACCTATAATACCATAGGAAACCATTAGGACCCATAGTTGGAGCTAACCCTAATTTCTTAGCCCTAGATTGGGTCTTGGCCGAAACCCTAAAGGCCTACAAGTCCATGGAAAAATTCATATAGGTCAAAATCAACATCCAATACAATACATACAATACCACGAGAAGTCATTAGAACCCTTGATTGGATCTAATCCCTAAGTCCTAGCCCTAAATTATGCCTTGGCCGAAACCCTAGAAGAGCAATAAGTCCATGAAACATTCATAAAATTTACAATTAACATTCATTATATCATAGGGATTCGTAGTATACATGCTTGGAGGGTTAGATCTAATCCTAACCCTAGAAATAGGGAAGTGGCCGAAACTTGTAGGGGGGTCTTAGGGTGCTACAAAAATTCCACAACTCATCATTTACTCTTTATTTATCATGAGAAAATATTAGAAAGCATACATGAGATTTTTAACATCATCTTAGACCCATAAACTTCCTTGGCCGAAAGTTGTAGGGACCCTAGTGCATGGTTTTCTCAACATAGAGCCCAACAAAACCTTAAATCATGAAAGATAACATCAAAACTATTATACCACAGGGGAGGGAGTCTTACCCTTGTTATCTTGGTTTTAGACCTTAAATAGAGAAGAGGATGAAGACTTTCTTGACCTTAGATCACCCCTAGTCCTTGTAGCCTTGTAGGAAGCCCTTGGATCTTGAAGAAGAAGTCTTCTTGTGAAGCTTTTCCAAGGGGAAAACCCCTTGTGGGTTTCAGCTAGAAGGAGGAAGGAAAGGGAGAGGAAGAGCCTTGGTGGATGAAGAAAAGAGAAAACAATAACTCAAGTGTCTCTTCCCTTCTCATCTACTTCTCTTATACTAGGTGTAGGGGCAAGTGAAGAGGCATGGTGTCTCCTCTCATGGTGACTCTTCACTTCCCTTAGCCTCAACTAAAATCCTCTTCTTTTTCCACTAGCACTCCCTTGCTAGGTGAATTGGTTAGTACATGCATGATGAGACTCTAGGTCCAAGGTTCAATCCTTGGCGCATCCATTTTACTTTTATTTCTTTTTCTTTTATTTTTGGCAAGGCCCATATAAGTCCCACCAAGAGTCATGCTAATCTTCCTAATTGAAACCCATTTCCATTTATGTTAAATTCTACCTAAGATCCACTAATAACCATGGTACTAGAAGAGTCCATGTAAGGCCCCTTAGTACTTAGCTTTTAATCCATATAAGGAATCATGCTAAGGTTCATACTATTATTCCAATATTACTCACGAATCCATATAGGCATGATCAATATTTTTAAGAAAAATATTGAAAGGATTTTACGGGTCGTTACAATCCCTCATACCTCATGAAAGTTCGTCCTCGAACTTAGCATAGCTCCGGGTACTTGCGCCTCATCTCGTCCTCGCGTTCCCAGGTAGCTTCCTCGAACCTTTGACTTTGCCATAGGACCTTGACCAAGGGTACCTCCTTGTTCCTTAGCTTTTTGATTTCCCGATCCAGGATCTGGATAGGTCGGCTTTCAAAACTTAGTGTTGAGGCAATCGACCCTTAAATGATTGGAAGATCATGGTTTTGATGTGTAGGCGAATAGGTTTAAAGTTAGAGTGTTATGTTGTATTTGATTTGTGTGATTGAGTTTGCAGGACTTGGAGAATCACACTTGGTGGACCTATCCAAGGGACGAGAGCCGAGGGAGGAGAGCTCCAAGGGCAAGCCGGGAAATGGACTTCAAAGGGCACACGTGAAGGGTGGCATGGAGGCAAGTCAAGGGAAGGCTTGCGTGCGCATCCGAGGGACGGTAGCCAGAGGAAGAGGACTTCAAGGGGCGAGCCAAGGGAGCAGACCTGAAGGCACACGCGAAGGAGAAGGATCGGAGTGGCTGGAACTGAGCTGGGAGGCAGGGCAGTCGACTGGCCCAGATGCAGTCGACTGCCAAAACCCACAGAAAGTTCGCAGCATTGGACCAGTCGACTGGCCAAGAGGCAGTCGACTGGTATACCCCGAAACTAGCCGTTGGCTAGATGTTTGCTAGCCGTTGGCTAGTCGTTGGACGACATTTAATACCGGGCCAGTCGACTGCCCTCGGGGCAGTCGACTGGTACGGGGCTGGACAGACTGCGAATCTGTCCTTTTCACCTATAAAAGGAGCTCCTCGTTACACGTGCACGTACAGTTCCGTACAGTAACAAAGTGCTGCCCAATTGTAGAGTGTTCTTTGCTTCCCCCATCATATTTCTGCATCTGTAAAGAGGAAGCTTTTGCTGTAAAGGTTTCTCCACCTCAAGGAGACTTTTCGATAGTGAAAAGTGGTGCTCGTAGCGTGGATCCTTGGATTAGTCACCCATCTGGGTGGATACCAAGTAAAAGAACTTTGTTAGCATTGTTATTTCATTTGCATATTATTTTCGCTGCGCTAACATCTTTGTAGAGATCAAAACGATCAAAGAAAGTGCATTCACCCCCCCCTCTCTGCACGCCTACATCGATCCTTCACTTAGGTCCTCCTGCACCTGTACTGTCTGTGGCTCGATCACTTGGTCGGCGTTTGAAATACACTTCTTGAGCATCAACACATGAAATACGTTATGAATAGCCGATATCTCTTGGGGCAGCTCCAGCTCATAAGCTACCCTGCCGACTCTTCTCAGGATCTGGTACGGTCCCACATAACGCGGACTTAGTTTCCCATTCTTCCCAAATCTCGTTACCCCTTTCATAGGAGCCACTTTGAGGAATACCAAATCTCCAATATCGAATTCCAGTGGCCTACGCCGGACATCTGCATAATTCTTCTGCCGGCTCTGAGCAGCTTCTATCCGTTGTCGAATGTTCTGTATAGCTCGGGTGGTGCCGTCGATGAAATCCGTCTTGAGCCCCATTTCCTTCTTTTCACCACCTTCATACCAACAGATTGGAGACCTACTTCTCCTCCCATACAAAGCTTCATAAGGTGCCATTCCGATAGTAGCTTGGTAGCTATTATTGTAAGTGAATTCCGCTAAACATAGATATCGGCACCAACTCCCTTTGACATCTAGGGCACAAGCTCTCAACATGTCCTCCAGTACTTTATTCACTCGTTCAATTTGCCAGTCAGTCTAAGAGTGAAAAGCGGTGTTGAATCGTAGTTTAGTGCCGAGAGACTTCTGGACGCACTCCCAAAAATGTGAGATAAAGCGACCATCCCTATCTGAGATGATGGTCTTGGGAACTCCATGAAGTCTGATTATCTCCTTAGCATATAATGATTGCTAGGAAGTGAGCAGACTTCGTCAACCTGTCCACAATTACCTATATCGCATCATATCCGTTCGTAGTCCTGGGAAGTCCTAAAATGAAATCCATAGAGATATCTTCCCATTTCCATTCCGGAATTGGAAGTGGCTGCAGAACTCCTCCGGGTCGCTGGTGTTCTGGTTTCACTCGTTGGCAGGTCAGGCAAGTGCTAACATGCTGAGCCACGTCTCTCTTCATACCGGACCACCAGAATTTCTCCTTTAGGTCTTGATACATTTTGGTGGATCCCGGATGCATCGAATAAGGGGTTCCGTGAGCTTCTGCTAATATTTCTCTCCGCAGCTCTGGATTATTAGGGATACATAGACGATCCCTAAGGTATAATACTCTCCCGTCGGCGATACGAAAACCATCGCCCTTTCCTTCTAGGATCTCCTTCTTGATTCTCTGAAGACTCGGATCACCATTTTGTTTTTCCAATATGTCCTCGAACAGCGTCGGTGATATTGTCATAGTAGAAAGCCGTCCGGAGATGACCTCGACCCCAAAATTCATAATTTCTCTTTCGAGTGGGCGGGGTAATCTAGATATGGACATCAAGGTGGCATTGGACTTCCGGCTGAGTGCATCGGCCACTTTGTTTGCCTTCCCTGGATGGTAGAAGATCTCGCAGTCGTAGTCCTTCACCAATTCAAGCCATCGGCATTGTCTCATATTTAAGTCTTTCTGAGTGAAGAAATATCGTAGACTCTGGTGGTCTGTATAAATCCTACACTGCGCTCCATATAGATAATGCCTCCATATCTTGAGAGCGAAGACCACAGCGGCCAATTCTAGATCATGAGTGGGGTAGTTCTGTTCAAGTTCTTTGAGTTGCCTAGAGGCGTATGCAATGACCTTACCACTCTGCATAAGTACAGCTCTAAGTCCCAGTTTGGAGGCGTCGCTGTACATGTCGAAGCTCTGGTTACTTTCCGGAAGGGTAAGAATTGGAGCACTTGTAAGTCTCCTTTTTAGCTCCAAGAAACTCCTCTCGCAGTTTTCCTTCCATTCGTACTTTTTATCCTTCCGAGTGAGAGCCGTTAGAGGGGCTGCAATTCTCGCGAAGTCCTCCACAAATTTTCGATAATAGCCCGCCGGCCCGAGAAAGCTTCTGATTTCGCTGGCGTTCTTTGGCCGGCTCCAGTTATTCACAGCTTCAATCTTTGTTAGGTCTACCATAACCCCGTCTTTGGAAATGATATGACCCAAAAAGGCTACTTGGTCGAGCCAGAACTCACATTTGGAGAACTTTGCGTACAGTTGCTTTTCCCAAAGAATCTGTAATACCATCTTCAGGTGCTCAGCGTGCTCTTCTTGGTTTCTCGAATAAATAAGGATATCGTCTATGAAGACGATCACAAATTTGTCGAGGAAAGGTGAGAATACCCGATTCATAAGGTCCATAAACATCGTAGGAGCATTTGTCACGCCGAAGGGCATAACGACAAATTCAAAATGTCCGTACCTCGTTCGGAAAGCCGTCTTCGGAATATCATCCTGTTTTACCCTGACCTGATGATAACAGGACCTCAGATCGATCTTAGAGAAAACGGTGGCTCCCTTCAACTGGTCAAACAGGTCATCTATCCTCGGGAGGGGATACCTGTTCTTAATCGTCACGTTGTTCAGCGCTCGGTAATCTATGCACATTCGCATCGATCCGTCTTTCTTCCTCACAAATAGTACCGGAGCTCCCCATGGAGAATGACTAGGGCGAATAAGTCCCTTATCGAGCAACTCCTGTAGCTGTTCTTGAAGCTCCTTTAATTCCACCGGCGCCATACGGTAAGGTGCCTTGGAGATCGGGTTAGTACCAGGAACCAATTCGATCTCGAATTCCACTTCTCTATCAGGAGCTAATCCTGGTAATTCAGCCAGGAATACCTCTGGGTAATTGCATACAACCCTGACATCTTCCAGCTTCTGGTCCTTTATTTGACTTGCGTCAACCACATATGCTAAAATCCAGTATATCCCTTGTCTAACATCTTCTGTGCTTTGAGAGTCGATAAGAATTTCTCGGTTCTTTTCCTTGGCTCTCCGATAAATTCAAACATAGAATCTACCTCGGGTTGAAAGACCACCCTTCGCTTACGGCACTCGATAGAAGCACCGTATTTGCTCAAGAAATCCATTCCCAATATAACATCATAATCCTGCATGTCGAGTACTATCAGATTGCAGTAGAGTTCTCTTTCTGCGATTCCGACTGGCACAACACGCAACACATGAGTGGATGTCATTATTTCTCCCGAAGGCAGGGTCGTTAAGAACTTACAGTCTAAAACTTGTGGCGACATATCTATCTTCTTAGTGTATGACACAAAAATGAACGAGTGCGTTGCCCCAGTATCAAATAATGCAGTAGCATACTGACTGGAAATAAGTATCTGACCTGTGACAATCGTAGAAGCCTTCGTAGCATCCTCCTTGGTAACAGAGAAAACCCTAGCATTCGTCATAGTTGGTGGGGTCTCCAACATCGGGGTACCTTCCAGCTCAGCTTGCATATAGTGTAGTTTCGCTGGTGCACCATGGTATGGAACAAGCTGTTGGGGAGGCGCTTGGTTCTTAGTAGGATAGTAAGCAGCCATATACCCTTCCACTCCGCAGATGAAACACCGGTTTGTACCTTTGCGGCATTTCCCGGGGTGCCTTTTTCCGCATGTCGCGCACGGGGAAAGCTTGGACTGCTTATTTGCTGGGCCCCCTTGGGGGTTGTTCCATGGCTTCCGTTTACCACTTTGGTCTCCCTTCCAGTTAGCGTTGGTACTCTGGGGTTTCTGACCTCCTGAGTGATAATTAAAGGGAAGAACATCAGGGATAATGAAAGGAAAGAATCGAGAATCCCAGAGTGAACTTGATTCTTACTTTCATTTAGCGCCTTCCTTTGTTGATTGATATTGTTCAGATAATGCTCAGTGAGTAGGGCACTACTAAACAGCTCCTCGGCGGTCTGCGGTCTGTTAACTCCGCCGGCCACGTTCAGGGCTATTTCGGGCCGCAACATCTTCAGCATAAGTCAGACCCTTTCTTTCTCGGTGCGGACCAGCTCGGGGCATAGGCGAGCCAGTCGGTTAAATTTCTTCATGGCTTCATTGACCGAGAGGTCGCCCTGTCGAAATTCCGTGAACTCGTCGTAATGTTTGTTTGTGACACGCATGTTGAAGAATTCTTCGAAGAACTCCGATTCAAAGTCTGTCCACTTCATCTGGTTCACCTGTCTTTTGGCCCTGACCCTCTCCCACCACATTTTGGCGTCCCCAGAAAGGCAGAATGATGCACACTTGATCTTCTCATGTTCAGGCCAGTCCAGCAGCTCCATTGTACTCTCCACTATCTTGAACCACGCTTGGGCGTCCCATGGTTCGCTAGCACCCGAGAAATTTTCCGGTTTCAGCCTCAACCACTGAATCAGATAAGCCTCTTGTCGTGCTACAGTGGTAGGGTCTGTCGGAGGAGCTTGCGTAACCGTAGGCGTGATGGGTAACACTGTCGGGTTCGTCGGTGGAGTGGTAGAATTTTCTTGGTGGTTTATCAGGGTATTAATGGTTTGCTGCTGCTCGGTAACCTAACGCTGAAGTTCGGTCACCAATTGCATCAGGTCGGGCGATGTAGTAGTCTCATTAATTCTGTTACTCTGTCCTCTAGCCATGCTTTTCTTCATAAAAGACAAGTAAGGCTAATATAAGTTTTTGTTATTCCTACCCGCATATCAAATTTTAAAGTATTCGATTTCATAAAAATAAGGTAAAGTATCGTTCATATTTATATATCCTAAGAGTACGTATCATTCATACTTGCATATTCTAAAATCATAAGGTATCATCCATACTTGCATATTCTAGAATCATAAAACAAGATAAGGTGTGCATAGAGGTACTTACTTGGAAGCTGTAGGAAGTGTTAGTGATATGAGAGAAGTGTCCTAAGGCAATCGCCTTATGATTGTAAACATTTATTTTAATAAATGATAATTCACTATTTGAGTATACATGTTTATGTATTTGATTGGATCTTAAACTCATCTACTGAATGTCCGCAATACAACTCACAGCATAAGAGAATTTGTGATGGGATCACAACTTGTGATTATCTCTAAATGTGCAAATGTGAAGTATTGAAAATATCCCTAGTCGATGAATTGATAAAAACGGACACTATCAATTCTGTTGAGACTAGCATGGGTTATTCTCTAATCAGCTGATTCTCACTGGCTGGTGACATTGGGATGTCCGGAGATAAACATGGATGCTAGTTAAGGGAACTAGTTCATTGGAGTGACTAGCTGTAAAACTTCATATGGTTATCTATATAGATATGTCAATGAAGTTCTTACTGCAGCTTAAGTGCGATGTTCCTTTGACTTGCGGTGTTCAAGTCATCTTGGTCATGGAGACTTATACTTTAACATCTTAAGCAAGCATCTCCAAGGAGGTGTGGACCCAGGATGATTGGGTATAAGCCAAAGTGCCCGAAGATGTTTGAACACCTACAAAGGATTCACCACTCCTTGCGAGGAGATGTATACCCAGGCCTATCGTCGGATTGTTACTCAAAACCTCTGGCCAGAGTATATCATGTTAAGAGTGCGAGTCTCTTAAATACATGAGAGTAATTAGAAATCCAAAGGACGAGAAAGACATTACTTGGGCTAGGTGTGACGTAGTCAGCCTAGTGGGGACTGACACAAATAGACCGTGTCCTGAACCAAGTGGGTATAAGATGGTGAAGGGAATGGGGCACGATTCATTAGAGCTGCTGAAGGGTTTCAGAGTAATTTCTTCTGAGGTCAAACCGTTGATCTTTCGATTAATTGGGGATCATGATGTACTACTAGGTGCCACTCATGATCGTTCTATAATTTGTTAATTATAGACGGCTAACATAAATCGAAAGCCTATTTAGTCACACGCACTACGAGTAATCCGAGGGATTTAAAACGAGTTGAAAATTGGATTTTCCGATCAAGAGAAATAAGTCGAATCTGAGTTAATCAAAGGCGCAATGGAAGCTAAAAATGGCTAAGTCTTTTGAAGGCTTTTTGGGCGAATTAAATGAGTTTAATTCGCGTTGGTTCGGCTCGGTTTGGCCGGCCAAAGAGGGTGCAAACCCTCCTTGGTTGGTCGGCCACCTAAAGGGAGAAAAACCAATTAATTTTGGTTTAATCAATAAACTAAATCTAGCGCGATTTATTTTATAAATTATGGATAAATAAATTTGTATAAAGAAATTTATATAAATAAATTTATAAAATTTTATTTTTTTATGGAAGTTAAAATAATCCATGAATTGGTTTATTTTAATTTTATAAAATCAATTATGAATTGATTTTTCCATAATAAGAAAGTTTATAAATTTCTTATAAAATTTTATTCCATAATTTAAAGAGAAGAATAATTTGTTTTATTATAAATTAGTTATAATAAGACTAGGCTTAACGGAATAAGTCATAAGAAATTTTATAAGATAAAATTCTTATGATAACTAATTCCGTTAATTCCGTTAAAGAGGAGACTTAGCGAGGGAGAAGCAACTATATAAGGAACCATAGGCAAGCCTTGGATTCCTAACTAATCAATTGAGTATTGATATAGAGCTCCCTCTCTCTCTCTCTTTTATTCTCTTCTCCTTCCCTTCTCCCCACCTAGGGCCGGCGCCCACCTTGAGGCATCTAGGGCCGGCGCCCTCTTGAGTGCTAGGGCCGGCGCAACTCCTCCCATAGAAGGTAGTTGCCGTGAGCTTCAAGAAGAAGGAGAAACGAAACAAGAAGAAGAAGAAGCGGATAGCGACTCCTCTCTTCTCGGAATTCGATTCCGTTTCTTTGTTGGTTAGTTTCCCTTTCCTCTCTTGATCTTCTTTGTTGTGCCTATAGAGAATCTAGTAGTTCTCGACGGCACAAAACTCGTGGCTTTGCGAAGTCATCCCGAAGAGAACTCGGCGTGGACGCGAATAGAGGCGGAGCTTCCAAGGGACGCTACGGTTGGACCTCGTCCTCTTTCTTCGAGTTACGAAAGGTACAAAGTAAATTAGTTTACTTTTTCCGCAAAGTTTTAATTTATGATTATGTCAACACATCATAAGGTTGCATGCTAGATACGTGGTTAAAATAATTTAGGAAATTATTTTATGCTAATTCTTCCGCTGCACGTAAAAATTTAAAATTTTACGAACCCGTATCCTTGTCGACATGCACCCGGTCCCAACAGTGGTATCAGAGCCGGTTAGTGTTCGACATAATCATATAATTGTTTTGCGGAACACTTTGTCATGATCTCAATTTTGGAAAAATTTTCAATTATGGAAACTTTCCAATTATAATAAATTTTAGATTTAGGAATTTCAAAGTTTGGAAATCCTCATGAAATTTCGCAAACTTTTGAAATTTTCTAGTTTCTGAAATTTTATAATAATTGTGAAAACTTCCCATCTTTGGAAACTTTCCAATTTTGGAAATTTTTCTAATTTTAGAAATTTTCCAACTTTGGAAATATGTAAGTTTTCTTTGTACCAGAAACTTACAATTATTCTGAAAACCAATTTATGAAATCTCGCAATTTTGGGCACTTTCTTTTAAGAAAGTCTAGACAAATTCATGGACAGTTAATTGACAATTAAATTTGAATTGGTCTTTAAATTGACAACAAAATTCTTTATTTTGGATTGAGCCTCGGGGAGCCGTCCAATTTAAAGCTAGTTGTTGTAATTTAATTTCCCAATTTTTAATTGAAATTGTCATGTTTGATTTGGATTGAGCCTCGGGGAGCCGTCCAATTGGATTTACAACAAATTATTTTTCTTTGGGTATCTGAGCCTCGGGGAGCCACCCTTAGAAAACGATTTGTTGTAATTAATTAAATCCATGAATAAAATATGATTTAAGAGGTGATGCTCTTACATATTGTTGTCTCCAAAATTAATTAGGAAATGGTTTCCTATAGAGTTTTCTTAAATGAGATTTTCATGAAAATAATATGTCGTTGAATTAAGGGAATTGCCTCTTAATTTAATAAGATTTGATTTAGAGAAATCAAAGTCTTAAACATATTATTTCCGAAATTGATTATGACAATTTAGGAAATTGTTTCCCAAAACAATTCCTTTAATACAGTATGAGATTAGAATTAGGAAATCCGGTTCCTAATTCAATTAATGAGACTTGATAACTTAAGTCACATACATACTTTATTAAGGAAATCGTTAGTCATGACATAATCATATGTCATGAATGTGCTTAGAAAAGATGAGACCCAAAACCCCTTACAAAATATTAAGGCTAACACCTTCCATTAATATGGTTAGAACTGGAGTTTTGTTTCTCGTTTGGGTTGATGGACACATCCATGCCCGACTTGAACCTCAACATGTTCAAACCATGGAATTAGTTTATGAATAATATAGTTGGAGTCAGAGGTCAATCCTTAGTTTTGGTTGTTGGACACATCCAAGCCTGACTAAACGGTTGAATGAGCTCCAACCATATTAAAACTATTTCTTGATTAATGGGTCAGCCTTAAGCTTGGAGCATCGATTTGTTGTGCCACAGCCAAGGTCGATGCAAAGAGAGGTGCAATTGGGTGCTATGTATAATGTCGCATACTTGTTAATGAGTTAACAACCCAATGATTTATGCAAACATTCAATTAGTTGATAGCATAAAGTGATAGTTACATATATGTGATATGTAATCGGTGTAATTACCTACCTTCATAGCTAAGAAAAACTTGATGGCCACAGTCATGGTTGTTCTTATCTATGGTTGGATATCAACCTATTTGGAGATGTTCCTACGATCTCCCGAATTGATAAAAAGGGTTATTCAATTTGAAAAATAAATAGGATTTAATTTATGTATGTTGATACATTCTTTAATCATTCTTCTCACATAAACTCAATTTGTATTTCTAGGATAATCACTCGATCATGTCTTCTCTAAACTTGCGTTCCATTTTGGACACCAATAAACTGACTGGGCCAAACTTCATGGACTGGCTTCGAAACCTGAGGATAGTCCTCAAGGCAGAGAAGCTTGCTTATGTCTTTGAAGATCAACTTCCCACCATCCTCCAGAAAATGCAACTCCAGACCAATTGTGGCCTATCAGAAACATGTGACCGATTCTGAACTTGCGAGTTGCATCATGCTAGCCTCTATGGTACCTGAGCTGCAAAAGCAGCATGAGCATATGGATGCTTATACCATCATCTTCCATCTTCATGAGTTGTTTGAAGAGCAGGCGAGATCCGAAAGGTTCGAAGTCTCCAGACTCCTCTTCACCACTAAGATGCAGGAAGGCACTTCTGCCTCGCAGTTTGTGTTAAAGATGTTGGGGTACATTGAGCGACTGAGCGCACTCGGTTTTGCAATGGATCATGAACTAAGTATTGACTTAATTCTGAGTTGTTTGCCCAAGAGTTATTCACAATTTATGATGAACTATCGGATGAACAAACTAGAGACCACCATTCCTGAGTTGCTCAACCTGCTGAAGACTGTAGAGCCTTCTGTAAAGCCGGATCAAAAGGCGGTACTGTTAGTTGGTTCCTCGAAGAAAGGTTCTAAGAGGAAGGCCAAGGAACAGAACAAAGGGAAGAAGAAAAAGGCCAAGAAGACTGAAAAGAAACCAAAAGGAACTTGCCATCATTGTGGCAAGGAGGGTCACTGGCGAAGAAACTGCAAGGTTTATCTTGAGTCCTTGAAGAAGAAGGCATCCGATGCCCCATCCTCTTCAGGTATCTTCGTTATTGAATGTCACTCTATTTCCTCAAATACCTGGGTACTTGATACTGGGTGTAGCTCACATATATGTAATGACATACAGGGGCTAAGGAATAGAAGAAGACTCGTCAAAGGAGAAGCAGATTTGCGAGTTGGGAATGGAGCAAAGATTGCTGCTGTTGCCATCGGAACATATTTGCTAAAGCTCCCCAGTGGACGTGTCTTAGAATTGGATAATTGTTATTTTGTTCCTTCATTAATAAAGAACATTGTATCTATTTCATGTTTGAATGAAAAAGGTTTTCATTTAACTTTTAGTAACAATTGTTGTTACATAACTTTAAATGACGTTCTTTATGGGAATGGAACTTTGTGCAATGGTATCTACACGTTAGATTTATCCGGTGACGTTTTCAATATCGAAGTTAGCAATAAACGTGCTCGAATAGATAATCGAATAGACTCCTACACGTGGCATTGTCGTCTTGGCCATATAAGTAAGAAACGCATGACCGAATTACACCAATGTGGAATTCTGGAATCATTTGAACCCGGTTCATTTGATACATGCGAATCATGCTTAAAAGGCAAGATGACCAAATTACCCTTTTCTGGAAAAGGTAATCCAGTGGGAGAATTGCTTGGTCTAATACATACTGATGTATGTGGACCAATGTCAACTCTTGCACAAGGAGACTATAGCTACTTCATCACCTTTATCGATGATCACTCACGATTCGGGTATGTGTTCTTGATGAAACACAAATCTGAAGCTTTTGAGAAATTCAAAGAATTCAGAAATGAAGTAGAAAAACAGCTTGGCAAAAGTATTAAGATACTTCGATCCGATCGGGGTGGTGAATACTTGAGTCAAGAGTTTCAAGATTATCTTAAGGACAATGGGATATTGTCCCAATGGACTCCGCCGTATACACCACAGCATAATGGTGTATCTGAGAGGCGCAATCGAACCTTGATGGACATGGTTAGATCCATGATGAACCATGCAACTCTTCCAAAATCCTTTTGGGGCTATGCACTTAAGACAGCTGTTTACTTGCTAAACAGAGTCCCAACCAAGGTAGTCTCTACTACTCCATATGAGATATGGAATAGTAAGAAACCTCACTTAACTCACCTTAAGATATGGGGTTGTCCTGCTTATGTGAAGCGGGTTGTATCAGACAAATTGGATGCTAAGTCTGATAAATGTCTATTTATTGGATACCCTAAGGAAACGAAGGGTTACCAATTCTATCATCCCTTGGAACAAAAGGTGTTTGTTTCAAGGCATGCTGTATTTCTGGAAAGAGAATTTCTTTTACAAGAAAACAGTGGGAGTGGCATTGAACTTGATGAAGTTCAAGAAACTCCAATAGACATTACAAAGACACCTGGTCTAGACCCACAACCAATAACTCATAGTGATGAGCTATCAGTTGAACCTAAAACTACACCACCTCTTCGTAGGTCTGATAGGACACGCAATATTCCAGAGAGATACGGATTTCTCGTAAGTGAATCGAACGACGTGTTACTCATAAGCGATGATGAACCTATCAGTTATGAAGATGTCCTGAAAAGTTCAGAAAGGGACAAATGGCTTGAGGCCATGAAGTCGGAAATGGATTCCATGTACGAAAACCAAGTATGGGACTTGGTTAACCCACCTGAAGGGATTAAACCCATAGGGTGCAAGTGGGTTTTCAAGAAGAAAACCGACATGGAAGGTAATGTAGTTACCTTTAAGGCTAGATTAGTGGCAAAAGGATATCGTCAAAAACAAGGAATTGATTATGACAAAACCTATTCGCCAGTAGCTATGCTTAAATCCATTCGGATGCTCCTAGCCATAGCAGCTCATTATGATTATGAGATATGGCAAATGGATGTGAAAGCAGCTTTCCTTAATGGAAACCTACTTGAGGATGTGTACATGATACAACCTGAAGGTTTCACATCGGTTGATAAAACCAAAGTATGCAAGCTTCGACGATCCATATATGGACTGAAGCAGACATCTAGGAGCTGGAACATCCGTTTTGATGAGACAATCAAAGAGTTTGATTTCTCACAAAATCCTGACGAACCTTGTGTGTACAAGAAGGTTAGTGGGAGTGCAGTCGTATTCCTAATATTGTATGTCGATGACATATTACTTATAGGAAACGATATATCAGTCTTGCAAACAGTTAAAATTTGGTTGTCCAAAACTTTCTCCATGAAAGACCTGGGAGAAGCAACCTATATCCTTGGGATTAGAATCTATAGAGATAGATCAAAACGGTTGCTTGGTCTTTCGCAGTCTACATATATAGACCGAGTGCTAAAAAGGTTTAGCATGTCGGAATCCAAGAAAGGTTACCTTCCCATCAGGCATGGGATCAACCTTTCAAAGTCTATGTGTCCGCGCACAGAAGACGAGAGGATTTGCATGAATAAGATTCCCTATGCATCCGCAATAGGATCTATCATGTATGCTATGTTATGTACAAGGCCCGATGTATCGTATGCTTTGAGCGTCACAAGCAGATACCAGTCGGATCCGGGAATGGATCATTGGGCGGCTGTAAAGACAATCCTTAAGTACTTAAGAAGAACTAAGGATGTGTTCCTAATATATGGAGAAGGAGATATGGTAATATGTGGGTATACAGATGCCAATTTCCAGACAGATAAGGATGACTCCAAATCGCAGTCTGGATACGTATTTACTTTGAATGGAGGCGCAGTAAGTTGGAAAAGTTCCAAACAAGACACCGTAGCGGATTCTACCACGGAAGCGGAATATATCGCAGCTTCGGAAGCAGCAAAGGAAGCAGTTTGGATCAAGAAGTTTGTCTCAGAACTTGGTGTGGTTCCAACCATTGATGAAGCAGTGCCGGTTTACTGCGACAACAATGGAGCTATTGCACAAGCGAAGGAACCAAGGTCTCATCAGCGATCCAAACACGTGCTTCGACGCTATCATCTGATCAGAGAGATTATAAGTAGGAATGACATACAAATTGAGAGAGTTCCCACTGAAAGGAACATAGCGGATCCTTTAACTAAGGCCTTGCCTCAAAGCAAGTTTGAGGGTCATGTTAGAGCTTGTGGTATTGGATACCGTAGCGATTGGCATTAGGCCAAGTGGGAGTTTGTTAGTGATATGAGAGAAGTGTCCTAAGGCAATCGCCTTATGATTGTAAACATTTATTTTAATAAATGATAATTCACTATTTGAGTATACATGTTTATGTATTTGATTGGGATCTTAAACTCATCTACTGAATGTCCGCAATACAACTCACAGCATAAGAGAATTTGTGATGGGATCACAACTTGTGATTATCTCTAAATGTGAAAATGTGAAGTATTGAAAATATCCCTAGTCGATGAATTGATAAAAACGGACACTATCAATTCTGTTGAGACTAGCATGGGTTATTCTCTAATCAGCTGATTCTCACTGGCTGGTGACATTGGGATGTCCGGAGATAAACATGGATGCTAGTTAAGGGAACTAGTTCATTGGAGTGACTAGCTGTAAAACTTCATATGGTTATCTATATAGATATGTCAATGAAGTTCTTACTGCAGCTTAAGTGCGATGTTCCTTTGACTTGCGGTGTTCAAGTCATCTTGGTCATGGAGACTTATACTTTAACATCTTAAGCAAGCATCTCCAAGGAGGTGTGGACCCAGGATGATTGGGTATAAGCCAAAGTGCCCGAAGATGTTTGAACAGCCTACAAAGGATTCACCACTCCTTGCGAGGAGATGTATACCCAGGCCTATTGTCGGATTGTTACTCAAAACCTCTGGCCAGAGTATATCATGTTAAGAGTGCGAGTCTCTTAAATACATGAGAGTAATTAGAAATCCAAAGGACGAAAAAGACATTACTTGGACTAGGTGTGACGTAGTCATCCTAGTGGGGACTGACACAAATAGACCGTGTCCTGAACCAAGTGGGTATAAGATGGTGAAGGGAATGGGGCATGATTCATTAGAGCTGTTGAAGGGTTTCAGAGTAATTTCTTCTGAGGTCAAACCGTTGATCTTTCGATTAATTGGGGATCATGATGTACTACTAGGTGCCACTCATGATCGTTCTATAATTTGTTAATTATAGACGGCCAACATAAATCGAAAGCCTATTTAGTCACACGCACTACGAGTAATCCGAGGGATTTAAAACGAGTTGAAAATTGGATTTTCCGATCAAGAGAAATAAGTCGAATCTGAGTTAATCAGAGGCGCAATGGAAGCTAAAAATGGCTAAGTCTTTTGAAGGCTTTTTGGGCGAATTAAATGAGTTTAATTCGCGTTGGTTCGGCTCGGTTTGGCCGGCCAAAGAGGGTGCAAACCCTCCTTGGTTGGCCGGCCACCTAAAGGGAGAAAAACCAATTAATTTTGGTTTAATCAATAAAATAAATCTAGCGCGATTTATTTTATAAATTATGGATAAATAAATTTGTATAAAGAAATTTATATAAATAAATTTATAAAATTTTATTTTTTTATGGAAGTTAAAATAATCCATGAATTGGTTTATTTTAATTTTATAAAATCAATTATGAATTGATTTTTTCATAATAAGAAAGTTTATAAATTTCTTATAAAATTTTATTCCATAATTTAAAGAGAAGAATAATTTGTTTTATTATAAATTAGTTATAATAAGACTAGGCTTAACGGAATAAGTCATAAGAAATTTTATAAGATAAAATTCTTATGATAACTAATTCCGTTAATTCCGTTAAAGAGGAGACTTAGCGAGGGAGAAGCAACTATATAAGGAACCATAGGCAAGCCTTGGATTCCTAACTAATCAATTGAGTATTGATATAGAGCTCCCTCTCTCTCTCTTTTTTATTCTCTTCTCCTTCCCTTCTCCCCACCTAGGGCCGGCGCAACTCCTCCCATAGAAGGTAGTTGCCGTGAGCTTCAAGAAGAAGGAGAAACGAAACAAGAAGAAGAAGAAGCGGATAGCGACTCCTCTCTTCTCGGAATTCGATTCCGTTTCTTTGTTGGTTAGTTTCCCTTTCCTCTCTTGATCTTCTTTGTTGTGCCTATAGAGAATCTAGTAGTTCTCGACGGCACAAAACTCGTGGCTTTGCGAAGTCATCCCGAAGAGAACTCGGCGTGGACGCGAATAGAGGCAGAGCTTCCAAGGGACGCTACGGTTGGACCTCGTCCTCTTTCTTCGAGTTACAAAAGGTACAAAGTAAATTAGTTTACTTTTTCCGCAAAGTTTTAATTTATGATTATGTCAACACATCATAAGGTTGGATGCTAGATACGTGGTTAAAATAATTTAGGAAATTATTTTATGCTAATTCTTCCGCTGCACGTAAAAATTTAAAATTTTACGAACCCGTATCCTTGTCGACATGCACCCGGTCCCAACAGGAAGAATGCTTGATATGTGTGTAGGGAGATGGCAAACTGCTCTGATACCAACCTGTAATGCCGGCCTTTTTTCACACCTTACTGTGTGGCGGGAGGCGGCATTACGCTAACATACATATACGCATATGAATATCTTAATGCAGCGGAAAAATTTAAAACTTTATACATATGCGTTTAACCCATGCAACTAATACTTGAATCATGTATACATGTCTTATCTATCATTCCTAAACATAGTGACATGGTAACTTAGCATGTTAACATCATACGTAACATCATGATATGAGCATCACATAAATCATCCATAAGCATCATAAGTAGTAAGTTATTCTTTAGGCATAACTATCATAAGTAGAGCATGAAACTTAAGAAGACAATGCAAAACACAAGTCATGTAACAAAGTATAAATATGAGAATCTTTTTTTTCTTTTTTCCTTTGCCATGTCACTGCCACACACACACTCTTGCCCTCCTACCGCTTCCCTTAATATCCTCGTGCTTGATCTGTGGTATAAGAAAATAAAACTATAAGCACAAAGGCTTAGTAAGGCCCTTTCCTATTCACCAAAACCATACATCACATAAAATAAAACATATAACGTACTTATCATAAAGAAGTTCTTCATATAAAACCTAAGCATATGAAATACTAACATGGCATGGTTCTTGACATAAAACATAAGCATATGAAACATTTAACATGGCATGATTCTTAACATAAAACAAAAGCATATGAAACATTTAACATGACATGGTTCTTAACATAAAGCAAAAGCATATGAAACAATTAACATGGCATGGTTCTTAACATAAACATAAGCATATGAAACATTTAACATCACATGGTTCTTAACATAAAGCATAAGCATATGAAACAATTAACCTGAGCATAAAATATACTTAACATGGATGCATAACATGAATGGATGCATGAGTCAAATGCATATAACCTAAGGATGTTTATTTGAAAATCATACTTATAAATACATAAAAATATTCATCACATCATAGGGGCCGTGGCTTGTACCACATACATACATCATATGCGCACTCCCTAGGTAAATACGAGGTATCTAGTCTCGACCTACTAGGGTAAGGAGAGCTGCGGTAGTCCCAAAAACCGAGGCTTTCATGAGAAGCCCATCCTTGTTGGACAGCAGCGGTAGTCCCAGAATCGGGGACAGCTGCGGTAGTCCACATCGAGGCTTACATGAGGAGCCCATCCCTTGGACCCTTACTTCGGTCCGGTATAAGCTCATTCATAAAGTAAAATAGCTTCACATGCTTCATCATTCATAGGACATTCATAGCATATTTAAACACATAAACATGATCTTATTACATGAAGCATGACATAAAACATACTTAGCATTTCATCATTCATAGTTAATGCATAACATCATTATGCCCTAAAGGCATGATCATCATCATCATTCATCATCTTCATTCATAAGGTATGTCATGCATACATCATTATGCCTTAGAGGCATGAACATCATCTTCATTCATCATCCTTATTCATAAAGCATGACATACATACATAATTATGCCTTAAGGCATAAACATCATCTTAGTTCATAAAGCTTGCATGATCATGGTACCTAAGATAAGCATGCATTACATACATGGTACATATCACATAACATACATAATCATGGTAACCATCATAAAACATGCATGGGTAGGATCCATATGAACATGATACATACTACCTAGGTTCATGGCATTCGACATAGAACATGCATAGGCCTACTTAACCATATATCTATCATAGGCGTTTAACTTAAAACATGCATTATTCTACACAAAACATGAGACCTACTTCACAACACATGTGTTCATGGTATAGGGCTTAAAACATTAATGAATGAAACCTACTAAACATGGTATCTAACATAAGCATACAAAATCATGAAGCATAGTACATAAGGTTAGGGTTTTTGGTAACATAAAATTCATACCACATGCTTGAACATATATATACATCATAGTAAGCCATAAACAAGTATTCTTGAAACCCTAACTCATCCCAAACCCTAGTTAAGGTGCTTAGCCGAAAACTGGAAGAAGAGATATCCTATTATTCAAGCAACATGTGAGATACCATAAGTAAGGAAAAGCCCATACATTACCTATAATGCCATAGGAAACCATTAGGACCCATAGTTGGAGCTAACCCTAATTTCTTAGCCCTAGATTGGGTCTTGGCCGAAACCCTAAAGGCTTACAAGTCCATGGAAAAATTCATATAGGTCAAAATCAACATCCAATACAATACATACAATACCACGAGAAGCCATTAGAACCCTTGATTGGATCTAATCCCTAAGTCCTAGCCCTAAATTATGCCTTGGCCGAAACCCTAGAAGAGCAATAAGTCCATGAAACATTCATAAAATTTACAATTAACATTCATTATATCATAGGGATTCATAGTATACATGCTTGGAGGGTTAGATCTAATCCTAACCCTAGAAATAGGGAAGTGGCCGAAACTTGTAGGGGGGTCTTAGGGTGCTACAAAAATTCCACAACTCATCATTTACTCTTTATTTATCATGAGAAAACATTAGAAAGCATACATGAGATTTTTAACATCATCCTAGACGCATAAACTTCCTTGGCCGAAAGTTGTAGGGACCCTAGTGCATGGTTTTCTCAACATAGAGCCCAACAAAACCTTAAATCATGAAAGATAACATCAAAACTATTATACCACAGGTGAGGGAGTCTTACCCTTGTTATCTTGGTTTTAGACCTTAAATAGAGAAGAGGATGAAGACTTTCTTGACCTTAGATCACCCCTAGTCCTTGTAGCCTTGTAGGAAGCCCTTGGATCTTGAAGAAGAAGTCTTCTTGTGAAGCTTTTCCAAGGGGAAAACCCCTTGTGGGTTTCGGCTAGAAGGAGGAAGGAGAGGGAGAGAAAGAGCCTTGGTGGATGAAGAAAAGAGAAATCAATAACTCAAGTGTCTCTTCCCTTCTCATCTACTTCTCTTATACTAGGTGTAGGGGCAAGTGAAGAGGCATGGTGTCTCCTCTCATGGTGACTCTTCACTTCCCTTAGCCTAAACTAAAATCCTCTTCCTTTTCCACTAGCACTCCCTTGCTAGGTGAATTGGTTAGTACATGCATGATGAGACTCTAGGTCCAATGTTCAATCCTTGGCGCATGCACTTTATTTTTATTCCTTTTTTTTATTTTTGGCAAGGCCCACATAAGGCCCACCAAGAGTCATGCTAATCTTCCTAATTGAAACCCATTTCCGGTTATGTTAAATTCTACCTAAGATCCACTAATAACCATGGTACAAAAAGAGTCCATGTAAGGCCCCTTAGTACTTAGCTTTTAATCCATATAAGGAATCATGCTAAGGTTCGTACTATTATTCCTATATTACTCACGAATCCATATAGGCATGATCAATATTTTCAAGAAAAATATTGAAAGGATTTTACGGGTCGTTACATTTAGGATGATGATATCCCCTTGAGGAGCTCATAAAGTTTATCATTTAAACCGTGCAGGAGGACTTGGTCCAGCAAGATAATAAGGTTGAGTGGTACTACTCATGGAGTTAGAAGTTAATTAATTAATTGTCAGATTAATGAATTAATTAATGGGCATGCGATATCTTAAACACGGGGAGAATTTTGTACAAATAATATATTGGAGCCCATATTTTATTATGGGGGTTAGTGAGGTAATTCAATAATGATCCTTTAGTGGATTGGATCATTATTAACGAATCCGATTTTGTGGCTAAAAATTTTTTTAGCTAAAAAATTTTTTGTGGCTAAAAAATTTTTTTGGCTAAAAAAATCCATTAGGTGGCTAAGAACCAACTTCTCCTCATAGTCTCTATTGTAGCCTATAAATACCTCATGAAGCCTGGACCCAAAATAATAACTTCTTTGGTTTTATAACTCTTTGGTTTAATCTCTTAGTTTTCCCTCCTCCTCTCTTCTTCCCTCTTGGTCGGCAGCAAAACCCTAGGGTTTAGGGTTGGGCGGCGCACAAAGGGAGGCGCCTCTCCCTTTGTTTCCTTTGGTTGTCGGCTTTTGCAAGGGAAGGAGAATTCTCCTTGGTGGCCGACGAGGATCTTCATCCGTGAAGGTGGTGACCGCGCGGCACAAAGGAGAGGAAGAAAGCTTCTTCTTCCTTTGTGGATTGGCGCAAGCAAGAGAGAAAGAGAAGTGCGGTCTAGGAGTCTTCAATTCTTGGGAGATCGTCGCCCACACGACATCCAAGAAGAGAGAGGTCATACAATAGAAGATCAAGAGGTATGAATTTATCTTATTCATTCTTGATCTATATCTTTCCTTGTTGTTGTTAATTATTCATTAATTAACTTGGACCCCGATTGTAAAACACACAAACCGATGATCTTACATCATTGTCTTTTCCACGGCTAACCGACTAGAAGAGTCGAATTGCTTGAACAACAAGTTTGTTTAAGCGATCGCTCAAGTCATTAGCACGACAACGAATCGGTCGCTTGGAAGTTTCGTATGTGTCCGCATTAATTTAAATTGGTATCAGAGCGCAAGTTTCCGGTTCTGTGTTTTTGGATTCGGTTACTTTCATGCAATTTAATCATATATTTTATGTCGGATAATAGTAGGATGTGCATAGACTTACTTTTTGTTGCAGGTATAAGATCTACTATTATGGTCATATGTATGTATGTGATTGGATGTGATTGTGTGTTTGTAATATTTTTTGAATCCTCAGGGTTGACGAGGCTAGATTAATATTTAATTTTTGTAATTAAATACGACATTGTTTAGCCGTTCTTTATTTTTAGTTTACTTTTGATCTAGATTTTTAAACACACCTTCGTGGAGTATAGGATCAATGGATGTAAATTAAAAATAATTTTTTATCTCGGCTCGGAGCTCCTATGATGGCTTGCGCATGGTTCTAGAAGGAGGAGACGAGATGGTGACACGACGGGAGACGTATTGGAAGACAAAAGGCCATGATAGTTGGAAATTATA
Organism: Boesenbergia rotunda; assembly: GCA_024364735.1. Classification (NCBI taxonomy): domain Eukaryota; kingdom Viridiplantae; phylum Streptophyta; class Magnoliopsida; order Zingiberales; family Zingiberaceae; genus Boesenbergia; species Boesenbergia rotunda. The sequence continues at coordinate 444,723 of JAGFNQ010007664.1, read as the reverse complement.
TTTTTTTCCATATTTATTGCTTTTGTTTTAATATGCATGTTGTGATTGCTAGAAAAAATTCCTCAATATAAATAACTAAGTGGGAGAGGGTTTTTTTAATTCCCGTGGCCTCCATTACAATTTTAATTAGTGATGCGAATAAACTTGCGCGTTTGCTCTAAGATCCTCCATATCGGATGAGTTTGTTTTGTGGATCACTAGGTCAAAAGGGGTTATAGGAAATTATTTAGGAGCGTGTGATCTTCCCCATTGGAAAGGACATAATCCTAAGTAATCGCCTTGGTACCAGGTAATGGTAAACACTTAGATGCAAATAATAGTATCCTCCCCATCGGAGTCACTGCTATTATTTGTAGGGTCAAAGAGGAACCAACTATTAATTGTATTTGTCAAAAGTAAGGTTGACAAGATAATAAAATAAATGGGTAAAACATCCTCTTACAAATGTAGAATTTTGTATACGTCCACACTATCATGACATGCAATATTCTCGGTGTTTTGAGGTGTTGGTTGATTTTAAAAAAATTTATTGTTTGAGGAATCAGTAAATTTTTGAAATCAAATATTTTGATCTTTGTGATTCTTAGGGACATTTTCAAAATGACTTTCAACCCACTGAGCTTGATTTTAAAAGAAAACAAACTTATTGACCCTAATTATGTTGATTGGAAACGCAACTTGGATATTGTCTTAACTACAGAGGAGTACAAATTTGTACTTTTTGAGGAATGCCCTCCTCAGCCTACTAATAGTTCTAGTGAAGGGGAGAGAGAGAGTTATAGGAAGTGGGTTAAGGCAGATGAGATGGCACGGTGTTACATTTTGGCTTCTATGTCAAATGTACTGCAACATCAGCATCAGACTTTTCTTATTGCCTATGACAGACGATCAATCGCAAGGAACTCTTCGGACACCAGAATCGGGCTGCTAGGCAAGAGACTATGAGAAACTTGATGACGACCACGATGATTGTGGGAACACCCGTGAGGGATCATGTTCTCAAGATGATGGCTCATTTGAATGAGATGGAAGTCCTTGGAGCTGAGATCGATGGGGAAACCCAGGTCGATATCATTCTCCAGTCTCTACCTAAGAGTTTTGAGCAGTTCGCCTGAACTACAACATGAATAAGAGGTTGTATTCGTTGGCGGAACTCTTGGCAAAACTCCAGGCGGTAGAAGGGCTTTTTCGTCAGAGTGCTCAAGGTTTTATTGCTCAAAGGGTTTCTACTTCTAAGCCGAAAAGCAAGAAGAAGAAGAAACAAAGTGTAGCAAAAAAGGCGGCTGTACCTTAGGGACCTCCGGCTGGAGTGAAAAAGCCGAAAGGCTAGTGCTTCACGTGCAAGCAGACTGGACATTGGAAGGTAGGCTGTTCTCACCGAAAGGAGAACAAAGGTAAATCTTTTTCTTTGGTCGTCGAAACATGTTTAGCGGTATTATCTATCAGTACCTGGTGTGTAGATACAGGAGTCACTGATCATGTCTGCAATACTTTGCAAGGGTTCCAGGAAACCAGACGACTAGCTGAGGGAGAGATTACTATCTACATGGGTAATGCTACGGAGGTGGCGGCTATTGCAGTAGGAGATATTTATTTATCATTTGATAAGAATAAAATTTTGATTTTAAGAAATTATCTTTATGTACCTACTTTTAGAAAGAATTTAATTTCAGTTTCTAAATTGTTTTTGGATGGATATTCTGTTTCTTTTAATGACAATGTTATTATAAGAAGAAATAGAGAGATTATTTGTTTTGGTACTTTGTTGGCAATTTGTACACTCTTGAACCAAAAGCTCCCACAATGCAAATAGAAATTAATAAATCATCGTCTAATTCAAATAAGAGAAAAGAGCCTTCGAAATTGAACCAGACATATCTATGGCATCTAAGGCTTGGTCATATTAACCTAAGTAGAATTCAAAGGTTGATAGCTGATGGACCTTTGAGTACATTAGTGGTGGAAGATTTCCCAACCTGCGAATCTTGCTTGGAAGGTAAAATGACTAAGAGGCCTTTTAAGGCCAAGGAGTATAGAGTCAAAGATGTGTTGGAGTTGGTTCATTCTAATTTGTATGGTCCTATGTCTATCCAGGCTAGAGGTGGCTTTGAATATTTCATCTCTTTTATAGACGATTATTCAAGCTATGGATACATTTACTTGATGCGCCGCAAGTCTGAATGCTTTGACAGGTTCAAAGAATTCATGGCTGATGTGGAGAAAAGTCAAGGTAAAAGTTATTAGGATCGATGGCTCGGCTTTTCTCTACAATAGGGTTAGAACAATACAAAATATAATGAAAAATCAAGATCCAATGCTAACTCACAGTACTTTTACTTGGTATCCACCCAACGGGTGACTAATCCAAGGATCCACACGGTTGCACACTCTCCACTATGAAATTCTCCTTCAAAGGCGGAGAAACCTTTACAAACTTTGTCTTCTTCCTCTTTACAAGATCACGATGAAGACTAGAGGAAGAGTAGATCAGATGGAGCACTAGCAGTACTTCGGTACAGTAGAGAACCGTCCCTAACTCGTGTAAAGAAGTCCCCTTTAAATAAGAGAACAAGACAGCTTAACAAGCTGTCCAGACCCACACCAGTCGACTGCCCATTTGGCAGTCGACTGGTCTAGCTTTAAATGCTAGCCAACGGCTAGTTTTTCTGGGTTACCAGTCGACTGCCCCTGGGGCAGTCGACTGGTCTGAGGCTGTAAACTCTCTGTGAGTTTTGGCAGTCGACTGCCCTCTGGCCAGTCGACTGCCCTGGCTCTCAACTCACTTACAACCTCTCCAAACACTCTCCTTCACATACACCTTCAGGTATGCTCCCTTGGCTCGCCCCTTGAAGTCATCTTCCTCTGGCTATCGTCCCTCGGATGCGCACACAAGCCTTCCCTCGACTTGCCTCCATGCCACCCTTCACGTGTGCCCTTGAAGTCCACTTCCCGGCTTGCCCTTGGAGCTCTCCTCCCTCGGCTCTCGTTCCTCGGATATGTTTCCCAAGTGTGATTCTCCAAGTCCTGCAAACTCAATCACACATATCAAATACAACACAAAACCCTAACCTTAAACATATTTGGCACACACATCAAAACCATGATCTTCCCGATCATTCTAGGGTCGATTGCCTCAACAATCTCCTTCTTTTTGATGTGTGACAATATGTTTAAGTTAGGGATAAACTATACCAGTCAACAATAACAATAAATAATAGTAGCAAATTGAAAATGTAACCTTAAGAGGTAACCTCTCCCTTAATATATGCCATTTTCATCATAATCCAATATTAAGTCAATAATTTAACTTAAACCACCCAATTCAAGTTAAAAATCTAACTTAAACTACCCATTCTCCCCCTTTGACACCATCAAAAATGATTGCCTACAGCAATACTAACCTATGACATCAACTGAGGGAATAACTTATTTCTGAAAAAGTTTCAGAAGCTGAAATTTGCCGTGCCAATCGACTACCCCAAGGGGCAGTCGACTGATACTCTTTCAGTCAGACTTTTCAGCCTCTGAGTCGAATTTCAGAAACCCTCAAAAAATTCCAGAAAATTCCAAAAATTGCAAAACTTTGCAGGCATGTTTGATATACCATACTCTATCAAGGAAAAATATCAAATCATGAAAAATTTCAAACATGCTTGACCTTTAACTAAAATCTCAAAATCCTTGAAAACACTAATTTTGTATCAAATTTTCAATTCAATTATGAACTTATACATGTTTCAAGGTCATGCCAACATAAATAAAACATGAAATGGTTTTCAAATACTTCAAATGTCCAACCATAATCTTTGGGCAATGTATCCATTAATTAAACACATGCCTTCCCCATGATTGGTCTATTTTCAATAATTTTGATACATTTAATAATTCAACACAATGTCATAAGCATAAGTGAACCAATGTATCATTCTAACATCCCATACATAAACTAATTAATATGAGATCTTTTCAAGGTAAGCCTTATTTTTGCCCAATTCATCATGAATTTCTACCATGGGCCACAAACTCCCCCTCAATGTCTTAAGTCAACCAAATTCCAAAAATTTAAAATTTGAATACCATGGTTGACTTATCCCAAATCCTCTAACCCTTGAGGATTGACTTTGGTACCCAATAGTAATGTTTCCTAATTGGGTTAACCATGTACTCCTTAGGGATCCATTTCTTGCTAAGGGTTTTAATCTTTGATTGTCCTCTAGCAATTAAGCAATGATAGGTTCTTCCATTGCTAGATTTTCCAAACCCTAATCCTTCTTTCCTAAAGCTTGCTCTTTGGCTCCCAATGATCATATCTAATGTTTTTGAGCCAACTTCAAACTTCCTAAGTGCTTGGATAAGACTATCTACCTTTTTCCTTAAATCCTTATTTTCTTCTTCTAACATTAAGTAATTTGAGTTAGAAGAAGAGACATGTTCATTGTCCTTAATTTCCATTAAAGCTAATTTCTCCTTTAGCATGCAATTCTCCTTTTTTAGGCACTTAATCTTCTTTTTAGCATCAACTAAGTCATCACTAGTGCTAGAGATAATTTTAGCAAGAATAGAAGTAGGTAAGTTATGTACCTCACTTACCGAGAAGTCCGATTCCGAGGTAGAGCCTCCCCCTTCAGTAGAGCTCCCTTCATCTTCACTCGAACTTCTCTCTTCTTCGAATTCGGATGCCGTGGATGCGAGATCATCAATTCCCATTAGTGCAAAATGGGAAACAAAATGCTCCTCCTCTGATGAAGATGGATCGTCCCATGTGGCCTTCAAGTTTTGTACCTTCTCTCCTTCTCTTTTGATTTCTTCTTTCCCTCTTTCTTCTTTTCTTCCTTCTTTTTCAAAAGAGGGCACTTATCTCTCATGTGCCCTTCTCCTTGGCAGTTGTAGCAAATTATTTTTCTTGATTTATGTTTGCTCCTTGATTCCTTCCTACCATGAGACTTGTTAGTAGAAAATTATTTAAATGCTTTTCTTACCTTTCTTACCATATAGGCTTCCGCATCACTACCCATGGAAGCACTCGATTCCTTCGAATCGGATGATGAAACCTCCTTCTTCTTACCCTTTCCCTTGTTTGCCACACGGGCTATACTCTTTGGCTTGTAGTATGATTCTTCGATCGCTCCTCCAACTCAAGTCTCATGAAGCTCCATGGTTGAGAAAAATTCTTCTAGAGATGTCTTCTCTAGATCCTTTGAGATGTAGTATGAATCCACCATTGAACTCCATGTTGATGTTCTTGGGAAGGCATTGATTGCTTTCATCAAGATGTCTCGGTTGGGTAATTGTTCTCCTACACTTGTTAGCCCAATGAGAATTTCTTTAAATCTAGCATGTAAACTCGTTACCTTCTCCCCTTTATCAAGCTTGATACTATTTAGTTGGGACTGAAGGAGATCTCTTTTCGCCATTTTCGCCTCCGAGGTGCCTTCATGAAGTTCCACCAACTTGTCCCATAAGTCCTTGGCACTAGAGTAGTTTCCAATCCTTGTCACTTCTTGTTGGGGAAGCACACTAAGTAGATGATGCAAGGTCTTTGAGTTTGCCAAGTGATCATCCTTTTGCTTTTTGCTCCACCTTACTTTCTCAAGAAGCTTGTTTTCTTGATCCCTAGGTATTTCAAAACCATTTTCCATGATTAGCATAATATCAAAGTCAGTGTTGAAAAATACCTCCATTCTTTTCTTCCACCATGAAAATTCTCCCTCGAATTTTGGTGGTTGAATATGCGAGCCGGCCATTTCAATTGTTGCTCTTCTTGGCGGTTAGTCCGTTGAAGGCGTCCTTGCGCTCTGATACCACTTATTAGGATCGATGGCTCGGTTTTTCTCTACAATAGGGTTAGAACAATACAAAATATAATGAAAAATCAAGATCCAATGCTAACTCACAGTACTTTTACTTGGTATCCACCCAACGGGTGACTAATCCAAGGATCCACACGGTTGCACACTCTCCACTATGAAATTCTCCTTCAAAGGCGGAGAAACCTTTACAAACTTTGTCTTCTTCCTCTTTACAAGAACACGATGAAGACTAGAGGAAGAGTAGATCAGATGGAGCACTAGCAGCACTTCGGTATAGTAGAGAACCGTCCCCAACTCGTGCAAAGAAGTCCCTTTAAATAAGAGAACAAGACAGCTTAACAAGCTGTCCAGACCCGCACCAGTCGACTGCCCATTGGCAGTCGACTGGTCTAGCTTTAAATGCTAGCCAACGGCTAGTTTTTCTGGGTTACCAGTCGACTGCCCCTGGGGCAGTCGACTGGTCTGAGGTTGTAAACTCTCTGTGACTTTTGGCAATCGACTGCCCTTTGGCCAGTCGACTGCCCTGGCTCTCAACTCACTTACAACCTCTCCAAACACTCTCCGTCACGTACGCCTTTAGGTATGCTCCCTTGGCTCGCCCCTTGAAATCATCTTCCTCTGGCTATCGTCCCTCGGATGCGCACACAAGCCTTCCCTCGGCTTACCTCCATGCCACCCTTCACGTGTGCCCTTGAAGTCCACTTCCCGACTTGCCCTTGGAGCTCTCTTCCCTCGGCTCTCGTTCCTCGGATATGTTTCCCAAGTGTGATTCTCCAAGTCCTGCAAACTCAATCACACATCAAATACAACATAAAACCCTAACCTTAAACATATTTGGCACACACATCAAAATCATGATCTTGCCGATCATTCTAGGGTCGATTGCCTCAACAAAAGTATCAAAACACTACGGTCTGATCATGGTGGTGAGTACCTCTTGGGAGAGTTTAGGAGTTACTTATCAGAGGCTGGGATTCAATCCTAATTGTCCGCACCTGGCACACCCCAGCAGAATGGTGTGGCGGAGCGAAGGAATATGATTCTTATGGAAATGGATAGGTCGATGATGAGTTACTGTGAGTTGCCGGATTCGTTCTGGGGATATGCTCTGGAAACGACAGAATACATTTTGAACTTGGTACCATCTAAATCAGTACCCTCTATGCCCACAGAATTATGGACTGGGCGAAAGCCTAGTCTGAGACATATTCAAATTTGGGGTAGTCTAGCACATGTGCTGAAGGAAGATGCTGATAAGTTGGAATCTCGTACAGAAGTACGCTTGTTCGTAGGCTATCATAAAGGAACGAAAGGTGGTCTGTTCTATAGTCCTAAAGATCAGAGGGTGATCGTTAGCACGAACGCCAGATTTTTAGAGGAAGACTATGTGATGGACCACAAGCCCATGAGTAAAATTGTTCTAGAAGAATTGGAAGGGGAAGTCCCTACTTCAGTACCAACAGTACAAGAGGACGTACCACAAGTCATTGCACCGCGTGTCACAGAAGATACACAGGTGGCACCTCGTTGTAGTGCAAGGGTTGTTAGGCGGCCTGAGAGATTAATGTTCTTGGGAGAGTCTATGGACTTAGTCCCTGGCGAGCATGAACCTAATCCCTGGATATATGACAAGGCACTCCAAGATAAAGATGCAGGATCTTGGCAAAAGGCAATGAAGTCTGAGATAGAATCTATGGATTCTAATCAGGTGTGGGAGCTGGTAGAACCACCCAATAGTATAAAAGTCATTGGATGCAAGTGGGTCTAGAAAAGAAAGAGAGGAGTAGACGGGAAGGTTGAGACCTTCAAAGCAAGGTTTGCAAAAGGGTATACTCAAAAAGAGGGTATCGATTATGAGGAGACCTTTTCGCCGGTAGTCATGCTTAAGTCTATCCGGATTCTCTTATCTATTGCTGCTCATATGGACTATGAGGTTTGGCAGATGGATGCCAAGACAGCTTTTCTTAACGGAAGTCTTGAGGAAAACATCTATATGCAGCAACCAGAGGGATTCATTGCAAAGGGCAAAGAGCATCTTGTGTGTAAGCTTAATCGGTCCATTTATGGATTGAAGCAAGCTTCTAGATCCTGGAACATCCGCTTTGATGAGGTAATCCAGTCATATGAATTCATTTAAAGTTCGAATGAGTCTTGTGTATATAAGAGATGTGACAGAAACATAGTGGTATTTCTTATACTATACGTAGATGATATTTTGCTCATTGGCAACAATGTCAAAATGTTATCAGACGTAAGGGTATGGTTGTCCAAACAATTTGATATGAAAGACTTGGGAGAAGCGGGACACATCCTTGGGTTCAAGGTTATAAGGGATCGCAAGAAAAGGATATTGTGTTTATCTCAAGCTTCATACATTGACACTATCCTGGCTCGTTTTAGCATGCAAGACTCCAAGAAAGGTTTCCTACCTTTTAGGCATGGAGTACTTCTATCTAAAGAGATGTGTCCCAAAACATCAAAGGAGATAGAAGAGATGAAGGTGGTTCCTTATGCTTCAGCTGTAGGAAGTCTCACGTATGCTATGTTGTGTACGAGGGTGGATATCTATTTTGCCGTGGGCATGGTTAGCAGATATCAGAGTAATCCAGGACAGGGACACTGGATTGTGGTAAAGCATATATTGAAGTACTTGAGAAGGACTAGAGATTATATACTAGTTTACCAGGAAGATCAGCTACTCCCTGTGGGTTACACAGATTCTGACTTCCAATCATATAGGGATAACAGTAAGTCTACCTCGGGTTTTGTGTTTACTTTAGGAGGTGGAGCCATAGTTTGGAGAAGTGTCAAGAAAAAATGCGTGGCGGACTCCACTATGGAAGCTGAGTATGTGACAGCCTCTGACGCGGCCAAAGAACCTGTATGGCTCAGGAACTTCTTGATGGACTTGGATGTGATTCCTGGTTTGCCCAGAGCTATCACAATTTATTATGATAATAGTGGTGCAATTGCAAACTCGACAGAACCACGAGCCCATAAGGCAAGTAAACACATAGAGCGCAAGTACCACTTGATACGAGAGATCATAAAGCGAGGAGAAATTATTGTCGCCAAGATTGCATCTGAGGATAACCTGACAGATCCTTTCACTAAGGCCCTTCTAGCGAAAGCTTTTGATAGGCATGTGGAGGGAATGAGAATCAGATGTATGACACTTTAATGGTAGCATAGTCCTTTAGCATAAGTGGGAGATTGTTAGGATGTATATTAAGAGCCTAGCCTTTTTGTATGAACATCTGTATTTTGGAATAAGAATCACATGATCATGATTGCATTTTATATCTGTATATATGTGTGTGCATGTTATCTAATACTTTACACTGTAAATAACATGGTGTGTGGTGTCACACAGAAGATCATGTTATCAGTCCCTTGTAGAGTATAAGAAAAGGCTCACAACCTAGATGGTCTTGGACAAACCATTGGCATGATTGTAGTATAATTTGATATGGTCTTTCTTGACCATAGAGTTACACTAGTATACTCTGAGTGTATTGAGCGGGCCGACTTTGAGGTGATTCAATTTATACTAACTATATAATTGAATCAGACCTCAAGATATTATTTTCTACATGCTCTTAATCCCGATATGATAACGGACACATGTACTTAGTATTTATTTCTTTGATTTACCAGTGGGCGATATTTATTCATTAAATCGATAGGCTCGGTAAATTGGGAAATAATATTATTTGCATGGTGTGTCGTTGATTATAGGAGGAAACCGTGTCCTATTTTAGGATGATGATGTCCCCTTGAGGAGCTCATAATGTTTATCATGTAAACCCGGCAGGTGGACTTGGTCTGGCATGATAATAAGGTTGAGTGGTACTACCCATATAGTTAGAAGTTCATTAATTAATTATCAGATTAATGAATTAATTAACAGACATGCGATATCTTAAACACGGGGAGAATTTTGTACAAATAATATATTGGAGGCCATATTTTATTATGGGGGTTGGTGAGGTAATTCAATAATGATCCTTTAGTGGATTGGATTATTATTAACGGAACCGGTTTTGTGGCTAAAAATTTTTGTTGCTAAAAAATTTTTTGTGGGTAAAAAATTTTTTTGGCTAAAAAAATCCGTTCGGTGGCCAAGAACCAACTCCTCCTCATGGTCTCTATTGTAGCCTATAAATACCTCATGAAGCCTAGACCCAAAATAATAACTTCTTTGGTTTTATAACTCTTTGGTTTAATCTCTTGGTTTTCCCTCCTCCTCTCTTCTTCCCTCTTGGCCGGCGGCAAACCCCTAGGGTTTAGGGTTGGGTGACGCACAAAGGGAGACGCCTCTCCCTTTGTTTCCTTTGGTGGTAGGCTTTAGCAAGGGAAGGAGAATTCTCCTTGGTGGTCGGCGAGGATCTTCATCCGTGAAGGTGGTGGTCGACGGCGCAACAAGAAGGAGAGGAAGAGGTGGTGGCCAACGACACAAAGGAGAGGAAGAAAGCTTCTTCTTCCTTTGTGGATTGGCGCAAGCAAGAGAGAAAGAGAAGTACGGTCTAGGAGGCTTCAATTCTTGGGAGATTGTCACCCACACGACATCCAAGAAGAGGGAGGTCATACAATAGAAGATCAAGAGGTATGAATTTATCTTATTCATTCTTGTTCTTTATCTTTCCTCGTTGTTGTTAATTATTCATTAATTAACTTGGACCACGATTGTAAAACACAAAAACCGACGATCTTACGTCGTTGTCTTTTTCGCGGCTAACCGACTAGAAGAGTCGAATTGCTTGAACAACAAGTTTATTCAAGCGATCCCTCAAGTTATTAGCACGACAACGAAACGGTCGCTTGGAAGTTTCGTATGTGTCTGGATTAATTTCAATTAATGAAATTTTAATCCGGGGACACGACAACGGATAGATTCCATGCGCACCATCCAAGGACCTAAAACCCAATAGAAGTTCACTCCCTTGGCTCGCCCCTTGAAGTTCTCTTCCTTGGCTTTCGTCCCTCGGATGCGCACACAAGCCCACGGCTTGCCTCCATGCCATCATTCGCGTATGCCCTTTGAAGTCTACTTCCCCAGCTTTCCCTTGGAGTCCTCTTCCTTCGGCTCTCGCCCCTCGGATGCGTACTTTATGTGTGATTCACCAAGTCGTGCATGACTCAAACACACATATCAAATCAACATGACAATCTAACTTAATCATATTGATACACACACATCAAAACCCATGATCCACTTGATCATACATGGGTCGATTGCCCCAACAATCTCCCCTTTTTGATGTGTGGCAATATGTTTAAGTTAGGCAAAATAATAACAATTGAAAATTAAGAACATAGTTAATCAAAATGCATAAACATGCAACCTCCCCCTTAACCTATGTCCTCCACATAATTTCCAATTTTCCACAAGTTAAGTTACAAAACTAACTTAAACTCTCAATTCTCCCCCTTTGACACCATCAAAAGGTTTGCCCAACGCAACAATAACCATTGGCATCAAATAGAGATATTTTTTTCCTTTTGAAAAACCCAGAAATCAGAAATCAGAAGGACCAATCGACTGAGACAGGTATCAGTCGACTGGTGCCTTCAAACTTCAAATTCACAGAAAGATCAGTCGACTGCCCCCAGGGGCAGTCGACTGATACTTATCAGCCTGAACATTTCAGCTTCTAAGTTGAAATTCAGAAATGCATAAACAATTCCACAAAATTCGAAAAATCATGAAATTTTACAAATATGTTTCTTATGATGTACTTTATCAGAGAAAAATATATTTTCATGAAAAATCTAAACATCTTTGACTTTTTAATTAAATCTCAAATTCTTTGAAAACATCCAATTTTGTATCAAACTTACACTTTAGTTTTGAAATCATGTGTTTTGCAAACTTATGTCATAGTAAATAAAACATAGAAATGTTTTTAAGTTATTTGAAATGTCCAACTATGATCTATAGGCAAGATGTCCATTAATTAAGATTTGCTTGCCCCATAGTTGGTCTATTTTCAATAATGTGATACCTCTAACAACCCAACAATATGCCACAAGCATAAGTGAGTTATTTGTATCAACCTATCTCATGCACTACCTTATTTTTGCATTACCCCAAGGCCAACTTTATATTTCTACAAAACACATACCAAGTTCTCTTCTTAAAGATGTGAACTCCATTTCGGGTAGAGGCTTGGTAAATATGTCGGCAAAGTTGGACTTTGATTCAATATAATGTAATTCAATGTTACCCCTTGCCACATGATCCCTAATGAAGTGATGCTTCACTTCAATATGTTTTGTCCTAGAGTGATGCACCGGATTTTGGGTAAAATTAATAGTGCTCACATTATCACATAAGACTTTGACCTTGGAGTAATGAAGCTCATAATCCTCTAAGGTATGCATGATCCAAAGTAATTGAGCTACACAACCATCAATTGCTACAAATTCGGCTTCGGTTGTTGATAAGACAACACATAGTTGTTTTCTACTACTCCAACTAACTAGGGATGATCCAAGAAATTGATAACCACCACTAGTACTCTTTCTATCCAATTTACAACCCGCATAATCGGAGTTGGTGTACCCAAATAAATCAATATTTGACGTTCTAGGGTACCAAAGACCGACATTAAGAGTACCCTTAATATACCTTAAAATTCTTTTTACTACTACTAAGTGAGACTCTTTGGCACAAGATTGATACCTTGCACACATTCCTACCGCAAATAGTATATCCGGTCTACTAGTGGTGAGATACAACAAACTACCAATCATGCTCCTATATTATTTTTGATCTACTACCTTCCCTTCAAGATCACTATCCATCTTGACATTTGTTCCAATGGGGGTAGATGCTACTTTAGCATTTTCTAACCAAATTTCTTTATAATTTCCCTAGCATATTTTGTTTGATAGACATGAGTTCCTTCATTTGTTTGTTTGACTTGTAATCCTAAGAAGAAAGTCAACTCCCCAATAAAACTCATCTCAAACTCATTCTCCATGCACTTGATAAATTCATGAAGAAACTCACTATTTGTTGACCAAAAAATGATGTCATCAACATATACTTGGGCTACAAAAATGTTCTTATCCTTAGATTTTAGAAATAAAGTTGGATCAATTGCTCCCCTCCTAAACCCCTTGGAAACTAAGAAAGATGAGAGTCTTTCATACCAAGCTCGGGGAGCTTGTTTCAACCCATATAAGGTTTTCCTTATTTATAAACATGATTAGGGTAGTTTATGTTTTCAAACCCAGGTAGTTGTTCTACATATACTTCGTCCTTAATAATTCCATTAAGAAATGTCGATTTCACATCCATTTGATAAAGTTTAAAACCCATGTGAGTGGCATATCCTAATAAGATTCGGATGGACTCTAATCTAGCTACGGGAGCATATGTTTCATCATAGTCAAGACCCTCAATTTGATTAAAATCCCTTGCTACTAACCTAGCCTTGTTCCTAGTAATTTTTCCTTGATCATCCAATTTGTTCCTAAAGACCCATCTTGTTGTGACAATGGTACTATAATTAGGTCTTGGAACTAACTCCCACACTTTACTCCTTTCAAATTGATTCAACTCTTCTTGCATTGCTAGAATCCAATCCACATTACTTAAGGCTTCATCAATTGACTTTGGCTCAAGTTGGGAAATTAAAGCAATTTAACTAGCATGTTCTCTAAAGTAGGATCTAGTCCTTACTCCTTGTGTAACATCTCCAACTACTTGGTCAATAGGATGATCTTGATATTGTCTTAGAGTCCTAGAGGTTATAGGCTCATTTACTTCATGATTATCATTGTCTCTTTCATCCTCTGATGCACTTCTTCCTCTCCCTTGATCAATGCTCTCTCCCTTGATCAATGCCCCTAAATGTAAGTCTTGAATTTCTTTGGTAATGTTTTGATTTTCTCCTATATCCTTGTCAATGGAAGATTTTCTAGGGTAAGTACTAGTAGACTCATCAAAATCCACATTGGATGAATCCTCAATCACTTTAGTTCTCTTATTATACACTCTATACCCTCTACTAGTAGATGAGTACCCAACTAAAATTTCCTCATCCGCCTTAGACTCAAATTTTTTTAGGTCATCCTTAGTATTTAATATGTAGACTTTGCACCCAAAAACTCTAAAATAATGAATTTGAGAAATTTTCCCATTCCATAATTCAAAAGGTATTTTTCCTAAAATCTATGAATCAAAACTCGGTTTTGGATGTAACAAGCGGTATTTACCGCTTTGCCCAAAAATAGCTAGGTAAAGAATAAGTATTAAGCATAGTGCTAGCCGCTTCTTGCAAGGCCCTATTCCTTCTTTTTACAACACTATTTTATTGTGGGGTTCTAGGACATGAAAATTCATGTTTGTACCCATTCTCATGACAAAAATGAGAGAAGTATGAATTTTCAAACTCTCCACCATGATCACTTTTAATTTGGTTGATTTTGAGATGTTTCTCATTTTCAACTCTTTTGCTAAATCCTATGAATATTTCTAGAGTATCATCCTTATGTCTCATGAAATAAAACCCAAGTATATCTAGAGAAATCATCAACAATTACCAAGCAATATTTATTTCCTACTAATGAAGGAGTATTATGACAATCAAATAAATCTAAATGCAATAATTCCAATGGTAGAGAAGTACTAGTTAGAGTTTTACCTTTATGTGATGACTTGGATTGCTTACCCTCTTGACATGCATCACACATTTTATCCTTTTCATATTTAATCATCGGTAGTCCTTTCACCAATTCTATCTTGGTCACTCTTGCTATGTTCTTCATGTTGATGTGTCCAAGCCTTCTATGCTATAGTCATCCTTCTTCTTCTTTTGATATGAGACACTTAGTAGAAATGTTAGAAGCATAGGAGAGATTAAAATAATAAAGATTTGCTTTCCTATACCCTTCTAACATGATATTTTTCGAGTCATTGTGCCTAACCAAACATTTACTTGCATGAAACTCAACTCTATACTCGGCATCACATAATTGATTAACACTAAGCAAGTTGAATTTCATGTCCTTAATTAGAAGTACTTTATGAATTATGATTGTAGGTGATACCTCAACTGTGTCTCTACCTATAATCTTGAGCTTTCCACTATTCCCAAAAGACACCGTTCCTTCTTTTAAATAGCTAATTGTGGAGAACTTGCTCACAACACTGGTCATGTGTCTTGAGCAACCGCTATCCACTATCCACATATGTGAGTCCTTCTCTTCTACCCAAACAACACAAAAACACAATCTTTTGGTACCCATACACTTGATCCACAAACATCATTCAAATACTTCTTAGGGACCCATGCTTTCTTTACATTGCCTTTAATAATTTACTTTCTAGGTGCACCCTTTCTTCCCATGAGAGAAATAAAAGCAACCTCCTTGGTCTTGGGTCTATATCCTATTCCGGCCTTGTTGTATACGACTCTTTGACTACTAATGATCATATCAAGGTTCTTTGAGCCAATTTGAAACTTACTAAGGGCCTTGGTGAGACTTTCTACCTTTTCCCTTAATTCCTTATTTTCTTCCTCTAAAGATGACTCATTTAAGCTAAGAGAAGATTCATGCACATTGTCCTTAATTGTCATGGATTCTAATTTCTCCTTTAACATGCAAATCTCATTTTTCAACCTCTTAATTTTTCTTTTGGCATTGAACAAATCATCATTAGTAGTAGAAATAATTTTCACAAGTGTAGTAGGGGGTAGATTATATACTTCACTTACCGAGACATCTGAATCCGATGATTGACCTCCCCTTCACTTGAGCTCCCTTCTTCATCATCACTTGAACTCTCATCTTCGGATGATGCTTTGTTGTCAACTCCCATGAGCGTAAAATGAGACACGTGGTGCTCTTCTTCTTCTGATGATGAAGGATTATCCCATGTCGCCTTTAGACTTGTAGCCTTCTTGCCTTTTTCTTTTGTTTTCTTCTTTTCATCCTTCTTCTTTTCCTCCTTCTTTCTTTCCTTTTTCTTCAAGAGTGGATACTCATTCTTCATGTGCCTTTTCTCATGGCAATTGTAGCAAATGACCTCTCTTGCCTTGCCTTTACTTCTTGAGTTTTTCCTACCATTAGATTTGATAGAAATTTTTTTGAAGGTTTTCCTCATTTTTTTACCATATATGCCTCTTGATCGCTATCTATTGAGGTACTTGATTCTTCCGAATCGGATGATGAGTAGGAAACCTTTTTCTTGTCCTTCTTCTTCTTTCTTTCTTTTTCTACAACAAAGGCTACACCCTTTTCTTTAGTAGACACATTAGCTTGTTCATGAAGTTCAAATTCACAAAATAATTCATCAAGCTTTACTAAAGAAAGATCCCTAAAAACTGTATAGGCATCAACCATTGATACCCATAAAGTAGTTCTAGGGAAAGATTGAAGCACATACCTTACAAGGTCCCTATTCTCCATTTTCTCACCTATCACATGAAGTTCATTGATAATCTCTTTAACCCTACCGTGCAATTGACTCACGGTTTCATTTGTCTTCATGGTGAGAGATTGAAGTTGTGCCACCAAAAGATCCTTCTTGGCTCTTCTTGACTCATTTGATCCCTCATTTAGCTCAATGAGCTTTTCCCAAAGCTCTTTTACGGTCTTGAATGGTCTTACCTTGTTCAATTGTTCTTTTGAGAGACCACATTGTAGAGTTGTTGTAGCCTTTGCATTTGCTTGAGCTTTCCTCATAACTTCTTTTGACCAATTCTTCATAGGAAGAGGTTCTCCTCTCTCATTCATTGGCACTTTAAATCCATCTACAACACTAAACCAATTTTCAATATCATTCATAAGATAATATTTCTTCCTACCTTTCCAATATGCAAAATCATTGCCGTCAAAGAATGGAGGTTGTGTGGTGCTATATCCCTCTTGGAACGCCATCTTTATGTTCTAGTTGACGGCGAGTTCTTCCGAAACGAACCGGGCTCTGATACCACTTGTTAGGATCTTGGCATTAAGTCAGAGGGGGGGGTGAATAGCTTCTTCCCGATTTTCTCTACACAAATGTTAGCGTAAACACAAGAACAAAATTGATAAACAATAAAAACAATGCTAACCCCCTGATTTATTTGGTATCCACCTCTGAAAGGTGACTAATCCAAGGATCCACACCACACGCACGAGCTCCAGTATGAACTTCTCCTTCAAGGTGGAGAAACCTTCACAAGATTGCCCTCTTCCTCTTTACAAAGTAGAAATGAAAGTGAGAGGAAGAGAATAAGACCTTGAGCACTTAGGACAGATTCTACACTCTAGAATCGTAATCCTATTCTACTCCAACGTCACCATTTAAATAGAGTAGAGGACTGCTCATCAAACAGTCCAGTCTCGACGCCAGTCAACTGCCCCAAGGGCAGTCGACTGGTCCCCAGCCAGTTGATGGCTAACGGCTAGTTCAACGACTATTTTTTCAAATTGATCAGTCGACTGGTCCAGGACCAGTCGACTGATCTTTCTGTGAGTTCTGGCAGTCGACTGGCCCAACAGCTTACACTTTCACTCACACTCACTCCGAAGACCACCCTTCACGTATGTCTTGAGGTCCACTCCCTTAGCTCGCCCCTTGAAGTTCTCTTCCTTGGCTTTCATCCCTCGGATGCACACACAAGCCCACGGCTTGCCTCCATGTCATCCTTCGCGTATGCCCTTTGAAGTATACTTTCTCGGCTTTCCCTTAGAGTCTTCTTCCTTCGGCTCTCGCCTCTCGGATGCGTACTTCATGTGTGATTCACCAAGTCCTGCATGACTCAAACACACATATCAAACCAACATGACAACCTAACTTAATCATATTGACACACACACATCAAAACCCATGATCCACTTGATCATACTTAGGTTGATTGCCCCAACACTTTTGTGGATGTAATCGACCCCTAGTCAAGGTTTACCAAACTCGAGTTAACTTGAGTTGGGATTTTGATGTTTAATTAATAAGTTAGTTGCTCAAGACATCATCAAGTAGGTAAAGGTTAACAATCAATCAATATGCTAGTTGGTTGAGAAAGAGTCAAGGAGGTCAAGGTTAACCGGATACTTAACCATAGAAAAGTCCAAGTGGGTTATGGTTAGTCAGACACTGCAGTTGGAAGTCCAACAGAGTCATGCATGTGGCGTCATTATTGACTGAAGTTTTCACTACAAATTTAAACGATGAACACGAGATCAAGATGAGAAGCGATCAGAGTTATTCATCCCCTTTTAGCTCGTACGAGTCCTAATAAGTGGTATCAGAGCAAGACTACTCTTCATCAGACTAACCGCTGGAAGAATCACAAGCTAGAGGAAAAAGAAGGTGAAATTTTGAGCCCTCCAATATCAATAGGTCAAAGGTCTAATTATCATAGGAGCTCAACTTCACAATGGGTCACCGAGACAGATTCAGATATCACATTCAAGTATCTCCACTGTTTGGATTGGGAGGATTTGAGCATTGGATGTAAAGGATGGAATACTTTCTCATGATAGACATAGAGCAATGATTTACTGTAATGGAAGGATTTAAAGCTCCTGAAGACAAAAAGGGGAAACTTCTATGGAAGAGAAAATTGATCAAGAAGCAAGTCAAGAGATCTGAGGTTCACGATAAGATAACTAAAATTTTGATTAATTTGGTGTCTAACTATATTTTGTGTAAGTTAAGCAAATACAAAGATGCAAATAAGTTATGGAGCAAGTTGGCCAAGCTTTATGAATACTTATCATTGTCACAAAATGAAGATGAGTCTACGAAGGAAGCCTCATTGGCTCAAGAACAAGAGAATTCAGAGATTGAGAGGTACTCAACATTCGATGATAAATTGATCGAACATCCACCTCAAGGATTGAAGAGTTGGGGGAGGGGCCTTTGACACTAGAATAAGAGGAACTCTCTACATCCATAGCTAATGAGGAAGAAAAGTATGCCATTTCTACGAGTAGAGATAGCTCAACTCAAGGAGGTATAACAATCTCAATTTATGAAAATAAATATCACATTATTTGCTTTAAGTGTAGAGAAAAAGTACACTATAAGAGCATGTATCCAAAATTGATCAAGAAGAAGGCACCTAGCAAAACACCCAAGGCTAGGGAGAAGCCAAAGGAAGTCGAACCTATGGTATGGAAGGATAAAAAGCACATTATTTGTTTCACATGCAACCAAAGAGGACATTACCATAATCAATGTCTAAAGAGGAAGCATTAAAATAAAAGTAGGGGAGGAAGCTCAAATCTAGGGGGAGCTTTGAATATACCATATAATAATGTTATTCCTTCACATCATGATAAAATGCATGATAGACCTAAATATTATGATTTTATTGCTTAGTATAATGATAATAGAAAGTATGGAAATTCTAAGGACAAATTTAAATCATATCATGCTAAAAAAACTGCACCTAATGATAGGAAGGATTTAGGCAAAAATCCTAAGAAGACTAGACATATGTTTAGAAAAATATATATCCAAGGAAATCATGAAAATTCATGAGTTAATGATTTGGAGAAAGAAAATCAAGTATTGAGATAAAACTTGATAACTTAGAAAAGAGCCTAAGAAAGATTGTTGGTGTTGGAAGCACTTGCTAATCAAGTCAAAGGTTTAAAGTTAAAAGTTGTTGTGATCTTAACATATTGAACTGAGTGTGCAGGGAAGTTCTGTTTATTGCTAGGCAAGAAGTCCTAATTAGGTGATTGGACGAAGAAGTCATGGTCATGTGGATTAGGCAACGAAGACCTGATTGGATGATTGGGCAAGAAGACCTATTTAAGAGGATTTGGCAATGAAGTCCTAGTCAAGGGGTCTGAGCAGAAGACTTAGTGGATAGAGGACATTGGGCAGAAGTCTTGGGGGTCACGTACACCAAGCTAAAGTCTAGGTGGGTCGAGGCTTGGACATCTAGTGTAAAGTCCTAGGTGAAGATTGGATGATGAGAAAAAGTTCAAACAGGTGTTTGGCAAAAAGTAATTTCTCCTAGGAGGAGTCGGTGAGGACGTGCACCCCGTTAAGGGAACTCTAAGCATCAGTCTAACCTAAGGTTTCGATTAAAATCTAAAATTCAAGATTGAATAGTCTGAGACTGTCAATTGTACTTTATTTAATATTATATATTGGTCTATGCTAACTCTGTGATGTAGAATTGATTAAGCTTGGAATTGCTAATCAAGGTGCCCCAAGTCGATACAAGTTCATTAAAGGTGTTTAGGTGCCTCTATCACCTCAGTGGATGCAACAAGAGGAGGTGAGGTAGCAGCTTTGGGTTTGGTCAATGCATGTCAGATCCAGTGCCTCAAAGGGATTAAGGCACTTGAGATAGGATAGAGACGATCGAGAGGAGCTGCACTTAGCGTTCACTATGGGAGCGATTGAGGCACCTCAAAGGGATTAAGGTGTCTAGACAAGGATAAGGCGCGACAATCTTGAATCAGATCAGATTTGATAGAGGCGCCTCAATTCTATAGAGGCACTTAGATTCTCCTTTATAAGTAGGGTTCAAATAGTGCACAGAAACAACTCTTGAGATGATCAAACAAACTGTGTACTGCTCCGAACTTCGACTAAGACACTATGACATTGCTCCGCCAGTTGCGCTTTACTCCGGATAAATTATTTGTTAGTATAATTGTTTAATTAATTGTACTTTCAAGTTGATATTATTCTAATCTTCCGGATTGATAGTGAATTGCCCAATGAAAGCGATCAATGATCGTGGGCCTTGGAGTATGATTCATTGAAAGCTCTGGCCCAAGTAAAAGAAAAAGTGTTAACTTGCTTGTTTTACTTCTAATTTGCGTCTTTCATTAATCCTACAAAGATGACAAATAAAGTTAAAGAGTCCAAAAAGAAAAATCTAGGATTAAGTGTGTAAGAATCATCTAAGAGCAAGAAAGGTTTGGAATATAAACCTATGATCAAGGACAATATGCCCTTATATCATAAAGTTCCATATAACTATGAAACTAATTTTAAATATAGGAGTCATGTCAAAGTTACAAGGGAGATTATCCGTTGTGTCAACTTTGAGGAGACTAGCATAACTGAGGTTTTTAAGAAGCCTAGGAAAGCCATTATGAAAGTTTCTAGGGAAGTTATTCCTAATGAGTATCTAGTGATCCTAAGGATTTCCAATAGGTATTGGATTCCTAAGAGTATGATCTCTTTACACTAGATGGGTATAGGGTGTGCTAACCCTAATTAGAAGGGTAGTTAACACAACAATGGTATGTTGGCATTTTAGGGCAATGTGAGATATAGTGATACTTTAAGAATGAAATGTCTAATATAATCTTGAGAATTTTATAGGGTGACAATAAGAATTGAAGTCTTAAGATTAATTAAATTTGGGACCATAAGATGGAATCATGACGTGTGCTAAGTGTGAGTTTTTGGTACATCCGAGGGAGATAGGGTTGCCTATATCAAATTATAGATTTGGCAAAGTGATTAATTGATGAAACTTAGATGGAAATTCTAGCTATTACTTTGTGCTACAACTACCATGCCTATTACATACCATGACACCATATCATACATTCATATTGTCATGAAAAATGACATGTCATGTTATACATACACCATTTAATTTATGATAGATTTAGACTTCTTTTTGAAAGATATGCACTGTATGTCATACTCATTACATACAATATTTCAATTCTTTGTAATTAAGAACAATATGACATTAGTTGATATCATAGGTAAGATGGTCAAAGTTAGATTGCCTAGATAGAAATGCATGATCCCTTAACTTAGGAAAAACATATTTTGTGGGGACCGGTGCCGTCGATAGAGGGAGGGGGGGTGAATATAGACTTGTAAAATTTCTTCGGAAAGCGTGTCGTAAACTTTCGATCGTTCATTCTATTCAGAGTTAGTAGCACAGCGGAAAAATAGACAGAACAAAAAAAATAATCGACAGAGTGCACACGGGATTTTACTTGGTTCCCAACCCCCCAGGGTCAGTACGACCAAGGCCTAAGCATGGGAAACACCCATCCACTAATGGTCTCCTTTCCGGACTTTCTGGAGGCGGAGAAACCCGTCTTACAGTGCACGATTTACAATCAAAAATATTAAGGAAATTAAATGCGGAAAGTAAATCAAATCAAACAAAGAATCGACAATTCCAGCCGATCTGGAACTCCGAAGTGCCGCGCACTTCTTCCTGGAGCCTCCTTGGTCGCAGGGCTTCGTCTCTACCACTTTTCTTTCACTCGGAATGCTTAGAATGATCTCAGAATTGGTGTCCTGAGTTGACGGGTCAAACCCCTTTATATAGAATCTTCACGGGTGCCCTAGAACCTTTGGGGGGCCCTATAGGTAGTCAAAACTTCATCCAAATCGCGAATTTCGCGAGCTAATAAAACCTACCTTATTGGGCACCTGTGTTGAAGAGGGCGCCTGGCCTCTTGGGGGCGCCTGTATCAATGGGGGTGCCCAAGAAGCTATGTTTGCATGCCTTGCCTCCACTTCTAGGTACCTGCAAAATACACAAACACAAGACAAACAAATATATATCCTTAGCCTTAAAGATTGGTTCTGACTTTGGGTTTCCCATGAAACCCTAGGTCAAACCGACGCCTATGTTCCCATCCTGGAGAATGCGCCTTTCGCCTACTCCTCTTAGGAGAAGGTTGCCACCCGGCCTATCCGGTTGGACTTTTGCCCAACTTCACTCACCAGGACTTTTGCCCAATCTTATAACCAGGACTTTGTGCCCAATCCACGACCAGGACTTATTACCCAGCTTCACTCACTACGACTTTTGCCCAGCTTCACTCACCAGGACTTCGTGCCCAGTCCGCGACTAGGACTTATTGCCCAACCCTATGTCAGGACTTCGGTGCCCAGCCCTCGGCCAAGACTTATTGCCCAATTCCTTGAATCAGGACTTCGTGCCCAACCCTTGGTCATGTCTTGGGTGCCCAGCCCTCGGCTAGGACTTAGTGCCCAATTCTTCGAATCAGGACTTATTACCTAGGTTAACTAGGACCTTCCTTCACTTTGGTACTCCTTTCTTGACTAACCCTTCCGTATTCTAATGTATCACTAACTTAAGCATATTGTTAAACATTGAAACACTCGAGGAGAACATCACTGATAATCTTCCTCTGAGTCTTTAGGGTTTAATTCAGATCAAAGGAATTATCTAATAATTTCAAAAAATAATTGTCAAAAATAATTTCTTTTGATTTAGACTCCCCCTAAATTTGACACATCCTAGGAGTCCTTGTAGATCAAGAAGTAGACTTCCTCTATGTCATTAGGGTTTATCAAAATCAAAAGGGAAATAAACACAATTCTTAAAATGCATTAACATTTCGAAGGATAAAAATGAGTTTTTGAAAGACATATTTTGAAATAATAGAAATTTGTAAAGCATAGTTTTCAAAGAACATTTTGAAGTTATAGTAATTTTTAAAGCACAGTTTTCGAAAAATATTTTGAAGTTATAGTAATTTTTAAAGCACAGTTTTCGAAAGATCCAAAAAAACACTTTAAAAAACACTCCCCCTGTATCCAATACCGTCTGACTCTATCTAAGTGCCTTAAGGGACTTTAGTGTTGACCTAATAGGCTTGTGTCTAATTGTGTAGGTCAAATAAATTTTTAAAAAAGATATAATTTTGAAAATGTATAATATATAAACACTCAGACAAGCATGAAATCCATAAAAACATTATTATGTTAAAAAATTATTTTAAAAATAGATTTTTATGAAAATATCCTAAGAATTTTGGAAAACATTTTTATAATGTATTTTTCAATTTATTAGTCCTTAACATCTCACCCATTCTAAATATCTCAGTACAAGCAGGAATGGTTGCATTATGGGTATATTATGAGATGCTTGAATAATTTTCTTTGAATTAACGTTAAATTTAAGATTTACTTAAAACTTGTGTTAGATTCAAATTTATCAAATAGTAAATTGAATTTGAGTTTCGATAATTGGCTTCCAGGTCTTGGCGAGGCACAGAGGCCTTCTTTGGCCGTAGCCTTATTAGAGCAACAACCCTTTCCTTGACAAAGTCTTTTACCAAAAGTTCATTTTCAAATTTCTTCTTGAAAAATTTTGGTCTAACTAGCTTAGGTTTTGGATCGATAGCTTCGGCTAGTTCCACCAGACTAAACAGACCAAGTAGGGTATGCCTTACCTTACTTGATCTTATTAGAAGGGCTTCCCTAACGTACTATCATCTCATCTCCACCTAATACTATGTTGTTCAAGTTTCAAGTTGTTGGGACCGGTAGACGAGCTAGAGGGGGGTGATTAGCTCCGATTTGCTTCTTGAAGATTTGTCGCGGCGGAAGATTCGAGCAAACGCTAACACAAAGGATTTACTTGGTATCCACCCCGGTCGGGTGACTAATCCAATGATCCACTCTCCTCACTCTCTCATACACTATGAAAGATCTCCTTCTTGAGGTGGAGAAACCTCTTACAAGCTTTCAAGAAGAAACAACAAGATCACAAAGCAAAATACAAATTGAATCTTACAAGATTTACATAAATGAGTCCTCTTGCTTTTCTTGCTTTCTTCAAGCTTGTGATGGCCTCTAGAACCTTGGAAATGCAGCAGCAATATCCTCCAAGACTTCCCTTGAAATGGCCCTGATGAAGGAGAAGAAGGGGAGAAGAGATCTGGCTCAAAACCTGTGCGAAAACCCTTATACCCGACGCCTAGGGTTTCTGAATCGATTACCCAATCGATTACCACGTAGGATTTAGCCATTCAACGGCTAGTTTTCGAACCGTAATCGATTAGCCAATCGATTACGGGTATCCTGAATCGATTGCCCAATCGATTCCGGACCCTTCTGTTCTCTCGCGCAAACTGCCCTAATCGATTCACTCAATCGATTAGCCAATCGATTCACTCAATCGATTAGCCAATCGATTCACTCTTTCCTTAATCAATTACCCAATTGATTAAGATCCTCCTTAATCAATTACCTAATTGATTACGATCCTTCTTAATCAATTACCCAATTGATTAAGATCCTTCTTGTTCTCGCGAGACAACAACCCAATCGATCACCCAATCGATTGAGACCAACCTAACTTGTGTTCACGGTCAACCCCTTTGACCAACCTCGATTTCTCGGTCAACCCCTTTGACCAACCTCTATTTCTCGGTCAACCCATTTGACCAACTTGGATTTCTCCATCCTAGCTCTCAACTAGGACATAGCTTGATTCCCAACCAGGTTTGCCTAACCCTCGAGTTAGGTCTAGTCTCTCGGTAGACTTCCACCTTGCCAGCGTGCAATCTACCTGATCCACCTGGACTTTACCTAGTCCCACTAGGTCTTTTCCTATTGCCAGCATGCGATCTCCCTGATCCACCTGGACTTCACTTAGTCCCACTAGGTGTGCCTAGTCCCACTAGGTCTTTTCCTATGCCAGCGTGCGATCTCCCCAATCGACCTGGACTTCACCTAGTCCCACTAGGTCTTTTCCCATTGCCAGCGTGCGATCTCCCCGATCCACCTGGACTTCACCTAGTCCCACTAGGTCTTTTCCCATGCCAGCGTGCGATCTCCCCGATCCACCTGGACTTCACCTAGTCAAGTCTCTAGTCAACCTTGACTCACTTGACATCATACGACATTCAAACATAATTATCAAACATCGAAACATCTACACATAAGGACACCAAGTTTATCAGACATCGGCTCACCCGAGCCTAGTGAACCTAAGTCAACCCTGACCTAACCAAGATTGCACCAACACAAGTAAGTCTTTTTCCTATCTAACTGTTCTAAATCATGCATCAAATTAAACATAAATGACATGTCATATAATAATAAAAAAATTAGCAAATGCATGAGCATGGCAGTTATGCATGAGTCAAACAAGTCAAAACATTTTACATAAGTTTCTAATAATGTATCAAATCCTGATTTGATTCATGTCATGTGATCCCGCGAATATATTAACGCATTTTGATATATTTAATTTTATTTGATTGTTGTAGTTGGATAAGGTTTTATTTAATTTGAGTTTAAGTTATTAAGATTTAATTAGAATTAAGAATTATTAAGACTTAATTAGAGGATTAATTAGATTTAGATTTAACATTGAAGTATTTAAGAATTAATTAAGGATTAATTATGATTAAATTAATTAAGAATTAAATTAATTGGATTTAAGTTAATTATGGATTTAAGGTTAAAATGATTAAGATTTAATTAAGGTTAAAATAATTAAGATTTAATTAAGGTTAAAATAATTAAGATCAAATTAATGAAGGATTAAATTATGATTAAATTAATTGAAGTTTAATTAGGATTAAATGAATTAAGAATTTAATTATGACTAAATTAATTGAAGTTTAATTAGGATTAAATTTATTAAGAATTTAATTAGAGTTAAGATAATTAAAGTTTAATTAGGATTTAAGGTTTAAATTGAGTTAAAAGTTTTGGGTCTAGTTGCATTAACTTCATTAATTCAAAGATGTCTGACTTATCTACTATTTCTTCATTTAATTTTTCAAGTTGATCTAATACTTTTGTTTTGTTTAAATTTTTGTAGATTTTATTAACTTTAGCCTTGATTCTAAAAAAATCATCTTTCTCTTCATCCTTATCATCAAAGTTATCTCCTTATATATCCTCATAGTAAGTAGTGTAATTTTCAGGGCTACTAGTTAGTGTTTGATAATTATCTTCAAGATTATCTAAGAAATTAATAATCCAATCATTATCTAAAGAGATTTTATTTTCAATATCCTCAAAATTATCTTCAACAACCTCAACATTATCTTTAATAACCTCAAAATTATCTTTAATATCCTCAAAAAAATCTCCAATATTTTCAGGATTATGTTTAATATCATCATTATCCTTAGAAATATTCTCAGAAAAATCTCTAATATTTTCAGGATTATCTTTAATATTATCAGGATTATTTTCAGAAAAATTATTAGAATTAATTCTAAAAATCATTGCATTGATATTAAAAATTAATAAGTCGATATCTGATATTTTAATATTCTCTACATTTGGTAATAGGTTATGCAAAATGTTAATTTGACTATGCAATAATTCTAATTTTTCAGAAAAATTATCTAAGTTATTATCATAAGATAGTGCAAGAATTTGAAAGTCTTTACGAACATAAATTTTTTGTACCTTTGACGGACACTGATTCTTGTAGTATCCGAGCTTTTGACATTTGAAACACTTTATATGACTCTTGTCACTCCAGACTCCGAGCGCTGGTACCTCCTTTGCTGCCGGTGGTGAAGATCAAGGCTTACGAGTAGGACACTGATTTTTATAGTGTCCTCTCTCCCTACACATGAAACATGTAATATGAAATTTGAAATTGACCATAATTAAGAAAAATACCTGATTCACCCCTAGGTTCCCCCTCAACTCCTGGCGTCTTTGCTCCGTCGGCTGTTAGTCCAGTGAAGAGCTACCAGGCTCTGATACCACTTGTGGGGACTGGTGCCGTCGACTTGTAAAATTTCTTCGGAAAGCGTGTCATAAACTTTCGATCATTCGTTCTATTCAGAGTTAGTAGCACAACAGAAAAATAGACAGAACAAAAAAAAACAATCGATAGAGTGCACACGGGATTTTACTTGGTTCCCAACCCCCCAGGGTCAGTACGTCCAAGGCCTAAGCACAGGAAACGTCTGTCCACTAATGGTCTCCTTTCTAAACTTTACGGAGGTGAAGAAACACATCTTACTGTGCACGATTTACAATCAAAAATATTAAGGAAATTAAATGCAAAAAGTAAATCAAACCAAACAAAGAATCGACGATCCCGGCCGATCTAGAACTCCGAAGTGCCGCGCACTTCTTCCTAGAGCTTCCTTGGTCGCAGGGCTTCGTCTCTAGCATTTTTCTTTCGCTCAGAATGCTTAGAATGATCTCGGAATTGATATCCTGAGTTGAGGGGGCGAACCCCTTTATATAGCATCTTCACAGGTGCCCTAGAACCATTGGGGCACCCTATAGGCGGTCAAAACTTCATCCAAATCGCGAACTTCGCGAGCTGATAAAACCTGCCTTATTGGGCACCTGTGTTGAAGGGGGCTCCTGATTCATTCAGGTGCCTGATTTAATGGGGGCGCTTGGCCTCTTGGGGGCACCTATATCAATGGGGCGCCCAAGAAGCTGTGTTTCAGCCTCTTCTGTGTTTGTTTGCCTGTCTTGCCTCCACTTCTAGGTACCTATAAAATACACAAACACAAGACAAACAAATATATATCCTTAGCCTTAAAGATTGGTTCTGACTTTGGGTTTCCCACGAAACCCTAGGTCGAACCGACGCCTATGTTCCAATCCCGGGGAATGCGCTTTTCGCCTACTCCTCTTAGGAAAAGGTTGCCACCTGGCCCATCTGGTTGGACTTTTGCTCAGCTTCACTCACCAGGACTTTTGCCCAATTTTACGATAAGGACTTCATGCCCAGTGTAACGCCCCAAATTTTCCACTCTAGAGTAGTAATAATGGAACATGTGGCCAAAAATAATATTATGAATTTAGGGGGAAAAGTTGCGAATAAAGAAATATTAGACATTATCTTGACACGTAGTGGATGTGTGATAATTATGCTTAGGTATTATATTTAATGTTATGCTTAAGTATCCTACACATGTATGAATGAATAATGATATGCATATGCATGTGTATGAATTAAATAAGTAGCATTCTCTAGGTGGGCTTTGGTTATGCGGGCTTGGAAAAAAAAATAATAAAAGGAAGAGAAAGCAAAAAAAAGAGGAGGTGCCAAGGATTGAACCTTGGACCTCAAAGAAAAGCCAAGCCTTAAGAATGCATATGTAACCAATTCACCTAGCAAGGGAGTGCTATTAGAAGAGGATGGGAAATTGTAGATAAGTGGGAAAGAAGATGAAGAGACACAAAAAAAATTTGAAGAGACACCATTAAAGAGGTGCTTGCCTCTTTACTCACCATAAAAGGCCATGAAGAGGAGGAAATGCCTAAGGCATTTCGACCAAGAAACCCCCCCCCCCCTTTTCTCTCCACCAAACTCTTCTCCTTCCTCCTCTTCCTCACCGAAATCCTTGGTCCCCTTGCTACCATTTTCAAGTCCTTCACCTCCTAGAGAAAACCGGACCAAAAGAAGAGAAGAACAAGAGGAGTGCTAGAGTTTAAGAGGTCTTTTCTTCTCCAAAATTTGAAGATCTTTTGGGAACATAAGCACAAGTGTAAGACTCCCTCACCTGTAACATAATGGCTTTTTTATGTGTTTTTATGATTTTTATGTTTGCTTGTGATGTTGGGTGAAAGAAAATGGAAGAAAACTTTGAGGGAAGTTTCGGCCATAAAGGGGTACCCCCCTTTTCTATGTCCAAAAACTTAAAAGAAGAGTTCATGAAATTGTTACTACCTTTTTGTAATGAATATATGATGGATACATGGTGTTTGAATGCCCTCCATGATGTAAAGGACTTGGAAGAATTCGGCCAAGTCATGAAATGGATAAATGTTGATGCATGAAGTAGACTATTGTTCTAATGATTGTTTCCTTGCTATATAAATGTTTTAGGCCATGAAATTTTGTGGAATCTATGCTAAGGGACCGCTGTAACATTCAGCCAAGGGACCTTAAATTATGCCTTAAAACAGATTTTTATAGACCTTCATGAAGTTATGGTTAAATCAAGTGATATGCATGTGATTGGGTGTTTTATTTCATGATGGAAATAATTTATACCTTAGGGTCAGTACCTTATCTAAGTTGTTTGAGCCTAAACTCATGCTTCATTCTAAGTATTGATGTTTAGAAAAATGTTACATGTACCCATATGCATGATAATCCAAGTAGAACTCTGGATCATACACCTAAACTAGGGTTTGGTGAAGTACAAACTACTTTTGCACTTGTGAATGAATTCTTATGAAAAATATGCTTTTATTCCCATGTTATGTGAATGATTATGATATGAAATCCCTACTGTGAGTTTCGATAAATTACAAGGATAGGGGTTAAGAATAGGTTCGAGTACAAAGCATGCCCCTAAACTAGTGTTTAATGAAGCCTAGACTACCTTTATGCTTGTATATGACCTTAATGGTAAAATATGTTTTTGTTTACATGTTATATGAACTTTTATACCATGTTATATATACTGTAAATTTTGGCCAATTACTAGAATAAAGGCTAAGAATAAGTTCAAGTACAATTCATGCACCTAAACTAGTGTTTAGTGAAGTCTAGACTACCAGTGTACTTGTAAATGACCTCTTATGTAATGTATGTTTTTATTTCCATGATTATATGACTCTTATGCTATGATATCCTTGCTATGAAGTTTTGGCCAGCATGTATTAAGATGAGAAAAGAAAGATTAAACTAACATATTGCCTTAATTAAGACAAGCATGTTATAAGTATGATGTATTGATGAAACTAGCATGATGGTTGCTTCACTTATATGTGTTAAAAGAAAGGTCCTTCCATGTCTTGCTATTTATGCTAATGATTATGCCATGAAAGTATGCCTATGTTTATGAATGATTGAATGCCTATAGTACATGCAATATGAAAGAAAGAATGAATGCATGTTCTATATATGAAAGTATGTTTATGATTATGAATGATTGAATGTCTATAGTACATGCAATATGAAAGAAAGAAAGAAAGAAAGGAATGCATGTTCTATATGAAAGAAAGAAAGAAAAGAAAAGAATGCATATATGTATTTTACTTTAAAGAATGGCTTGTACCGGGTCTTGAAAAAGATCCACGGTTCTGGACTACCGAAGTTGTCCCTAGGCTGAAAGATAGTAAGCCTAGAATGTAGACCCCTGTAGATCGGGATTAGCTACCTCGCATCCTACATAGGGGTATGCGCGCAAAAGAAAGAATGGGTACAAAGCCGGGGACCCCAAAGAAGATGATGTATATGATTTTAAAGTATTATTTACTATGTTTTCCAAAGAGCATCCTAATGTTTTGAAATGCACATGTTCAATGTTTATATGTCTTCATGTATCTTATGTGCCTTATGAATCTTATTCTATCCATGAAATGTTATATGTTTTAAAATGCATGCGACGTACGGATTTAGTGAGTAGGAAAGAGCTTACTAAGTTTCATACTTATAGTTTGTTTGCTTATGTTGCAGAGCAACATAGAAATTTCTGAGGAATGGGCAGCTGCAGGAAGGGCTAATGTGTGTGGTGGTGACTTGACTGATCGATCCACTTTAGTGCCATCTATAGACCTAGTTCTTAATTCTAATAAGACATATGTTGCTACTTTATGCATGATACTTGCTAGTTCTTTTGGAGTTTATTTAAGTATGGATGCTATTAGATGTTATATGATGTTATTACTTCCTTATCGTTGCATATGCTTTTAGTTATGTTTCATTTCCGCTGCAATGTTAGATTCATACACAATGATATAAGTAAGTAAGAAAAAAAAGGGTTAAAGGTAGCGCGCCGCCTAACGATAAGGGGCGGGCGTTACACCCAGTCCGCGACTAGGACTTATTTTTCAGCTTCACTCACCAGGACTTTTGCCCAACTTCAATCACTAGGACTTCATGCCCAGTCCACGACCATGACTTATTGTCCAACCCTATGTCAGGACTTCGGTGTCCATCCCTCGGCCAGGACTTATTGCCCAATTCCTCGAATCAGGACTTCGTGCCCAACCCTCGATCAGGTCTTCGGTGCCCAGCCCTCGACCAAGACTTAGTACCCAATTCTTCGAACCAGGACATATTGCCTAGGTTAACTAGGACTTTCTTTCACTTTGGTACTTCTTTCTTGACTAACCCATCCTTGTTCTAATGTATCACTAACTTAAGTATATTGTTAAATATTGAAACACTCGAGGAGGACATCACTGATGCTTCTTGCACCAATATATTTTATATCTCACAAGACCATAGGATGACTTGTGAATATATTGAGATATATTAGACATAACTAAGATGTTAGGATGATGAACTAAGTTTAAGATGCAACTTGATGTATCAACATTAGCTTTAGTCTAAGCAACAAGAATGAATTTTACAAGACCAATGATGTGGAATGCTAATGTATTCGGTATGTGCATTTAACCCATAGATCATGGTTGAAAATTAGCTTCAAGATCAATTCAAAATTACTTTGAAAAACCTTGATGTTGTCGATTTGTTGATAGGAATTATTATTGATTAGGTTGATATCAAGTTAGAGCGAAATATAAAATTTTTTAAGGGTTTTAATCTTTGTATTATTTTTTGAAAATAAGATATATTTTCATAAAAATTATTTTTTCTTGATAGTATTTGACATAAGTAATGTCTAAATGAAATTTCATGATTTTTTGAAAATAATAAAATTACTTATGTATTTTTGAAATAGGTCTAAAAATTGAAACTTCAGTTTCCAAGCCACCAATCGATTGGTGGTAGACGTATTGTTTTTGCCAAAAATAGGATGTTTAAGCTATTTAAGCTCACCTCTAAGTATTATAACTATCTCTAACTCTTTGATATAATAAGCATTCAATGATATTTTTCTCGATGAAAATGAGAAAGAGATGCTAAAAAGAGAAAAATATAGAATTGAGGAGAAGGTTTATATGGAAGATTTAATCTAATGACATAGTTTTTGGAATTTTCTAAAAGTTTGGAATCTCAAAATTATTATTAGTGCAATGCTTTAAGAGGGAGGTTCTATTGGGATTGATCGGATGACTAAAGGGGGGGGATGAATAGCTCGTCATCGATCTTTCCGCTATTCTTTCTACAAATGTTAGCTTTGCACAAGTAGAAACAAAATAAATAATGAAAACAATGTTAACACAAAACGTTTACGCGATTCGGAGATTGCTTGCTCCTACTCCATGGCGTGTCTTTGAGGTGGATGAACCCTCAATCCATTTGTGGATTAGTTCCCGGCAATCTCCGGCTATAGCTTTCCCCTTCTCGGTGGAGAAAAACTTCTTACAAATCTTTCTTCCCCTTTACAAGATTGAGAGTTAGGGTTAGGAGGAAGAGAATAGGCTTGGAAGCTTTGAGCACGAATTAGGAAGTTTTCAATCACAATTTCATAATCTCTTCATGCCCCAAAGCTTCCCTTTAAATAGAGGAGAGAGTTGTTAATAAACAACTCAATCTCAACATCAGTCGACTAATTGCCAACCCCAGTCGATTGAAGCTTAGCCAAACGGCTATATTTCGAACAGACCAGTCGACTGACTTCCAGACCAATCGACTGCTCCATGCTGTTCGAAATCCATAAAAGATCAGTCAACTGGTGTCCCTATAAGTTGACTGGTCTTAGTACACAATCACACTCATCCTCTCCGGAGTCGCCATTTGATGCTCTCTTCCTTTGGCTCTCGTCCCTCGGATGCATCCAAGCCCTCAGCTCATTTCGATGTCATCCTTCACGTATGCCTTGAAGTCAACGCCCCTCGGCTCCACTATGTTTCTCCTCATCCAGCGGTCGCTCCGATAAACCATCCTTCTCATCGACTTAAGAACCCGAGCACCAAGATGAGATCTCCCACATGTGTGTTCCACCAAGTCCTACATGACTCAAACACATATCAAACCAATATGAAATCCTAACTTAATCATATTGGTACACACATCAAAACTCATGATCATACCAATCAACCTCGGGCCGATTGCACCAACAATCTCCTCCATTTTGATGTTTGGAAATGTCATGCCCCGAGACCCAGGAGTCGCTGTTCCAATATAAAATCGGACAACATCTTCCCTATTCGGCGGACAATTTACACATACATACACTATCCAAACACACACGCAGATAATAATTTGGCCTCAGGCCTCCAAAATAGATAAACACAACATAAAAGCACCAGACAACTAAGTAAATCATACCTGATTACGGACCGGTCCGACTTACGACGAAAAAACCAATACAAAAACCCCTTAGGGCACATGACACACTCATATGACATATACAAATCGCTAAAAGAAATAGAAAACAAATGTACTACAAGTACAAAGCAAAATCATTGTCGTCGCGATGGGTAGGGACTCGCTGCTGGGCTCTTCTGGCGACTCCAAGTATCTCAACCTGAAATAAAAACATATGGCAACGGTGTGAGTCCATAAACTCAGCGAATACCTAGCAGATATGCATAGTATGTTATAATAACAATAGAAGTCTACGCTGATACCGTCTCATATCAACAATAGGGAAAGACTAGTACTGAAAATACTGAGGTAGATACATACCAGAATCCATCTAACCTGAAAAGAGGGTAATAAATACCAATGTAATACTAATAGACATATAATATCAGATAACAAGTCTCCAGAATATGCATGTCAAACAAGTGCAGAAATCAAGTGCAGCAAACAATGCACGATGCAAAGTATGCACATGGTGCAATGACATGTGTCACCCCCTAGTCCCAGTCAGGATCATCGTCCACGACGTCCGCGTGGGTAGAGCTGTGACAACCTGTACGCACCCTGCCATCACTGCTCCTGAGTGACCGGGTGGACAGGATACTGGCGGAGGTCACTCTCCTACCCCAAGCAATGGGGGAGTCTAGCTCTCATCTCTTCGTGGCTCAGTACGAGAAGGGATCCCTAGCTGCTACCACGCCCGCAACCACCCTCCACATAGTGGCCGAACGGAGCAATACAGGGCAAATGCACACATCCTACGGTATCCACTAACCCATGAGTGGCCGTGTGGGCATATCATGTACCGGAAGACGATAGGCTCAACCACAAGGGAGTCACTGATCGCCGGCATGCAACAATGCAGAGATGGTGTATGATAGATACACATACCTCCCTCACCAAGTCCTCAGTATACTAAGTCTCAGTCTGAATCCTATAACAGGAAATACAGATAACCTACAAGGTATACTGGCCCGAAACTCCTGATCCCTTGATGTCTAATGTAAGAGATACATCCTGATATCTAAGCATACATATAGATATGACAATACCTGAGACTGTATGGAACTAACAGCATAATAACTCAGGGATAGACAACAAGTATCCAGAACAAGCATACTAAACAAGGATAGCGTATAAACTTATTGCTATCTATAATAGTCTATGCATCACAATATGACAATATCAACAAGATAAGTCAAGGGGTACCCACCTCCAGAGAGTAAAAGTAGTCCGTATCAAATAAGGACCTCCCACCCATAAGTCCGACAGCAAGTCAGTGTCATGTAGCAAAGGCATAATGTTTAGCTACAATAACATATAAATTATAGCTAAACGAGTTATCTCAATTATTAGGATCGCCCTAATTATCCCGTTTCATTTAATTAAGCTTAATTAAATGATTAGCCCTTAATTATCCCACAATGTATCAGAATATTCTGATCAAGATACCACGTATCCCATAGCATCAGCAACTAGATCAACAAGAGCAAGCCCAAACCACAATTCAAACCATAACACTAATTCTGTCATACTAATCAACCTCAATCCAACATGAGAATCCTTCTATTACAAACTGATCTCTACCTCCATAGATCACTACATGGCAGCTTTCAAATAATACAAGGTTAGGGAAATCAAACCTATACCGATTAACTTTCCAAACAGAACCATACAAACATATCCATAATGATTCCAACCCACCAAACAATCAAATAGAACCTAAGCCTCCTTACCTCAATTGAAAGCTAGGAAACAACCATCCTTAATTAGATTCAAAGGTTCATATCTAGAAGCTCATTAAACCTAAATGAAACCTATAGAACAATTAAAATCCTCAGATCCATCCATTCATGCTCACGGTAGGAAAAAGGAGAGCAATTAGAGCATAACACAGATCAAAAATCTAGCCAAAAGAAAACACTAACAGCCCATACCTGATCGGCAATGGCACCTTCCCAGACTAATTCTAATTCCAGCAAGAAACCAATTCGAGCAACAACCTGAAATCAATTGCCAAAACAGAAATAGAATCCCAAGAGCTCCTCTAAATCAAAGATTCAACTCTATGAATTGATGCCAAAATCCAAGTCCAAACTGACCACACAGCAAATAATAGTATACGATCAAAAACCCAAAACCACACAGCCGATTCGTATGAAGAAATCCAATAACTCCTCATCCATAGACCTCACGACCGAACAAGATGAAAGCAGAACATATTAAGAACGAATCAATCTTCAACCAATTCCACTCCAAACTCAAAACGCAAATCCTAATTCAAAGCGAAACCAATAGATCCAAGCTCTTACCTAATCAAGACTGAAGAAGGAGCGCTGAGACGCTGGCTCGGTGCTGACGAATCAGATCGTCGACGGTGCCATCACTTGAAGGTTGATGGGCTTCTGCTCGGGGCCAAGAGGTCGACGTCGAGGCAAGCACGCGAACGCGCATGGAAGAGGAAGAAGAAAGGAGTCGGGTCGGCGCATCTGCGGCTAGGGCACGTAGAGGGAGAGGGCGGCGTCGGGTGTTTGTGGCTTTGGCTGCGGGCGACTGCGAATGAAAAGAGTTTTAAGTGAGGGGCTTTTTACAAAAAGGCCCCTCCACTTTTAGAAATTCCAATCTTGCTCTTAGGGTAAGGGGTTTTCGCAGATTAACCTTCTAAATTTATATAATACACCTCAAGTCTCTATAGTTAAATAGTTTATCAACTTAACCCCTTAACTTTAGGTAAATTTATATAAGCTAACTTATTTGAGGTTTTCTTTTATGGAACCCTTGATAAGTTTAAAATTTTTACAATAAAGCCCCTTGGGCTCCTCCCGTAGGGCCGGAAACCCTCGACTCTATCCGGAAAAATCCTGAAAAATTTTCTGGTCCGGATTTTCGAATCACCGTATTTTACAGGAAATATATTTAAGTTAGACAAAAATAGCAATTTGAAAATACAATGTATAATATAACATGAAACAATAAACATATCTAGGCTCTCCCTTAATCTATGATCTATCTCATGATTTTCAAATTTTGCATAAATACATGAAGAAATAAGTTTCTTACTTAAACCCTTCCATTTTCCTCCTTTGACACCATCAAAAAGATTGTATCAATCAATTCTAACTTATGGCATCAAAGTAATACAAGCTGGGTTTTAATTCTGAAAAGTAATCAGAAATCAGAAAACGAAGGTACTAGTCAACTGAGACAGATATCAATCGACTGACCCCCCACCGATACAACCCCATAGAGTTTTCAGTCGACTGACACAAAACTACTCCAAATTTCAACCATTTGAGCTGAATTTTGAAAATGCATTAAAAATTTTAGAAAATTTAAAAAATCATGAAATTTTGCAAACATATTTCTTTAACTATTCTTCAAAAGGAAAAATATATTTTCATCAAAAATCAAAATATTTTTGATTTTTTTGACCAAAACTTGAAAAACCTTCAATTTTGTATCAAGTTTTAAGCCCTAGTTATGAACCCATGTGTTTTTCAAATCAATATAACAGAAAATAAAACATAGAATTGTTATCAAAATATTTAAAATGTCCAACTATGATCTATGGGCAAAGTATCCATTGATTAAACATTTACTTTCCCCATAGTTGGTATATTATTACTAAAATGATACATCTAATACTTAATCAAAATGTCATAAGTACAAGTGAATTATTTACTATGATCTATGGGCAGTCTTCCTCGCTGGCTTCTCGTCCCTTGGTAGTCGTGCATGTCCTTCTCATCTACCAATGTACTCTTCCGTACACTTTGAGTCCCTCGGATGCATCAAGCTCGTCGGCTCCCTTCCCGTGACATCCTTCTTATCTACTGCATCTTCCGCTCGACTTCTTGTGTTCCTATGTTCTACACACTTTGACACAGGGATCAAAACAACAGGACGTAACTTAACTCGGTTGACCACATCAAAACTATCACAAAGTACTTATAATCTCTCCCTTTTTGATGTGCATCAACTCGAGTTAAGTTAGGGAGACACAAACAATAAAGAAAATAAGTAATAAAATTTTGCAATAAAGTAAGCATAAATTTTTGTAATAAAAATTAATCGAATTAAAACCTCCTCCTTAACTTAATTCCCATTTCTCTCCCTTTGATCATATCAAAAGAAAAATGGTAAAGGAAAAAAACTTTAAAACATCTTGCATAAAAAAACCTTAAACAACTTTAGTTTAAAGATAGTTTATTTTTGAAAATTCAAAAAATTATTTTCTTTATCCAAGATCTTTTGTAATTTTTCTATGTTTGTAAAAATTAATATATGTAGGATCGAGATTGAGCGATAGAGGGGAGGGTGAATATCGCTTCACAAAAACTTCAGATTTAACACTTAAATTACTAAGCGATAAAGTACATAGCAGAAGCTTTGAGAATAAGCGTAGGAGTTAGAGAGATAGAGCAACGGAAATAAACAACAAATCAAGATCGCTAACTCGAGTTGGTTTTACTTGCTTCGGAGACTTAACCGGCTCCTACTGCAAGGCCATGATCCTTGATCCTTTACTTTTGGCTTCACTAAAAATCGCAAGAATGTTTATAAGATACAAACTAAAGTGTGCAATAAGAAATGAACAACAATACTGACTCCTTAAGTGTGAGGACAGGTCTTTGTTCGGAGAGTCAGAAGGCGTTTCGGCGTTGTCTGAACCTCGATTGCACAGGACATAGAAGAAGAAAGTGATCGCAGTGATTGGATTGATATCGTGGACTGCTACTCTCGACTCCTTTTTATACTACTTACTCAGGCGCCTAAAAGGTCATTCAGGGGCCCTAGTCGCAGCGAATCGGGCGGAAACATTATCTGCTGCGCAGTCAAACTCTATCCAGGTCAGGCACCTGAGTCCCTTTTAGGCGCCTGAGTGTTGTCATCGATCCTCCACTCAACACTCACCACATCAGTGTGACCGTTACGGCAGCTCAGCGTCCATCTGCCAGCTTTCAGGCACCTGAGTCCCATTCAGGCGCCACAGTCAAGTTGCTTTAACTTTTTTAGCTGCAACAAGGGTTAGTTCCATACTGTTGAGGCAATCTGTGGTCCGGAGTGACCAAGTGTTTTGATGTTTGGGCAAAGGGTTTATGTTAGGTTTCCCTTGTGTTCTCATATGTGTATGTTGAGTGTGTAGGTTGTACAGATTACACATATGGACTTGACTGGACGGCCTCAGTACGGTGAAGGATGGCATAGAGACAAGCTGGAGGCTTATGTGCACCCGAGAGACCTTGGAGAGCAGGGACGATGAGCTGATGGGCATGGACTTCGAGGCGTACGTGAAGGGTGGCATGGAGGCAAGCTGGAGGCTTGCGTGCGCATCCGAGGGACGAGGGCCGAAGATGAAGAGGGCGCGAAGGCAACAGTCGAGGCTGCGGATGAGGAGTCAGTCGAGTCGTGAGGATACGAGTGTTGTGTGATTGTACTCAGGAAAGTCCTAGGGTCTGAGTGCGGAGTGAAATGTACTTGGGAAGGGAAACCCTAGGTGTGTGAGTGGGGCAGTCGACTGCCATTGGGGCAGTCGACTGATAAAACTCACAGAAATGGATCTGGCCAGGGTGGGAGCAGTCGACTGGTCGGTGGCTGGTGAGTTGGCTGAGAATTCGAACGTTGGGGTGCAACGGTCGAATTCCAGTGGCACCAGTCGACTGCCTTGGGAGCAGTCGACTGGTGGCGAGGGTTTCAGCCCGAGTCCTATTTAAAGCGGACTTCGTGGTGGCTGAGATTCTTGACGAAACTCGCTTGGGTAAAGTGAGTTAGTAGTCTCTTGTGCTCAGATAGCGTCTGAAGTGTTGTAGCGAGGTTTCTCCACCCACACGGAGTGACAGAGTTAGCCGGAGGTTATCCGGGGCTTGATACACCGACGGATTCTTAGATTAGTCACCCGTCCGGGATGGATACCAAGTAAATCTTCCGTGTTAGCATTGGTTAGTATTTGTTTGATTGTTTTTATTGTATATTCCGCTGCGCTAACAATCTTGTAGAGAAAACGACGATAAAGTGATATTCAGCCCCCTCTAGCAATGCTTTTCGATCTATCAATTGGTATCAGAGCAAAGGGTCGCTCTTGATCGGACTAACCGCCGAGGGAGCACACGCTAGAGGGAAAAGAAAATGGAAGATAAGTTGGGGGACGACATCTACACTCCGCCGGCCTACAACCATGAGAATTTCGGATATTGGAAAGTGAGAATAGAGGCATGGTTCGGAATGGAGTGAGAACTTCGGATTGCGCTTGAAGAGCCCTTCGAGATTCCAAAGGATAAGCACGGGAAGAGGCTTAGACCTAGGTATTGAAATCAAGAGCAACAAGAACAAGCAAGGGCAAATGAAAAGGTAATGGGTATATTGATTGATATTGTGCCTAACAAAATTTTGAGTTGTATAGGGGCATACCAAAATGCATGTGAATTGTTGAGCAAATTGAAAGAATATCATGAAAGTCCTACACAAGGTCAAATGAGTCAAGGAGAAGAAGAAGAAAAAGAAGTATCTACATCTTCAAGTGAGGGAGAGAGTGAAAGATCATCAACCTCCTCAAGAGAAGAAGAGAAGGTATCGATTTCAAGAATTGAAGGGGAGGAGAGACCCTCAACCGTACCGGATCAAGAGGAGGCATCCACATCATCAAAGGTTGAAGAAGAAGTCAACCTAGCCTCTACCTCCACCAAAGCCAAGACCAAGGACCATATTACATGTTTTGGTTGCAACGAAAAGGGGCACTACAAAGATAAGTATCCAATTGGTAAGAAAAAGGATGTACTCTCTACACTCATTTCAATTCCATTTAAATCTAACATGAAGTGTAGGATTGAAGAAGCCCACGAGAAAAGGAAAAAAATCCGATGCTTTACATGTGGAGAGATGGGGCACTTTCACACCAAGTGTCCTAGAAAAGGTGAGCTAAAGAAAATGGAGCACTTGAGGAGATGGGAGAAAGAATAAAGGAAGAAGAGAAGAAGCTCACATCTAAGAGGAACTCCAAAGGTAAGGAAGGTAACTCCTAACCTTAAGCCAAAATGTAATTCAATCTCAAGTTCCTCCTTGCATTGTAAAAATTATGTTAATTATCTATCCATGCATGCTAGTTTTCATGAAAAAATACTTAATGGTGCATAATTTTGGATTTAAGTATAATGACAGGACTAGGAGTAACAAGGTAGATCAAAATCCTTGGAGAAGCATACATCATGATCAACCCAAGACCTCTAGACCTAAGGATCATGGCACTAATCCTAAAAGGGGAAGGAATGTGCCTAGGAAAATAGGTAGTCCTGGGAATGTCCAAGGTGGACATATGAGTTCTAAGGTTAGAACTCTAGAAAGGGAAAATCAAGCCTTGAGGGCAAGGCTTGATACATTAGAAAAGACCCTAGAAAGATTCACGGTTGGATCTAAGGGCTTAGACATGGTGTTGGGCAGTTTGAAACCTAACTATGAGAGATCGGGTTTGGGATACCGGTCTAAGGCCTCCAAGGCAAATGGAAAGAAGTATACTGGGAAAGCCTACAATTGTGGCAAGGAGGGAAAGTCTAAGGATGACAAGGGAGTGTCATCCAAAGGGAAAAAGAATGACTTAACCAAAGACAATGTGTCTAAGGTTAAGAGGGTTTGTTTTGTAGGCCAAGAAT
Organism: Boesenbergia rotunda; assembly: GCA_024364735.1. Classification (NCBI taxonomy): domain Eukaryota; kingdom Viridiplantae; phylum Streptophyta; class Magnoliopsida; order Zingiberales; family Zingiberaceae; genus Boesenbergia; species Boesenbergia rotunda. Next base: position 403,398 of record JAGFNQ010007664.1, on the reverse strand, counting down.
CACCGGAGGTTCACCGGTGTGGTCTAGTATGGGTTAAGTCACCTAGTGAGGTGGCTAAGGCTCTGAGCTCAAGGAGGAGCTCTAGGAACTTTTGGGGTCCATGGTAAATGGATCTCAAAAGTTTCTCCTCTAGGAAATTAGGTGAAATGTGCCAAAAAGGGTTGGAAGACTTGGGTAAGTCTTAATCTTAGATTTTGGCACATTAAAAGGGAATTTAGGGAGAAAAATATGAAAATGAGGTTATAATTGATAAAATTAGGGCAAATATCATGTAATTCAGTGATAGAAATGAATTGTGACCAAGTATTCGAAGATACATCAAGGAAAGACCACAATTGAGACTTTTGGGACGAGTTTAAATGATACATTTTAGAGAAAGTTGAGTTTCGTGCCAATCTTGGGATCCAGAGTACATTTGTTTGGAAACGTATTTTTCCCAAGTAGACATTGGCCCCACAAATCTCTCCACGAAATTTCATAATTTTTGGAGATTTGTGGTATTATTTAGGGATTTCTGAAATTGAGCTGAAAAACCTGAAAATCAGGTATCAGTCGACTGCTCCAGGGGCAGTCGACTGGTATCAGGCCCAGAAACTCTCTGTGAGTTTTGGCAGTCGACTGCCATATGGGCAGTCGATTGGCCAGTAGGTTTAAGATTAAAAGTCATTTTGGATGTTGAGAATTCAAATGTGGATTATAGGTATGGCTTTGAGTTAAAAGTCTTGATTATGATTTCATGATTCCTTGACTAGAGTGTTACCCTATGATTTAATAAGGTTTTATTGATATTATGGATAATTCAAGGAAGATTGATAAGAGATAAGAAGGAAATTTCTTTTTATGTTTGAGGATATTGAAAGAAAGAGTTAAGGACAATTCCTTGTGTAAATTGATGATGGTTAGAATTGACAAACACAAGGAATCATGAGTTGAGGTCAAAATTGATACAAAGTGTTCATTCTTAAGAAAATTAGAGAATTAAACCAAAGTCAAGCACATTTGATAATCTTGATCAAAACATATTTTTCTAGGATAGGGTATATCCTAACAAATGTGCTTACAAACCTTTAGATTGTTTTGTAAAGTTCTTTTGGCACTAGGGGTAAGGTTGCTTGGGGGCAATCCTTTAATGGTGGCCAAGGGAGAAGAACTTGGTTGTTAGGTTGGGTAGAACCTAATTTGGCGTTAGGGTGTTAAATTGGGTAGAACTTCACCTAGGAAAATTAAAAATTGGGAGAAGACATAGGTTAAGGGGGAAGTTGCCTCCTAAGTGCCTTATTTTCATAAGAAAATTTTTAGGTTTTGTGTCCAACTTGGGAACCGTGATAGATACATTATGGAATGTATTTTTTCCCAAGTAGATATGGGTACCACAAAGTTCTCCACGAAATTTAGGATTTTTTGGAGAATTGTGAATTTTTGGCGCATTTCTAAATGTTGCCTGAAAAGCTAAATTTCATAGTATCAGTCGACTGCCAACAGGGGCAGTCGACTGGTCAGGGCTGGTGTGGGTATCCAGCAGCTGACTTGGGTTTTAATCATGGAAAACAAGTGTATGGGAGGCTCGTACACATTGTTTATGATCATTAGGGATTCAAAGAACCAATAATTGGGATATTGTTGGGTTCTTTTTGATGTTAGGCAAAGGGGGAGAAGTTTGGGTTTAAGTTGGGAAACCAAACTTACCTTTGCATGAAACCCTAGGTTTAGGGGGAGTTGAGATTAAGGGGGAGCATGATTGCTCCATTCTTGGCGTAAGGGGAACCTTGGAGAGGTTCTTAAAAAATCTTTGTAAGTCCAGGGTAGGGGAGCTTTGGAAAAGCTTTAAAAAGCCCGTTTTCTGGAAAATTCCTAACTTTGGGAAGTTAGGTGTAAAAAATTCCTAACTTGGAGGGTTAGGTGTAGAAAATTCCTAACTTGGAGGGTTAGGTGTGAAAAGTCCTAGCTTGGAAGGCTAGGTGTGAGAAAATCCTAGTTTGGAAGGCTAGGTGTGGAAATGTCCTAACTTGGAGAGTTAGGTGTGGAAAATCCTAGCTTAGAGGGCTAGGTGTGTGAAAAGTCATAACTTGGAATGTTAGGTGTTAAAAAGTCCTAACCTGGAGGGTTAGGTGTGGAATATTCCTAACTTGAAGGGTTAGGTATAGAATGCCTTGGGATAGGATCCATTTTTGCATTGCATATGCATTTGGTTAGTATGGTTTTTGCTATTGACTACTATCTTGTTTCCTTAACTTAAACGTATTATCAAACATCAAAAAGGGAGAGATTGTTGAGGCAATCTGTGGTCCGGAGTGACCAGTGTTTTGATGTTTGGACAAAGGGTTTAAGTTAGGTTTCCCTTGTGTTCTCATATGTGTATGTTGAGTGTGCAGGTTGTACAGATTACACATATGGACATGACTTGACGACCTTAGTATGGTGAAGGATGGCATGGAGACAAGCTGGAGGCTTGTGTGCACCCAAGGGACTTTGGAGAGCAGGGACGATGAGCTGATGGGTGCGGACTTCGAGGCGTACGTGAAAGGTGGCATGGAGGCAAGCTGGAGGCTTGCGTGCGCATCCGAGGGACGAGGGCCGAAGATGAAGAGGGCGTGAAGGCAACAGTCGAGGCTGCGGATGAGGAGTCAGTCAAGTCGTGAGGGTACGAGTGTTGTGTGATTGTACTCAGGAAAGTCCTAGAGTCTGAGTGCGGAGTGAAATGTATTTGGGAAGGGAAACCCTAGGTGTGTGAGTGGGGCAGTCGACTGATAAAACTCACAGAAAGGGATTTAGCCCGGGATCAGTCGACTGCTCTGGGAGCAGTCGACTGGTAGGTGGCTGGTGAGTTGGCTGAGAATTCGAACGTTGGGGTGCAACGGTCGAATTTCAGTGGCACCAGTCGACTGCCCTGGGAGCAATCGACTGGTGGCGAGGGTTTCAACCCGAGTCCTATTTAAAGCGGACTTCGTGGTGGCTGAGATTCTTGACGAAACTCGCTTGGGTAAAGTGAGTTAGTAGTCTCTTGTGCTCAGATAGTATCCGAAGTGTTGTGGCGAGGTTTCTCCACCCACAAGGAGTGACAGAGTTAGTCGGAGGTTATCCGGGGCGTGATCCACCGATGGATTCTTGGATTAGTCACCCATCCGGGGTGGATACCAAGTAAATCTTCCGTGTGAGCATTGGTTAGTATTTGTTTGATTGTTTTTATTGTATATTCCGCTACGCTAACAATATTGTAGAGAAAACGACGAAGAAATGCTATTCACCGCCCCCCCTCTAGCAACGCTTTTCGATCTATCACATACATCCAATAATATATATAAATGAAGCATGTATGAATCACAGCTAGTGTTGTTTTGGTCCTGATTTTCAGGTCTCATCTGAAACCCTAGGTCAAACCGACGCCTACTGTTCCCTCTCCGGGGAACACGCCCTCACCTACTCCTCTCAGGAGAGTATACCTGTTGCCACCCGGAACCTCCGGTTGGACTTTTGCTCGGCCTCGGTGAACTCGGAACTCGATGACGTTCAACCTCGACCCGTCTCGACTCCTGTTCGCGATCCCTGCTTGGCAAAGTCTTCAGGTCAGTCCCCTGGACCAAGTCTTCGTTCTCGGCTTCACTCGCCAAGTCTTCATTGCCCGATCCCTGACCAGGACTTCGTGCTCAACCCTCCAGGTCAAGACTTCTTGCCTACTTACCTAGGACTTTGCTACATACTTAATGAAACATATTAGATCACCAATAATACATAACTCTGAACCCTTTGTCAATATCAAAACAAGGTTCGATATGGTACTTCCGGCACCAATAATATAATCAAGTGTTATCGAATGATTGTAGAAAATTTAAAGTTAAAATCTTATTTTTGATATAAAAATCATAGAAAATTATCTTTTTATCTAAAATTTCTAAAAAATTTTGATAATATGTTAGAATACTAGACTGATCAAATAAAAATTTTCAAGACTAAATATATTTTTGATAAGTGTGGAAAAATAATTAATCAATAATACATGAATTTTAAAAAATAAATGCTTAAAAATATATTTGATTTTGAAAAATCTTATAATTTTTTGTATGAGTTAAAATCTAACGGTTACTCTCCGAAAATTTCAATTTTCTTAAAATCAACTTCAAAGTATTCTTAAAATTAAAACTTCAACTTTTGAAAAAAAAATCTTAAAAATTTCTTTAACATGTGAAAAAATTCCAAAAATTTTTTATGGATAAATATGAATTAATTCTATTATAAAAAAATTTAAAAATAATTTTTCTACAAAAATAACATTCTTAAAAAAAATCAAAATAACAAAAAATATTAATTTCTAGAATAAAAATTTAACAATTTAACACAGATTTAAGAACCCTAAATAAATTGCACAAAAAATTTTGGTAGAATGAAATTTTTGGATACTTTTACAATTTGACCCTTATGATTTCTCAAATACTAGTTAAACCCTCTATAATATGAGTTTTGAAAATTTTGACCTTTGACATGCATATTCATTTTCTAATTTAGCTATCCATGCTTTTAATTCTTCATTCTCAATTTTTAATTTGTTATAAAGTTCTAGTGGATTTGTAGAGGCTAAATTTCTCTTTTGCTTCTAAGTACTTGAATCTTAATTTACATAAGGATTTGGTCATAGCTTTAACTCCAGAGTATAGTTGAACAGGTGAGAGTAAACATATCTCACTTACCAAGTCGTGTTCGAAGTTGGATGCTCTCCTTTCATAACTGCTTTCTTCTGCTGAAGTTTCCCCCTTCTTTAATGCTCTCTTCTTGGTGTCTTGCTATAAGTGTTAGTCCAGCGAGTTCCTCAAGTTGAGACTCATCTGATGATGACTCATCCCATGTAGCTTTTAAGTTATTGTGTTTGGACTTGTTTACCTTTTTCTCCTTCAGTTTTGAGCAATTTTCCTTTATGTACCCTTCTTCTTGGCAATTATAGCATTGACTTTCTTCTTCCCAGTGAATGCTTCCTGCCCTGCATCTTATTAAACCTTTTAGATTTAAATTATTTATTTACTTTCCTTACCATGTAGGTTGTTTCCTCTTCATCAGCTAAAGATTCCTCCTCAAGTTGGATCTTCCTTGTGGCTAGGGAGATGATGTACGTCTTTTCCCTTCTTGATCCTACACCTCAAGATTCGTTATGCTCAAAAGTAGAAAATAAATTTTCTAGAGTACATACCTTGAGGTCCTTGGAGATGAAATAGGAATCGACTATTGACATCCATTCTGGAGTTCTCATAAAAGTGTTCAAAGCATACCTTAACGAATCTCGGTTTGTTATTGATTCTTCGAGATTCGTAAGCCCGATGATCAGCTCCTTGATTCTTGCATGTAGTTGCGCCATGGTCTCTCCTTCTATTCGGAGGTTAGTTAGCTAGTTTTGAAGAAGATCTCATCATGCTAACTTTGCTTCTGAGGTCCCTTCATGCAATTCCAAGAACTTCTCTCATAGCTCCTTTGCTGATCCGTAGTTGCCGACTTTGTTAACTTCTTGTTCCGGTAGGACAGTTAGCAAATGAAATTCTACTTTCTCGTTAGCCTTGACGTTGGTCTACTCCTGCGACCATGGATGTTCTTCTTCGTCCTTGTCAATGTTAACTTTAGGGGATACGAAATTATTTTTTATTATTAAAAGTAGTTCAAAATTAGTTTTAAAGAAAACATCCATTCGTTGTTTCCACATCGCGAACTCCCCCTCGAACTTTGGTGGGTAGATATTCGGTCCGCCCATCATCTTCTGCTTTATATAACGGTTAGTCCTCCAAAAGCCAACATGGCTCTAATACCACATGTAGGATCGATTCGGACAAATAGAGGGGGATGAATAGCCCTAAAAAATAAAACTAAATCTTTTGCTTGTCAATTTAGCAATGATAATAGATTAGGCAGTTATAACAAAAATTAACAACATAGATAAATAAAGAAGGGGCTACTAGATTTTTACTTGGTTGTAATCTGGGTAGTTACTAATCCAAGGCAGTTGAAAGCTCAATCTCCAAATATCTCCTTGTGTAGGTGGAGAAGCCTCTTATAGACTCTTGACAGCTCAGAGAAGACTTAGGAAATAAATACAAAATTGTTTATAATGAAAATTGATGAAAAACTCTAAGCTAAGAGACTCTATTTATAGAGCCTATTGACATGCTAACATGGCACATCTCAGACACCCAAGTGCAACACGTGTGTCTACTTCACGCATACCTTTTTTGCCTTTTCTTCATCTCCTGGATCGATGCACTGACTTGAGCGTCGGTGTGGGCTCCACTGGACAACCTCCAGCGTGTTCCCCTAATACTCGTGTTAATCTCCAAGGTGTGAGTTCTTTTCTAGCGTCAGCGTCTGCGTGGGTTGAACCCTGGTGACTGGCTATCGACGTTGATTCCTTCCGGAACAAGTTTGGCGTCGTCTGTGAGAAACCAATAAAGCACTAGAAGGAGCATCAATGGCAGAGCCGGCGGGACAATCTATTGTCCTGATGAAAGATGAACTGGATCGCTTGGTGGCAAACGCCATCAAAGAGGTGCTCGAACAACACCAAAATCGAGCAAGCCGGCTCACAACGAGATGCTTCTGTGCGGGAGGAGATTCCCAAAATCTTCATCTCGCACCCCCAACCACGAAGATCCGTCACACCATCGGGGCGACGCGCCGGAGCCACCCTGGACCACCGACGAGACTCTCCCGGAGATATTGAGAAGGCCAACTCGGTAGTTTCTAGAGCGCTGAGACACGAAGATGGACAGGGGAAGAGGGAGGAGCCTAAGGCTTCCCCTAAGGCTCCCTCTACTCCCTTCTCATCCGAGATTGTGGAAGACCTCATACCGAAGCAGTTTTGCGGGCCTGGGATTGTTAATTACGACGAGAAGACAGATCCGGAGGATCATGTATATAAGTTTGAAAATGCGGCACTCCTACACCAGTATATCGACGGTGTAAAGTGTCAGGTGTTCTTGAACACCATATCCAGAGCAGCCCAATGATGGTTCCAGAGGCTGCCCCTAGGTTCTATTAACTCCTTCATGGAGTTTAGAACTGCCTTCCTCCACCACTTCGCCAGTAGTCATCGCTATCAGAAGACGGTACTCAATATATTCGCTCTCAAGCAGAAGCCGAAAGAGTTGCTCAAGGAGTACATCCGATGGTTCAATCGGGTGGCACAAGATGTGCCAAGTGCAACGTCGGAAATCCTTGTCAACGCCTGTACCCAAGAGCTCTCGGAAGGGGATTTTTTCCGATCATTGGTGATGAAGCAATCCGCCATCTTCGATGATATGCTTGGGCATTCGGTCAAATATGTCAATGTGGAGGAGGTGCAATTCGCCCGTCGCAAGGAACCAGCCGGAGCCCCTCCTCAAGTCGTTACCCGGTCCGAAAGGAGAGAACCCCCAACTCCAACCCGAGGAAAAGACCTTCACCCGGGGAAGGACTAGTGGGCTAGTAGACGGAAACTGGTCGAGACAGATGACACTGAGCAGCCAGAGCCACTGATGAAGTACTACGGCTTCAACGGCAATATTACACATTCCGCCAAGGATTATTTTAAGACTAAATTAGATGCATAATAAAAAACATATATGAACTCACATTTTCACAACATATTTCCAATCCTCATCACGAATGCAATGACATACAAAATCCAACAAGTAAACAACCTCCTTATAAGGTTTAATGACAGTGAGGTTTCAATGGAAACTACACACAAACACATAATTAGTGCATACAATTCACTAAAAAAGCAATTGAAAATGATATTAAGGATGTTACTTACCTATTACAACTTAGCCCCAAAACCAATTGATTAATGATGTGGGTACCCGCAAGTGCATAAAAATATCATTAAATAATAAAAATATATCATATTCACAGAGACTGATGAGACAAGCACTAGGGAGGTTACTCTAGTGAGCTAGATAAGCAAGTCAAAAATGGGAGAAGGTCTCACTAAACTTGTTCGCTAGAGAGAGAGAGAGAGAGTAGAGAGGAGAGAAGAGAGAAGAGAAGGGAGGAGATCTAGGCTCTTGGTGTTGGAAGACTATGTGGGAAGAATATCCTAGGGCATAGGTTTCCATGTGATGATCTTTGAAGTTCCATGGATTGGTAATGCTTTCGTCTCTATGGTTTTAAATCATAGGTACTCTAACTAGATTACCAATGTAAGTAGTTAATTCACCTTGGAGTGCTTCCCCCATGGCCTATTCAATGACATTAGATAGGCAAGGTAATTTAGGATGTCCGATTAAAGGTCAACCACTGTCACAGGCTACCCCGGTCATACGATCCTACATTACACAAGTCATTTCCTGACACGGTGTTAGGGGAAACCCATTGAGTAGGGATTAGATATATCCTTGTGTGGACACAATGTCCAAGTCAAGGGAATGCTTAAGGTTGTCCGGTTGAAAGGATACCCTTTCAAAGAGGGCTCCCCGGGCATCCAACCTTGAGCATCTCCCCTTATTGACCATAGGTCCAGATAATCTATTCAATCAACACATTAATCAAGCATAGACTCAAGAAAATAAGTATAAAATATTCATTGAAGCATTTGATCAAACAAGATATGTTCCAAAGCATGTCATCAATCCAAGGGCATTATACAAACTATGGAGTTTATCTTAAATACATATCACATCTACTCCCTAAGCCTAGAACATAGGGAGATCTACTCACTAGACATGAAAAATGAGATCTAAGACACAAGATGAAAGCTTCTTGAACAAAAGGGAGAGAAAGAGGAGAAGAAGCTTATCCGTCGTGATCCACAGTCTTGAGATCCAATCCCGGCTTTGTGATAATGGACAAGTGTCGGAGATGATGTGGAGTCGCTAGAGGTCACCGGAATGGAGTGATAGAGCTTAGGGATGATCCCCCTTGGTGGGGAAACTTCCTCCCTTGGAAAGGGGAGAAAACCCCCCTTTTATAGGCAAGGTCCGTCGACCTCACACAACCCACACGACACAGGCCGTGTGGCATGACATGGCTTGGTCGTGGCACACACGGCATGGTCATCACGACCAAAGAAAGACCGTGCTGGCTGGCATGATTTGACCATGCCACATTTGGTAGTATTGGCACGACCGGAGCAAGGCCGTGTTGGCTAGCACGGTCTGGCTATGCCACATTTGGTAGGATTAGCAAGGTTGATGTAAGGTCGTGCTGGCTGACACTGCTTGAACTGGGAAATGAGGCACGACCTGGGCATAGCCGTGCTTGGTAGACATGGCTATAGTTGGATTCTGAGGCATGGGTCGTGCAGTGGGGCACGGCCCTGTCGTTGTGGCACACTCGGCCGTGCCTGAAGGCATGGTCTCAGCTAGAAGATCGTATGGGCCCTGCCATGGGGCACGGCCCGATCGTGTAGGCTACTAGGGGGAGTTGTGTCTCTTGGCCAACGCCTCGTCTCGATGGCCTCCGGCTCCGATTTGCTCCTTTTCTTGTCCGTTTGGTTCCAAAACGCTCTCTAAAAGTGAAAATAGAGAAAGATCATATCTTCGAATAATAAATAGGAAATATGATGATAAAAGCTAAGAAAAGGGGCATAACAACGTAAATATGAATAAAAAAAATCAAGTGAATGAGCGTGAAAATAAGGATAAAATGTATCAAATCTACGCTCATCAATTAACCGATGCACCACTTATCCTATCTGCTAAAGAACTTGCCCTCTGGTTCAACCGTTCAATTTTACCTATTTTGTCCTGTGTGGTTTTTTGAAAGTATGGGATGCTGTACGGATTTACACAACTAACAACTAACAAGAAACATCACATATTTATTGCATGCAATATGTACAATCAATATTCAAGCAAATAAGCAAAAATAAGCATTTTAGCACGTATATTGTCTCCCAATAGATCCACCAGAATTTAGTAAAAAAAAACTATAACTGAAGCTGCTAGTGTAGACACAACACAAAAATGTTACATTAAAATTAAATAGAGATTCTAATTCCATATCCATATAAAGAAGATAAAAAAAGTGAAAATGCTGGTTCAATGATTCAAACAAATAGAAATGCAAATTAATTTGAAAACCTTGAATTCCCCGCCTCCTTCACCAGAAGCCATAACAAGAAAACACAGGATTACAGATGAAATTACCAACGAAATAAATTTCCGTCGGTATTTTTCTTACGGAATTTGTATTCCGTCGGTATTTACTGACGGAATAAATTTTTCGTTGGTAAATTCTGTTTTTCCCGTCGGTAATCTTTAGGCCCTGCGTTTGTGTGGGACAAAGGGTTCCGACGGAAGGACTGTTCCGTCGGAAATTTCGGACAGAAAGACTGTTCCGTCAAAAATTTTCGACGGAACAGCCCATTCCGTCGGAAATTGCCGACGGAACAGCCCATTCCGTTGGAAATTGCCGACGGAACAACCCATTCCATCAGAAAAGACCCTTTTCTGTGAAATAATTTTAATCTTTAAGTATTGCCGACGGTGAAATAATTCTAAGCTTTAAGTATTGCCGACGGACAGGACGTAGCGTCGGAAATTTCCGACGGGAAGGCTGTTCCGTAGGAAATTTCCGATGGAACAGTCCTTCCGTCGGAAAAGGCCCTTTTGGTGAAAAAATTTTAAGTTTTGCCGAAGGAAATTCTGTTTCTCCGTCGAAATTTTCCGACGGAACAGAATTTCCGTCGGAAAAGCCCCTTTCGGCGTGAAAACTAATCAGCGAAAACTAAATATTTTTGGCGCGAGAAAATCTTACCGACGGAACTAGTTCCGTCGGTGTGCCCTGATAAAATTAGGGCACACCCGATTCTCCCCTCACGCGTCTTTTCTCTTCCTCCCTCGCGAATGTCGGCGACGCGTGATCTTCGGAGTTCTCCTCGTCGATACGCGTTTCCTCTTCTTCTCTTGTTCTTCTTCTTCCGGGTCGCGCCTCCGGCCGTGTGGCCACGCCCCTAAGGGGTTACGGCTACCCCAGGCACGTCGCCGGCGCCCCAGGCACGTCGCCGGCGCCCCAGGCACGTCGCCAGCGCCCCAGGCGCGTCGCCGACTCCCCAGGCTCCTCACCGGCCCCCCAGGCGCCTCGTCGGCGCCCCAGGGGAATCGCCACCGCCCCAGGGGGCTCGGCGGCGGTCCTAAGGCCATGGACGCGGCCCAGGTGGCACGGCGGCGCCCCCGGGGGCACGCCGGCGTGCCCCTGCGGCCTGGGGCATGGCGGCGGCCCTGGGGGCACGACGACACCCGTGGGGGCACGCCGGCGTGCCCCTGCGGCCTGGGGGCACACCGGCGGCCTCCCTTGGCCCACCCCTGGCTTGCTGGCATGCCAATTGGCACTCCGGCAGGCCAATTGGGTTGCTGGGCAATCCGGCAGCCCCCGTGGCCATGGGGGTACGCCGGCTGGCCATTTGGGTTGGCTGGCCCATTGGGCCGCCGGCGTGCCCGTTCGGCTCTCTGACGGTCCTTTGGCACGCTGGCGTGTCAATTTGGCTGTCGGTGGCTCTAGCGTGCCAATTCGACTGTCGGCGTAGTAATTCGGCTTCCGGCTGCCCAATTGGTGCGCGCCATTACCTTAATACTACATTATTTATTATTAATTAGATTTAATTTGTACTTTTATAGGTTACTGCAGTTGCTGCTTCCCTTCTAGACGTGTACTTGATTTAAGGTATCTATTTTATTTTTATTTTCGTTGTAATGTTTACATTATGTGTTAGATCATTGTAAATTTATTTGTTATTATTATATGGTGTAAATTAGTAATTTATTAGAATTGGTCTTAATTAAATTGATCTTACTAGTACGTGTTTTAACTGATTATATGGATTGATCTTACTTGTTACCTTGATAGTTGTTAACTTGATAGTTTGTTTATGACATGTAATTAATATAAAATTGTGATATAGGTTTAATTTTATTTTATTTATTTGATATTCTCATACTACAACTGAATTACACATGATTAGGCATAAATGTATATGAACAAAGCTTGGATGTACAACCGATTAGAGAATGGATTTATCAGAGATGATTTTGTTTCTGAACTGGAAACTTTTATGAATTTTGCTAAAAGTCATCCTGAATGTTTGAATGGTCCTGATTACAGTGTCCGTGTAATCACAAAAAATGCAGAAACAGAGCTTTTCGTGATGAGGACACTGTCAGAGTTCATATATGTAGAAATGGATTTGTACCAAATTACTATAATTGGTACTGTCACGGAGAACCTTATGTGTATGAACCCATTAGACCTTCTGCTGGTTCAACATCTGGTATACATGTTGTTCCACCTGATACAACAACTAATATTGGAATGCAAACAATGGTTGAGGATGCAATCAATGTTGTTCAATTTTCTCATGTAGATGATATACCAACACAAGAATATTAACAATTATCTGAAATGTTAATGGCCAGTGAAAGAGAACTGTGGGAAGACATTCTTTCTGGTCATTCGCAACTATGCAAGATTATTAAATTTGAAAGTAGAACATCATTTTGCAGAAAGATGCTACGATGACATATGTCAATTGATGTCTGAGTTGCTTCCTGCTGATAACATAATGACCGATAGCTTTTATAATACCAAAAAATTGGTCAATGGTTTAGGTTTGCCAGTGGAGAAGATTGATTGTTGTATCAATAACTGCACGATATTTTGGAGAAGATAATAAACTGAGTGAATGTAAAATATGTGGTCATCCTCGTTATAAGCCTCTTACTCGCATACCCGGGAAGAAAAAGAAAAAGATTGCTTGGAAAGTGATGTATTATTTTCCATTGACTGCAAGACTTCAACGTTTATATGCATCTACTGCTACAGCTAGTCACATGATATGGCATCATGAGCATGTACACGATGGAGGTCTAATGTGTCATCCCTGTGATTCCCCTGCATGGAAACATCTTGATAGTGTGTTTCCTTCATTTAATATGGAACCACGTAATGTGCGATTGGGACTTTCTGCAGATGGATTTCAACCATTTGGTCAATCAGGACAACAATATTCTTCTTGGCCAGTTATATTAACACCGTATAATTTACCGCCATGGATGTGCATGAAAGATGAATTTATGTTCCTTACTATACTGATTCCTGGTCCAAGCAATCCTAAAGAGAAGATAGATATTTTCCTCCAACCTCTGATTGCTGAGTTGAGTGATTTATGAATGTAGGGTCCTTGACTTATGATGTTGCAACTAAAACTAATTTTACATTAAATGCTGCATTATTATGGACAATCAGTGATTTTCCAGCATATTCGATGTTGTCAGGATGGAGTACATCGGGAAAATTAGCATGCCCACATTGCATGATGGACTCTAATGCATTTGAGGAAAAAGGGGACGCGACCGTGACCACATGTATTATTTGAGGAAAAAGGGGACGCGACCGCCATATGTTGATGCCGAGACTTGGGGTGTATGGACGGCCACCTGAGCTGAAGAAAGATGGAAGGATAATGCTGAAAAGGCTCGAGCCAATAGAAATACAGAGCCAGGTGGCCCGAGCACCGAAGCAGCCCGGCATTCATCTGGATCAAAGTCTATTGTTGAGCATACCATGGACTTGGTGAGTAAATTCAAAGTTATGCAAGTAAATTTTACATTTTTCAATTACCAGATTCGTATAATTTGGTTCTAATAAATTTTTATAAATAGGAACGAGATCTTACTCGTCAGCCCACTTGTATGGAGATATTTCTGAAGACTCATAAGAAGAAAGATGGGTCTTTTGTTGATTCTCGATCACAGACGATACACGTACAATTATTATTTTTATTATATATTTAATCATTTTTATCTTTATTAATCTGATAATTTAATTTCAATATTAATCAGATATTTCTGTTTCGTACAGGATTAAATTACAAATAGAGTGGTCGAAGCATCTCAGCCCTCGATAGAGGGGGGAGGCACAGACATTATCCACCGATCAGCTGAATGAGATATACTATGATGTTGTCGGTGGACGGACAAAAAACTCCACCCTCTACGGCCTTGGCTCACAGGCCAAAGTTGCCTTCGATCGTCTGAGGATGCCCAGGGGGCGTGCCTCTTCGTCCGCTTCTTCATAGATGCAGTCTTTACGATAAGAAAATCAAGAACTACGCTCCCAAATTGCCTCCATGGATCAGAAGATGGATAATTGGATAGCCAATGAGGAGCGGAAGAGAGCGGAGGACGAATGGAGGCATAAAGCTTTGATGGATCATATGAATGCAGTCATAGCTAATTTCACCCCTACAACACAACCATCGCAACACGGTTTTGAGTCACAGGAGACTCAAGACCCAACAGACGGCGGCGAGTAGATTTTTTTGAGGTATATGTTAAACTATAGCACGTGTTTTATTTCAATTATATTAAATTTATTTATTCAGCATTTACAGTCTAATAAATTATGTTTTTATTTTTCAGGACTCTTTATTTTACAGCTAAGCATCCTTACGTAGGAAACGATCTTCGAATGTTGCAGTTGAGTTATTTTGTTTTAACCTATCTATTTTTTCTTTTTATATTATTACTTGATATCTAGTGTAATAATATTTGTATCATGCAGTTTAACTTATCTTTTTTTTTTTTTGCAGGATTCTATTATGGTATGTTGAATGTTTAAATTCTGATGGTTCATATTTGTACTTTTCATATTGATATGGCATGTTGGATTAAAATATTGTGATATCGTTGTATGTTCTTTGATAGACATTTCATATTATGATATTGTTGTATGTTTATGATGGTATCTTTGATTATAGTTTATGGATGTTGCTATCATGGAGTATTGATATTGTATTGTTATGTTGTATAATATTTTTATTGTTTGTTTGAGAAAAATTATATTCTTGTTGTCAAATGTGAAAATGTGTGAATGTTTTGTATTTTAGTATGTAAATATTGTATTGTGTTATTAGTATGTGAAAAGATTATATTCTATGATTGTAATGTTAGTATGTAAATGTTTGTAATGTTAGTATCTAATTAGACAAAATAAAATTTCTTTATTTTAATTTTTTTAAATTCCCGACAGAATACCGACGGAACTATTGATTCCGTCGGTAATATATCGACAAATTTATCGACGATATTTCGAAAATACCGACGGAAACAAATTTCCCGTCGGCAATTTTCCGATACGAAAGTTATTTCAACCGGACCATGCCGACGGAAACGTCGGAAAATTCCCGACGGAAACAACGTTTCCGTCGGGAATTTCCAACGGAAACAGGGTTTCTGTCGGGAAATTCCCGACGGAAACAACGTTTCCGTCGGGAATTCCCGACGGAAACAGGGTTTCCATCGGAAAATTCCCGACGGAAATAGTGTTTCCGTCGGAGGATTGTTTCCCCCGAGTTTGCTATTTTCCGATGGGGATGTATTTCTGTCGGTATTTACCGACGGAATATTCCGTCGGTAATTTTCTTTTGCCGACGGACCCATATTTCCGTCGGAAATGTTATCCCCGACAAAAAAATTCCCGTCATTGTTTTTTCCATCGAAATTCCATCGGGAATGATTTGTACCGACGGAATTCCGTCGGTAAATTCCGTCGGTAAACCTGGTATTTTTTGTAGTGAGCGAAAACACTATTAATTTGGGGTAGGTCAAAAAATCCTATTAATTTCACCACCAAATCGCCCAAACCATGTGAGCATAGTCGTAAATTCCCAAAAGTCGGTAATTTATGAAATTAGGTAAAGAAGATCAAAAACCCCTAATTCCCCTTACCCCGAGCACCGATCGACAAACAAGACTAGATCAGTGATGTCAACTTTAAACAATTCACAATTTTCGATTGGAGAGCGACGAACAAGAGGATCATAAGTTGTGAACTTCCTACAATCCAGTTTTTATTTAAAAAAAATCAACACACAATTTTGATCTGTCACAAACCAATTTTTGAAGTAAAAACTCAGAAAAAAAGGCAGCATACCATGCAGTAACAATCAACATAAGGTAGATCAGCGCACCTTGATTGATCTCGCAGATGATCTCTCTCTCTCGATCTCTGGATGGGATGGATTTTGTCTATGCTGGATTTGCCTTGCAAGAGAGAGCGGTGCCCAAAACGCAGAAAAGGCTCTTCATTGAATAAAGAGAGGATGAGAAGAAATCTATCGAAGCAAAAAGCACGGCCCCAAAATGCAGAAAGGGCTCTTCGTTCTTGAAGCCGAAAGAAATCTATCGAAGCCCAAAATGCAAAATAGATATATACTTGTAGTTGACCTAAGTTATCCACCATTACGATAATTTTGTAGTTGTAACTAATTAAGTTATCCATCATTCACTGATGAGAAAAGGGAATAAAGAATGAAAAAGATAATAAAATAAAATAAAATTGATATGAATTTTTTAAATTAAAATTTACTATAATATTAATTTGATCCAAAATATATATTTTTATTTCTCAAAAAATATCTTTATTTTTTAATATTTATTTAAATATAGAGAGCTTTTTTATGTTTATGTGAACTCAATGCACCCAATAGGTCAACCTATATAAAACGGTTGGGTTGTCTTCGAGAACCTCAAATAATCCATCCTGGATCTATGGGGATTAAATCCAAAAAATGATTAGAAATTTTTAATTAAAAATTACTTTAATATTTTTCTTATCCAAAAAATATCTTTTTTATTTTAGATATGTTGAAGTATGGTAAAAAAATATATTTCACATAGATAATAGTTTAATAGAATTGTTGTCTATTACCATGTAAACAAAGCTAATAGACAATAGTTGATTAAACCGTTGTCGTAGATTCGAAAAACAAGTTCATAGACAATGGTTTTAAAAAACCGTTGTCTTTGACATATATAAGACAACGGTCTCTTAAAAATAATTGTCTTATTTTAAAAAAATCACCAACAACAACGGTTTTAAAAAAAACCGTTGTTAAATGGAAAAAGACAATAGTTTTTCAAAAAATTGATGTCTATTGGGTGCTATTGAAATCCAAAATTCTTGTAGTATTTGTATACCATCGCCTATGATGGTTTTTGTTTATATATATAGATTGTACATATGATAATCATAAATACAAATATATCCATTTAATTTATTTTTTATTTTCAATGGATTTTCAACGGAAATACATTTCCATCGGTAAATATCGAATCTGGAAATCCAATATCTCCCAATGGAAATGCCAAAATTTTCAACGGAAATGCCAAAATTTTCGACGGAAATGATATTTTCGTCGAAAATTTTCCGACGAAAAATCTTATTCATCGGAATTGTTTTGACGGAAATGGCATTTCCGTTAATGTACTTGCCAACGAAAATCTAATTCTGTCGGTATATTTTTCGACAGAATTAAATTTCTGACAGAATTATAATTTCATCAGAAATTATACCGACGGTGTTGAATTTCCATCGGTAACATACCACCCACGGATTTTTCTCTGACCGAAAAAATTCCATCGGTATTCTGCTAGTAAACGTAGATGCCGATGGAACACCGATGGAATATTCTGTCGATAATTCTAATATTTTTGTAGTGCGGGTTCACACCTTCAAGGAGGTGCTTACTTAAGGATGTCAAAGTATAAGCCTCCATAACCAATGTGACTTAATAACTCAAGTGGAAGCAAATTTACACTTAAGCTGTAATGAGATCTTCATTGACATATTCATATATATAAAGAATCATATGAAGTGTAAAGGCAGGTCACTCTAATGAACTAGTTACAATAACTAGCATCCACGTTTAACTCTCAACATCCCAATGTCTCCAACTAGTGAGGAATAGTTGTTTGGTTAGATCAAGGAGTATAACCTGTGCTAGTTTCATAGAATTGATGAAGTCCAAGGAGATGCTTGCTTAGGATGTCAAAGTATAAGTCTCCATGACTAAGGTGACTTGAATACCTCAAGTCAAAGAAAATTCACACTTAAGCTATAATGAAATCTTCATTGAAACATCCATATATGTAGAGATGAAGTTTCAAGATAGGTCACTTCAATGAACTAGTTATCTTAACTTGCATCAACATTTAACTCTCGATATCCAAATATTTTCAGCTAGTGAGGAACAGTTGCTTGGTTAGACTAAGGAGTAAAACTTGTGCTTGTCTTATAGAATTGATGATGTCTGAATACATTAATTCATTGAGTAAGAAAGATTTCAATATATTCATAATTGCACATATAGAGATGCACACTAGTCGTGATCTAATCATGAATTCTCTTATGCTATGAATCGTATCGTGAACATTCAGTAAGTGAGTTTAAGATCCAATCATACACATAAAGAATGAGCACCCAAATAGTAAAGCTCTATTTATCCAATAAATAATACATTCCATAAGGTGATTGACTTAGGACACCTCTCTATTATAATACATTGATCAACCTTTATAGTACATTCCAAGGCACTTGCCTACCTCTATCAGAATCTCATCTGTTGGGGTTGCAAGGTTCCAAACTAATCTCGGCCCAGCTCAAGTGTAGCTCGTTTGGCAAGCCTGGCGCCACATCAGGTTGGGTCGGAACTGCGGGTATGGATAGATCGAAGTAGCTAACCGGGCCTGGGGGCCCCAAGGTCCAGGCGAGCCGAGTCGCCCAACCGAGTGGCTGGTCATATATAGCCCGACCCGATCCATTTGGAAATGTCGAGAGTCTGACCCCGCCCTTTGACCAATATGCACACTACATTAAGGGATACCGACTGCCAAGCTGAAGAACTCCCGATCCCCTAACCACCTGACCCTAGGTTGAGTTGAGTTAGACAAACCCAAGTGCTCCATGACTCGGAGAGTACACTGCCACAATCTTAGAGGTAGTGGTTGCATGGCCAGGTTTCACTCGGAGTCGCTGGTCGGCGCTCCCATTCAGGATTTGTCGCGATCCCCACGAACACCTACTCTCTGAGACAACACCAACAGAAGTGGTATGGGAGTCGGCATAGGTCTAACACCATTCGTGCCCGAATCACGAGTATCCCGCTGACACCCTCCTGTCATGCCCTTGCACTTCGTACCACAACAACCCATACTTGTGTTAGACTGAGTGACGCTGGACGGCGCCAGTCGGTGAGCTGACAACGCCCCTTAACCTGCCCCCGCATGAGATACCTTACCCTGCCCCCGCATAAGACAAAAAAGTGGCAGACGCTAGCAGATGGGCAGAAGCTGTCAGTTCCCTCGGCTATATAAGGCTCTCCACTCTCCATTCGCAGGTACGCGCAATAGTATTTTTTCACCACTGTTCTACTGTTTTATTCTCTTCCACCAGAGACTGATTTGACCGTCGGAGGGCCTTGCCGGGGACTTTTTCCAGCGGGTTACTAATGGTCATTTCCTTGCAGGTCGAAGCCAACATCAGTAGTACTCGGATCCGCTTCACTCTTGGGAGTCCACCTCACTCTGCGATAGGATTATATTTGGCGCTAGAAGGAGGGTTTTCTGCCTGATCGAGAGTGCAAGATGGAAGATCCCAACCGAGTGACAGTGACAGTTACTCCCGAAGAGTACGAGCTCTTGTTGGTTGCCCGAGCTTAGAAAATCCCGCAGAGGCCTTTGTAGGCAGGTAGCCCGGCGACTCGTTTTCCTGAGCCTTCGGCGCTTGCCCACTCGGGAGGTCGGGGAAATTTCGCCCGACTAGAGGGAGGCTCGGTCCCCTTCCCTACCGCTTTCTACCGAGCCCGGGACGACAAAGCTCATTCGATTCCCGCTGAGGCGTCCGCATCCAGCTAGACACACCGGCCTCGCCCAGAAAAGGGGAAGGCCCTAACCGACCCATATCCGGTCCCCCTAGCGCGCTACCCCTTCTCCTCGCAGATCCTCGTGGACCCGGTGCCTAAGCATCTTTGGTTCTTCACTATATCGTGTTGGGACCGGGTGCATGCCGACGCAGACACGTATTGTAATTGTTACATAATTACATGCAACGGAAACAAAAGCATGAATAATTTCCTAAACTATTCTAACACATATCCTAAGCATGCAATGTGTTCACATAATCATAATATAAAATTTTTGCAGAAAAGGAAATTACTCTACGAATTACCTTGCGTAACTTGGAAGAAGGGACGAGATCCAACCGTTAGCGTCCCCTGAAAGCTCCGCCTCTATTCGTATCCACGCCGAGTATCGTCGGGATGACTTCGCTAAGCCACGAGAACTACTAGATTATCCGTGAACACGACGAAAACCGAGAGAGTAATCAAATCGAAAGACTCACCACCAAGGTTGGCCGAAGAGGAAGATTGCCGCAAGGAAGAACTTCGTCGCCTTGATGCTTCTCCTTGTGCTCACGGCAAGAAGAAAGAAGGAAGGCCTATGGCCGGCCAAGAGAGAGGGAGAGAAGAAGAGGAGAGGCCCAAGCAATTCTTAGATGGATCCTCTTCCATGGCACCCCTTGGGTCCTTTATATAGGGAGAGGTTTCTTAATTCCCAAGCAAACCTCTCCTTGATTATGGAATAATTTCTCAATCAATCCATAATCAAGGCTCTCATGATCAAGCTTCATCTTCTTGATTATGGAATAATTTCTCAATCAATCCATAATCAAGGCTCTCTTTCTTTTGACATGATTATATAAAATTTATAAAACAAACCAACCATTGGTTCATTATATAAAATTTTATAAAACAAACCAACCATTGGTTCATTATATAAATTTTATTAAACAAACCAACTCATGGTTCATTATATAAAAATTTATATAAAATTTATATAACCTTTTATAAAATAAACCAACCTTTGGTCTATTTTATAAAACAAACCAAAATAGCCTTATCCTCTTATGGTGGTGGTCGGCCATGACAAGAAGAGAGGAGGCCCCCTTCCTTGGCCGGACCATCTAACCCCAATTAGATCAAATCCCTTAATGAATTAAATTTATTTAATTCACCCATTAAGTCTTTAAAAGACTTAGCCATTCTATGCATCCGATGCGTCTGAAATAAATTTAGTTTTGACTATTGTTTGGACTTACCAAAAATAGTCTATCTCGATTGGAGAATCCAATTCTCAACTCGTTTTAAATCCTTCGAATTACTCGTTATGCGTGTGACCAAATAGGCTTTCAATTTATGTTGGTCGTCCATAATTAACTAATTAATTATAGAACGATCATGAGTGGCACCTAGTAGTATATCATGATCCCCAATTAATTGAAAGATCAACGGTTGACCTCAGAAATGATTTTGAAACCCTTCAACAGCTATAATGAATCGTGCTCCATTCCCTTCACCATCTTATACCCACTTGGTTCAGGACATGGTCTATCTGTGTCAGTCCTCACTAGGCTGACTACGTCACACCTAGCCCAAGTAACGTTTCCTCGTCCTATGGATTCTAATTACTCTCATGTATTTAAGAGATTCATACTCTGAATATGTCATGCTCTGGCCAGAGGCTTCAAGTAACAATCCGACGATAGGCCTCGGGTATACATCTCCTCGCAAGGAGTGGTGAATCCTTTGTAGGCTGTTCAAACATCTTCGGTCACTTCGGCTTATACCCAATCATCCTGGGTCCACACCTCCTTGGAGATGCTTGCTTAAGATGTCAAAGTATAAGTCTCCATGACCAAGATGACTTGAACACCGCAAGTCAAAGGAACATCGCACTTAAGCTGCAGTAAGAACATCACTAACATATCTATATGTAGACTACCATATGAAGTTTTACAGCCAGTCACTCCAATGAACTAGTTCCCTTAACTAGCATTCATGTTTATCTCCGGACATCTCAATGTCACCAGCCAGTGAGAATTAGCTGATTAAAGAATAACCCATGCTAGTCTCAACAGAATTGATAGTGTCCGTATTTATCAATTCATCGACTAGGGACAATTTCAATACTTCACAATTGCACATGTAGAGATAATCTCTAGTTGTGAATTCATCACAAATTCTCTCATGCTGTGAATTGTATTGCGGACATTCAGTAAATGAGTTTAAATTCTCAATCAAATACACAAACATGTATTCTCAAATAGTGAATATTCATTTATTAGAATAAATGATTACAATCATAAGGCGATTGCCTTAGGACACTTCTCTCATATCACTAACAAACTCCCACTTGGCCTAATGCCAATCGCTACGGTACCCAATACCACAGGCTCTAACATGACCCTCAAACTTACTTTGAGACAAGACCTTACTTAAAGGATCCGCTAAATTCCTTTCAGTGGGAATTTTCTTAATTTGTATATCATTCCTACTTATAATCTCTCTGATCAGATGATAGCGGCGAAATACATGTTTGGATCGCTGATGAGACCTTGGTTCCTTTGCTTGTGCAATAGCTCCATTGTTGTCGCAGTAAACCGGTATTGCTTCATCAATGGTTGGAACCACACCAAGTTCTGAGATAAACTTCTTGATCCAAACTGCTTCCTTTGCTGCTTCCGAAGCTGCAATATATTCTGCTTCCGTGGTAGAATCCACTACGGTGTCTTGCTTGGAACTTTTCCAGCTTACTGCGCCTCCATTCAAAATAAGTACGTATCCAGACTGAGATTTGGAGTCATCCTTATCTGTCTGGAAATTAGCATCTGTATATCCACGTATTATCATATCACCTTCTCCATATATTAGGAACACATCCTTAGTTCTTCTTAAGTACTTGAGGATTGTCTTGACAGCCGCCCAATGATCCATTCCTGGATCAGACTGGTATCTGCTTGTGACGCTCAGAGCATATGATACATCGGGCCTAGTACATAACATAGCATACATGATAGATCCTATCGCAGATGCATAAGGAATCTTATTCATGCAAATCCTCTCATCTTCTGTGCGCGGACACATAAACTTTGAAAGGTTGATCCCATGCCTGATGGGAAGGTAACCTTTCTTAGATTCCGACATGCTAAACCTTTCTAGCACTCGGTCTATATATGTAGACTGTGAAAGACCAAGCAACCGTTTTGATCTATCTCTATAGATTCTAATCCCAAGGATATAGGTTGCTTCTCCCAGGTCTTTCATGGAGAAAGTTTTGGAGAACCAAATTTTAACTGACTGTAAGACTGATATATCGTTTCCTATAAGTAAAATGTCATCGACATATAACACTAGGAATACGACTGCACTCCCACTAACCTTCTTGTATACAAAAGGTTCGTCAGGATTTTGTAAGAATTCTAACTCTTTGATTGTCTCATCAAAACGGATGTTCCAGCTCCTGGATGCTTGCTTTAGTCCATATATGGATCGTCGAAGCTTGCATACTTTGGTTTTATTAACCGATGTGAAACCTTCAGGTTGTATCATGTACACATCCTCAAGCAGGTTTCCATTAAGGAAAGTTGTTTTCACATCCATTTGCCATATCTCATAATCATAATGAGCTGCTATGGCCAGGAGCATCCGAATGGATTTGAGCATAGCTACTGGCGAATAGGTTTCGTCATAATCAATTTCTTGTTTCTGACGATATTCTTTTGCCACTAATCTAGCCTTAAAGGTAACAACATTACCTTCCATGTCGGTTTTCTTCTTAAAACCCCACTTGCACCCTATGGGCATAATCCCTTCAGGCGGGTTAACCAAGTCTCATACTTGATTTTTGTACATGGAATCCATTTCCAACTTCATGGCTTCAAGCCATTTATCCCTTTCTGAATTTATCAGAACTTCTTCATAACTGATAGGTTCATCATTGTTAACGAGTAACATATCGTTCGATTCACTTATGAGAAATCCGTATCTCTCTGGAATATTGCGTATCCTATCAGACCTACGAAGAAGTGGTGTTATTTTAGGTTCAACTGATAGCTCATCATCATGAGTTATTGGTTGTGGGTCTAGACTAGGTGTCTCTGTAATGTCTATTGGAGTTTCTTGAACTTCTTCAAGTTCAATGCTACTCCCACTGTTTTCTTGTAAAAGAAATTCTTTTTCCAGAAATACAGCATGCCTTGAAACAAACACCTTTTGTTCCAAGGGATGATAGAATTGGTAACCCTTCGTTTTCTTAGGGTATCCAATAAATAGACATTTATCAGACTTAGTATCCAATTTGTCTGATACAGTCCGCTTTACATAAGCAGGACAACCCCATATTTTAAGGTGAGATAAATGAGGTTTCTTACTATTCCACGTCTCATATGGAGTAGTAGAGACTACTTTGGTCGGGACTGTGTTTAGTAAGTAAACAACTGTCTTAAGCGCATAGCCCCAAAAGGATTTTGGAAGAGTTGCATGATTCATCATAAATCTAACCATGTCCATCAAGGTTCAGTTACGCCTCTTAGATACACCATTATGCTGTGGTGTATATGGCGGAGTCCATTGAGACAATATCCCATTGTCCCTAAGATAATCTTGAAACTTTTGACTTAGGTATTCACCACCCCGATCGGATCGAAGTATCTTAATACTTTTGCCAAGTTGTTTCTCTACTTCACTTCTGAACTCTTTGAATTTCTCAAAAGCTTCAGATTTGTGTTTCATTAAGAACACATACCCGAATCGTGAGTGATCATCGATAAAGGTAATGAAATAGCTATAGCCTCCTTGTGCAAGAGTTGACATTGGTCCACATACATCAGTATGTATTAGACCAAGCAATTCACCCACTAGTTTACCTTTTTAGGAAAAGGGTAATTTGGTCATCTTGCCTTTTATGCATGATTCGCATGTATCAAATGAACCGGGTTCAAATGATTCCAGAATTCCACATCGGTGTAATTTGGTCATGCATTTCTTACTTACATGGCCAAGACGACAATGTCACATATAGGAGTCTATTTGATTATCTATTCGAGCACGTTTGTTGCTAACTTCGATATTAAAAATGTCACCGGATAAATCTAACATGTAAATACCATTGCATAAAGTTCTGGTCCCATAAAGAACACCATTTAAAGTTATGTAAAAACAATTGTTACTAAAAGTTAAATGATAACCCTTTTCATTCAAGCATGAAATAGATACAATGTTCTTTATTAACGAAGGAACAAAATAACAATTATCCAATTCTAAGTCAAGTCCAGTAGGGAGCTTTAGCAAATATGTTCTGATGGCAACAGCAGCAATCTTTGCTCCATTTCCAACTCGCAAATTTGCTTCTCCCATGACGAGTCTTCTTCTATTCCTTAGCCCCTGTATGTCATTACATATATGTGAGCTACACCCAGTATCAAGTACCCAGGTGGACGAGGAAATAGAGTGACATTCAATAACGAAGATACCTGAAGAGGATGGGGCATCAGATGCCTTCTTCTTCAAGGACTCAAGATAAACCTTGCAGTTTCTTCGCCAGTGACCCTCCTTGCCATAGTGATGGCAAGTGCCTTTTGGTGTCTTTTTGGCCTTTTTCTTCTTTCCCTTATTATGTTCTTTGGGCTTCCTCTTAGAGCCTTTCTTTGAGGAACCAACTAACAGTACCGTCTTCTGATCCTGCTTTACAGAAGGCTCTACAGTCTTCAACAAGTTGAGCAACTCAGGAATGGTAGTCTCCAGCTTGTTCATCCGATAGTTCATCACAAATTGTGAGTAACTCTTGGGCAAACAATGCAGAATTAAGTCAACACTTAGTTCATGATCCATTGCAAATCCGAGTGTGCCTAGTCGCTCAATGTACCCCAACATCTTCAACACAAACTGTGAGACAGAAGTGCCTTCCTGCATCTTAGAGGTGAAGAGGAGTCTGGAGACCTCGAACCTTTCGGATCTCGCCTGCTCGTCAAATAACTCATAAAGATGGAAGATCATGGTAAGAGCATCCATATTCTCATGCTGCTTTTGCAGCTCAGGTACCATAGCGGCCAGCATGATGCAACTCGCAAGTTCAAAATCGGCCACATGTTTCTGATAGGCCACTAACTGGTCTGGAGTTGCATCTTCTGGAGGATGGTTGGGAAGTTGTTCTTCAAGGACATAAGCAAGCTTTTCTGCCTTGAGGACTATCCTTAGGTTTCGAAGCTAGTCCATGAAGTTTGGCCCAGTCAGCTTATTGGTGTCCAAAATGGAACGCAAATTCAGAGAAGACATGATCAAGTGATTATCCTAGAAATACAAATTGAGCTTATGTGAGAAGAATGATAAAGAATGCATCAATATACATTAATTAAATCCTATTTATTTTTCGAATTGAATAACCCTTTTTATCAATTCGGGAAATCGTAGGAACATCTCCAAATAGGTTGATATCCAACCATAGATAAGAACAATCATGGCTAGGGTCCATCAAGTTATTCTTAGCTATGAAGGTAGGTAATTATACCGATTACATATTATACATATGTAACTATCACATTATGCTATCAACTAATTGAATGTTTGCATAAATCATTGGGTTGTTAACTCATTAACAAGTATGCAACAATATACATAGCACCCAATTGCACCTCTCTTTACATCGAACTTGACTGTGGCACAACAAATCGATGCTCCAAACTTAAGGCTGACCCATTAATTAAGAAATAGTTTTAATATGGTTGGAGCTCATTCAACCGTTTAGTCAGGCTTGGATGTGTCCAACAACCAAAACTAAGGATTGACCTCTGACTCCAACTATATTAATCATAAACTAATTCCATGGTTTGAACATGTTGAGGTTCAAGCCGGGCATGGATGTGTCCATCAACCCAAACGAGAAACAAAACTCCGGTTCTAACCATATTAATGGAAGGTGTTGGCCTTAATATTTTGTAAGGGGTTTTGGGTCTCATCCTTTTCCTTTTAAGCACATTCATGACATATAATTATGTCATGTTCTAACGATTTCCTTAATAAAGTATGTATGTGACTTAATTTATCAAGTCTCATTAATTGAATTAGGAACCGGATTTCCTAATTCTAATTTCATACTTTATTCAAGGAATTGTTTTGGGAAACAATTTCCTAAATTGTCATAATCAATTTCGGAAATAATATGTTTAAGACTTTGATTTCTCTAAATCAAATCTTATTAAATTAAGAGACAGATTCCCTTAATTCAACCACATATTATTTTCATGAAAATCTTATTTAAGGAAATAAACTCTATAGGAAACAATTTTCCTAATTAATTTTGGAGACAACAATATGTAAGAGCATCACCTCATAAATCAAATAAGGAAATTATCGTTTGAGAATCACCTCAAAAATTTCCAAGATTTGATCACATATTTTATTTATGGATAATTAATTACAACAAATTATTTACTTTGGGTGGCTCCCCGAGGCACTCCCCAAAGAAAAGAAATTTGTTGTAAATCTAATTTGGCCTGCTCCCCGAGGCATAACCAAATTAAACTTGACAATTNCAAATATGTTCCGATGGCAACAGCAGCAATCTTTGCTCCATTTCCAACTCGCAAATTCGCTTCTCCCTTGACGAGTCTTCTTCTATTCCTTAGCCCCTATATGTCATTACATATATGTGAGCTACACCCAATATCAAGTACCCAGGTGGACGAGGAAATAGAGTGACATTCAATAACGAAGATACCTGAAGAGGATGGGGCATCGGATGCCTTCTTCTTCAAGGACTCAAGATAAACCTTACAGTTTCTTCGTCAGTGACCCTCCTTGCCTTAGTGATGGCAAGTGCCTTTTGGTGCCTTTTCAGTCTTTTTGGCCTTTTTCTTCTTTCCCTTATTTTGTTCTTTAGGCTTCCTCTTAGAGCCTTTCTTTGAGGAACCAACTAATAGTACCGTCTTCTGATCCTGCTTTACAGAAGACTCTACAGTCTTTAGCAAGTTGAGCAACTCAAGAATGGTAGTCTCCAGCTTGTTCATCCGATAGTTCATCACAAATTGTGAGTAACTCTTGGGCAAACAATGTAGAATTAAGTCAACACTTAGTTCGTGATCCATTACAAATCCGAGTGTGCCTAGTCGCTCAATGTACCCCAACATCTTCAACACAAACTGTGAGACAGAAGTGTCTTCCTGCATCTTAGAGGTGAAGAGGAGTCTGGAGACCTCGAACCTTTCGGATCTCGCCTGCTCGTCAAACAGCTCATGAAGATGGAAGATGATGGTATGAGCATCCATATGCTCATGCTGCTTTTGCAGCTCAGGTACCATAGCGGCCAGCATGATGCAACTCGCAAGTTCAGAATCGGCCACATGTTTCTGATAGGCCACTAACTGGTCTGGAGTTGCATCTTCTGGAGGATGGTTGGGAAGTTGTTCTTCAAGAACATAAGCAAGCTTTTCTGCCTTGAGGACTATCCTCAAGTTTCAAAGTCAGTCCATGAAGTTTGGCTCAGTCAGCTTGTTGGTATCCAAAATGGAACGCAAATTCAGAGAAGACATGATCAAGTGATTATCCTAGAAATACAAATTGAGCTTATGTGAGAAGAATGATAAAAAATGCATCAATATACATTAATTAAATCCTATTTATTTTCGAATTGAATAACCCTTTTTATCAATTCGGGAGATCGTAGGAACATCTCCAAATAGGTTGATATCCAACCATAGATAAGAACAACCATGGCTAGAGTCCATCAAGTTATTCTTAGCTATGAAGGTAGGTAATTATACCGATTACATATTATACATATGTAACTATCACATTATGCTATCAACTAATTTAATGTTTGCATAAATCATTGGGTTGTTAACTCATTAACAAGTATGCAACAATATACATAGCACCCAACTGCACCTCTCTTTACATCGACCTTGGCTGTGGCACAACAAATCGATGCTCCAAGCTTAAGGCTGACCCATTAATCAAGAAATAGTTTTAATATGGTTGGAGCTCATTCAACCGTTTAGTCAGGCTTGGATGTGTCCAACAACCAAAACTAAGGATTGACCTCTGACTCCAACTATATTAATCATAAACTAATTCCATGGTTTGAACATGTTGAGGTTCAAGCCGGGCATGGATGTGTCCATCAACCCAAACGAGAAACAAAACTCCGGTTCTAACCATATTAATGGAAGGTGTTGGCCTTAATATTTTGTAAGGGGTTTTGGGTCTCATCCTTTTCCT
Source organism: Boesenbergia rotunda (assembly GCA_024364735.1). Lineage (NCBI taxonomy): Eukaryota > Viridiplantae > Streptophyta > Magnoliopsida > Zingiberales > Zingiberaceae > Boesenbergia > Boesenbergia rotunda. Next base: position 374,561 of record JAGFNQ010007664.1, on the reverse strand, counting down.
TTTATGCACATTCATGACATATAATTATGTCATGTTCTAACGATTTCCTTAATAAAGTATGTATGTGACTTAATTTATCAAGTCTCATTAATTGAATTAGGAACCGAATTTCCTAATTCTAATTTCATACTTTATTCAAGGAATTGTTTTGGAAACAATTTCCTAAATTGTCATAATCAATTTTGGAAATAATATGTTTAAGACTTTGATTTCTCTAAATCAAATCTTATTAAATTAAGAGACAGATTCCTTAATTCAACCACATATTATTTACATGAAAATCTTATTTAAGGAAATAAACTCTATAGGAAACAATTTTCCTAATTAATTTTGGAGACAACAATATGTAAGAGCATCACCTCATAAATCAAATAAGGAAATTATCGTTTGAGAATCACCTCAAAAATTTCCAAGATTTGATCACATATTTTATTTATGGATAATTAATTACAACAAATTATTTACTTTGGGTGGCTCCCCGAGGCACTCCCCAAAGAAAAGAAATTTGTTGTAAATCTAATTTGGCCTGCTCCCCGAGGCATAACCAAATTAAACTTGACAATTAAAGAACTTGTTAATAATATAATTTGGATGGCTCCCCGAGACCTACCCAAATCAATTTTAACAATTCATATTCAAAATAGAAAATTAAATTATAACAACTAACTTTAATTTGGGTGGCTCCCCGAGGCACTCCCCAAAGTAAAGAATTTTGTTAATAATTTAAAAACCAATTTGAATTTAATTGACAATTAATGTTTCCATAAAATGTCTAGACTTTAATGAAAAGAAAGTGCCTAAAATAAGAGCCTTCCATAAATGGAAAGATTCCAAAATTAAAAGGTTTTCAGAATTATTATAAGTTTCTGGTACAAAGAAAACTTACGTATTTCCAAAATTGGAAAATTTTCAAAATTAGGAAATTTCCAAAATTGGAAAGTTTCCAAAATGGAAAGTTTTCACAATTATCATAAAATTTCAGAAACAGAGATATTTCAAAAGTTTGCGAAATTTCATGAGGATTTCCAAACTTTGAAATTCCTAAATCTAAAATTTACCATAATTGGAAAGTTTCCATAATTGGAAAATTTTCCAAAATTGAGATCATGACAAAGTTTTCCGTAAAACAATTATATGATTATGTCGAACACTAACCGGCTCTGATACCACTGTTGGGACCGGGTGCATGCCGACGCGGACACGTATTGTAATTGTTACATAATTACATACAGCGGAAACAAAAGCATGAATAATTTCCTAAATTATTCTAACACATATCCTAAGCATGCAATGTGTTCACATAATCGTAATATAAAATTTTTGCAGAAAAGGAAATTACTCTAAGAATTACCTTGCGTAACTTGGAAGAAGGGACGAGATCCAACCGTTAGCGTCCTTTGAAAGCTCCGCCTCTATTCGTATCCACGCCGAGTATCGTCGGGATGACTTCGCTAAGCCACGAGTTTCGTTTTCACGAGAACTACTAGATTCTCCGTGAACACGACGAAAACCGAGAGAGTAATCAAATCGAAAGACTCACCACCAAGGTTGGACGAAGAGGAAGATCGTCGCAAGGAAGAACTTCGTCGCCTTGATGCTTCTCCTTGTGCTCACGGCAAGAAGAAAGAAGGACGACCTATGGCCGGCCAAGAGAGAGGGAGAGAAGAAGAGGAGAGAGCCCAAGCAATTCATGGATTGATCATCTTCCATGGCACCCCTTGGGTTCTCTATATAGGGAGAGGTTTCTTAATTCCCAAGCAAACCTCTCCTTGATTATGGAATAATTTCTCAATCAATCCATAATCAAGGCTCTCATGATCAAGCTTCTTCTTCTTGATTATGGAATAATTTCTCAATCAATCCATAATCAAGGCTCTCTTTCTTTTGCATGATTATATAAAATTTATAAAAAAAAATTTTATAAAAATTTATAAAACAAACCAACCATTGGTTCATTATATAAATTTTATTAAACAAACCAACTCATGGTTCATTATATAAAAATTTATATAAAATTTATATAACCTTTTATAAAATAAACTAACCTTTGGTCTATTTTATAAAACAAACCAAAATAGCCTTATCCTCTTATGGTGGTGGCCGGCCATGACAAGAAGAGAGGAGGCCCCCTTCCTTGGTCGGCCCATCTAATCCCAATAGGATCAAATCCCTTAATGAATTAAACTTATTTAATTCACCCATTAAGTCTTTAAAAGACATAGCCATTCTATGCTTCCGATACGTCTGAAATAAATTTAGTTTTGACTATTGTTTGGACTTACCAAACATAGTTTATCTCGATTGGAGAATCCAATTCTCAACTCGTTTTAAATCCTTCGAATTACTCGTTATGCGTATGACCAAATAGGCTTTCAATTTATCTTAGTCGTCCATAATTAACTAATTAATTATAGAACGATCATGACTGGCACCTAGTAGTACATCATGATCCCCAATTAATTGAAAGATCAACGGTTGACCTCAGAAATGATTCTGAAACCCTTCAACAGCTATAATGAATTGTGTCCCATTCCCTTCACCATCTTATACCCACTTGGTTCAGGACATGGTCTATGTGTGTCAGTCCCCACTAGGCTGACTACATCACACCTAGCCCAAGTAACGTTTCCTCGTCCTAGAGATTCTAATTACTCTCATGTATTTAAGAGATTCATACTCTGAACATGTCATGCTCTGGCCAGAGGCTTCGAGTAATAATCCGACGATAGGCCTCGGGTATACATCTCCTCGCAAGGAGTGGTGAATCCTTTGTAGGCTGTTCAAACATCTTCGGGCACTTCGGCTTATACCCAATCATCCTGGGTCCACACCTCCTTGGAGATGCTTGCTTAAGATGTCAAAGTATAAGTCTCCATGACCAAGATGACTTGAACACCACAAGTCAAAGGAACATCGCACTTAAGCTGCAGTAAGAACTTCACTGACATATCTATATGTAGACTACCATATGAAGTTTTACAGCCAGTCACTCCAATGAACTAGTTCCCTTAACTAGCATTCATATTTATCTCCGGATATCTCAATGTCACCAGCTAGTGAGAATCAGCTGATTAGAGAATAACTCATGCTAGTCTCAACAGAATTGATAGTGTCCGTATTTATCAATTCATCGACTAGGGACAATTTTGATACTTCACAATTGCACATGTAGAGATAATCACTAGTTTTGAATTCATCACAAATTCTCTCATGCTGTGAATTATATTGCGGACATTCAGTAAATGAGCTTAAGATCTTAATCAAATAATCATGTATACTCAAATAGTGAATATTCATTTATTAAAATAAATGATTATAATCATAAGGCAATTGCCTTAGGACACTTCTCTCATATCACTAACAGTAGACAAATGTCAGATTCCTAGTACCATTGAGATACCGAAGTAGATGCTTCATAGCGCCCTAGTGCATCTCTAAAGGGGTATGCATAAATTGTGAAAGCTTATTGACCATAAAGGAAATATCATGACTGGTCATACGAAGATGTTGTAAACCACCGACCACCTATCGAAACTTAATTGCATCAAAAGACGAAGACCCATCATGTATAATAAAATGAGAGCCAGTAGTAACAGGAGTGGAAACTGGCTTGGAGGCAAGCATATTGTGTTTGAAGAGAAGATCAGTGGCATGCTTTTGATGGGACAAAAGAAGACCATTTGAAGTTGCGCGAACCTTAACTCTGCAGAAGAAGGAAAGATCCCCAAGATCCTTAGTTGTAAGTTTGGCATTAGGTTTGCATATTATGTCGTCAACAATAGAGGCATCATTACCTATGACATGAACCCCACCAATAATTCTGATAGAACCCAGGAACAAACGATAGATAGAACCCCAAGAACTAGAAGACAAGAGTTTGAGCCTTGACCTGTAACTAAGAGCTGGAACGAACCAAAACTACGAAGAAAGGCAATGCCACACCATAAGGGTGATAAGTTTCGAAGGATTAAACACCACGAGACAAACTTAATAAGTTCAGAAGTTCTTTCAAGAACTAAGAGATCACACACAAAGAGCTTCACCAAAAAATTATCCTTTCTATAAACTTGCTCCCTCCCTTATATAGTGGGAAGAAGTAATTATGATTATAAAGCATTCATAATAGCTAGTAAAAGTAATGCATGCATGTAAGTAATTAAGAATAAAAATACATAAATGCAACAAATTAAGAGTACAAATGCATGTATGCATAAAGCTATTAAGATTCCATAAAGTCTTCCAAAAATAACTCAAAAACGTTGCATCCATATCGGAGACAATTGTTCTAGGAATGTCATGCAACCTAACAACCTCTCTAAAGAACAAATCAGCTACATGCAAGACATCATCGATTTTATGACATGAAATGAAATGTGGCATCTTAGAAAAACTATCTACCACAACAAAGACTGAGTCTCTTCCCTTCTTAGTTTAGGGTCATCCCAAAATAAAGTCCAAAAGAATTTTAAATTAAGTACTTAGAAAATTTTCCAAAAGAATTTTAAATTAAGTACTTAGAAAATTTTCAAAAGGATTTTGAATTAAGTACTTAGAAAATTTTCCAAAAGAATTTAGAATTAAGTACTTAAAAAATTTTCGAAAAGAATTTTGAATTAAGTACTTAGAAATTTTCCAAAAGAATTTTAAATTATGTACTTAGAAAATTTTCAAAAAGAATTTTAAATTAAGTACTTAGAAAATTTTCACAAGGATTTTGAATTAAGTACTTAGAAAATTTTCAAAAGGATTTTGAACTAAGAACATAGAAAATTTTCAAAAAGAATTTTGAATTAAGTACTTAGAAAATTTTCCAAAAGAATTTTAAATTAAGTACTTAGAAAATTTTCTTTTTGAACTGCTTCAGATTTGAAAACAAGTATTTTTGTTACTTTACTTTTTGAAAAAGGAGATAAAAGTTTTTGATTTTTAATTCTAAAAAAACTTCTTTTCTCTCCTTTCCTATCTCTCCCCCTTTGCCATATATCAAAAAAAATATTATAGCAAAAAACACAGTAAAATAATGTAATGTTCTGTATAGCAAAAAAAATCGAGTAATGAAAGTAAAGTTCTGTATTGAACCAATTCTAACCATAAACTGGACCAAATCAATTTAAATTTTCTCTTTCAGGTCCTGTCTAACCTAGTTAGCTACTTACTAACTGTCATAAATAGTAGTTTTCGCTAGGGTTAGTCATGTTAAGTGATCTGATCAAGTTAGATTTTCTAAGCTTGACTTAACCTGATTACTGTTCAATTGGTATTTATTGCCCCAATTACTGTAGATGCACTGACTTAAAACATCTTGAATCAAGGCATAGACCTAAGCATCTCAACCAAGTCTAGGTTATCAATCAAAAGTACCCTAAGGTGCTTGTGAGATGTTGACTTCTAGATCTATAGGTGCATCCAGTTCTAGGGTTAGGGCCTAAGCTAAGTCCATTTGCGAAAAAACCCTAGTTTTGAAGGGGGTAGGTTTTTGAAAAAAAACTGTTGGATCGAGAAGCCCGATAGAGGGGGGGTGAATATCGGAAAACTTTCGGATTTTAAGTAAGAGTAAGTACGCAGCGGAAATAAAATAAGCAGCACACAGACACAGTCGATTTACTTGGTTCGGAGCCTGTGTCGACTCCTACACCAAGGCCCACGGTCGTTGACCGTTTACTTTGGGCAATTCTATATACTTGCAAAATTGTTTACAAAGATTTGATTACAAAAAAGTGCAATAAAATAATAATATTAAATTTCGATCTTCGTTACCGACGTCCGGAGTGGATTGACTTGTTCGGGGCAGCGGGACGTCGTCGGCTCGAGTTGGAGAGTTTCCGGAGCAAAGCAAGAGTGTAGAAGATCTTTGAGGCGTTGAAGGAAGTGTTGTCTTGAAGCCTTGGTCGAAGGTCCCTTATATAGGGCCTGGGGGCGCCCCCCACGTGGCGTTTGATCCGGTTGTAGCTCGGTCGCCGTCTGATCCACTTATCCTCGGGATCCGCTTTGACCGGGGCGCCCGCAGGGCTCGGGGCGCCCGGATTGACCGGGTCAAACTCTATCCTTTGGCTTCGCTTGGCTTCGAGGGGTTCGGGTAGGTGTATGCGCATGGGGACACCCGCAGCACAGGGGGCGCCCGCGAGCAGCGGGGGCGCCCGGAAGCACGGGGGCGCCCGCATCTTGTACTGTCGAAGCGCACTTTTTGATTGTGTGTTTGGTGTTCACCTTGGGGGCGCCCGGGACACTCCGGGCGCCCTGGTCAGCAGTTGCCTCACTCCTTTGAGGCACTCTGAGCTGCAGACTCACGTTCCTTCAGTCCTACATCTAGGGTTAGTCCAAAACACAATAACATAATAAATTATTAGATTTATACAGCCTTAGCTGTCTTGGTTCTGACTTTGGTCTCCAAAATCGAGCCCTAGGTCGAACCGACGCCTACTGTTCCCTCGACGGGGAACGCGTCCTCACCTACTCCTCTCGGGAGAATTTACCTGATGCCAACCGTTCCTTTGGTTGGACTTTTGCCTGACGGTCCTTTGTCAGGGCTTGGATGCCGAGCTGTCCTTCGCTCGGTGCCTAGCATTCCTTCGCTAGGGCTTGGTGACTAGTAGCCCTTCGCTAGTTGCCTAGCAGCCCTTCGCTAGGACTTGGTGACTAGCAGCCCTTCGCTAGTTGGTGACTAGCAGCCCTTCGCTAGTTGCCTAGCAGCCCTTCGCTAGGACTTTGTTTCCTGGCAGCCCTTCGCCAGGTGCCTAGCAGCCCTTCGCTAGGACTTTTCCTGCACACTCGAGTAACAACATTAGATCACAAATAAACTTAACTTTGAATCCTTTGCCAATATCAAAACAAGGTTCGATATGGTGCTTCCTGTACCAACAATCTCCCCCTTTTTGATTTATGGCAACACAATTTAAAGTTAAGTAAAAAACTTATAACAGTTAATAAAAGAAGGTAATAACACAATGAAGTATAGGAAAAAACACAATAAAGTATATAAAAGAAATTTATCTTCAAAATTTTTTTTTTCTCATACTCCCCCTAAAACCTTGAATACTTGCAAAATCCTTAACTTTGACCTTTCCTCCCCCTTTGACATATATCAAAAACAAACATGGGTGTTCAAGGTATCTAACAGGGATTTTTGAGTTTTCCTAAGTGCTTCATGTCTTTAACAAAGTGTTTTTCAAAAAATGGAGTAAAAGCATTTTCACTAACAAAACTTGTTTCAAATTTTAGGCAACATTTAGGCAAAATTTTGAAGCTAGATTTCCCTTAAACAAAGTTTCAAATTTTGAGAATTGGGAATAAATTTGTTTACTAAGGAAAATTTTACTTAGGAGAAAAATATGTACTCAACAAGTTTGAAAAACACTTAGAAATACTTCGAAATTTTTGAAGCACTTTAAAAAAATTCCTTTCTCTCTTTCCTTTTTCTCCCTCTTAATGTGAAATTCATTTTCTTGTGTTTTAGACCATTCTAAGAAAATCTTTCTTTGAAAAGGGGAAAAACATTTTAAGAAAGAAATTTTTAATTTCACTTTTTCTACTCTCCCCTTGGTCTTATATCAATAAAAAACTTTGTAAAATATATTTTGAAAGAAATTTAAATTTGTGTATCAGAGCTTGTGAAAAAAAATTGAGCGAAGTAATGTCAAGTGTTATGATAATTAAAAAAAATTTAGAAAGACTGAAAAATTTATGTTCAAAATCATAATTGGAGTCAAGTGTATATGATAAACAATAAGTTTACTTGTTCTGAATATTTTGAAAAATGCACAAGAATGCAAGTACTTTATTGAGCTTTTGAAAGGCATAAGTATTTTGAAAGATATTATGAATTTGAAAAACATAAGTACTTTTAAAATATTAAAGAAAAATTACTTGACTTATCTTTTTGAAAGTACTTATATATAATCTTTTACTTGCTTTGGTTTCTTTTCCAGTCTGACACAATCCTAGGAAACCTTGTTAACTACAAGGAAATTTCCTTAAGTGTCCTGGAAATTTTCCAACTCAAGTAAATATTATTTCCAAAAGAATTTTGATAAGCCAAAATGATAGTATTTTGAAAATATATGCAAGTACATTTTGAAAAATGTATGAACTTTGGAGGCACAATATTTTACTAGACTTGGTTTATTTTCCAGTCTAACACAATCCTAGGAAGCCTTGTTAACTACAAGGACCTTTCCTTAAGTGTCCTGGAAGATTTTCCAAAGTCAAGTAAATATTAATTTCAAAAGTATTCTCAATAGGTTTTAAAAGTATTCCAAAATCACGTAAAATTTTGAAAGTGATGATATATATAAGCAAAATGATTTTACAGGATAGTATTTTGAAAGAGTAATTATTTAAGTTTTCAAAAGGATTTTAAAAGTGCCATGCATGAAAACATATAATTTTGAAAATGCTCAATAATTCTTTTAATTTGATCTCCCCCTTAACTCGACCCAGTCCTAGGAAGCCTGTTGACTACAAGCGATCTTCCTCTGAGTCTTAAGGTTTGATTCAAATTATACGAATTATTTAATACTTTCAAACTTGTTAGAAATAATTTCTTTTGATTTAGACTCCCCCTAAATTTGACACATCCTCGGAGTCTTTGTAGATCATTAAGTAGACCTTCCTTTGTGTCTTTAGGGTTTACTAAGATCAAAAGAATAGTTTTGAATACTAGCATGGTAATATTTTAGAAAATTCAATTTGAAATGAAGATAATTTTAAAGCATAAACCTTGTTTTTGAAAAACATTTTGAAATAATAATGGTTTTTGTAAAGCACAATTTTAAAAAATATCGTGATTATTGGAAAATATAGTATTTTTAAACTCCTTCTTTTAATTTGAGCTCCCCCTGAATCTGACATAGTCCTAGGAGGCTTGTTGACCACAAGTTAATCCTCCTCTTAGTCTTAGGGTTTGTCAAACTTAAAGGAACAATTTTGAGCATGCCATTTGAGTATGATCATTTTTAAGGAGATAGAATTTTTGAAAATACAATCTGGTATGATAACATAATTTATTAAAACCCTTTTGAAATGGTAATAATTTTTCAAAAATACTTTGAAAGAAAAGAATAAACCACTCCCCCTGTACCGTTTAACTTAATCTAATGTCCATGTTTGACTATGTTGTCTAGGGTTGACTAGGTTTGACTTAGTTAACTATGTTTGACCAATCAAATAACTAAATTAATCAAACCCTAAATTCTATTTAAAACGAGTCTATTTTAACATTCAATATTTTGAAAAACTAGAGATAGTTTTGAATAATTTTTGAAAGCTCTTTGAGTTTTATTTAAAAGGATAGTGACATATATTCTTAGGTCCTAGATATCTCACCCAGTTCTATGTGATCACACATGTTAACCTTATGGGTGTTGTGAGACAAATATTTTAATTTTGAAAACATGGTTAATTTTGAAAAGTTAGATTAATTTTGAAAACAATTAATTTAAATTTAATTTGAAAAGGAATATTTGAATCTAAGATTAACTGAACATTTGTGTTAGATTCAAATTTGACAAAAAGTGATTTGAATTTGAATTTCAAAAATTGGCTTCCAGGTCTTGGCGAGGCACTAGGCCTTCTTTGGCCGTAGCCTTATGGGATCATCCACCCTTTCCTTGACAAAGCCGTTTAATAAAATTTCATTTTCAAACTTAATCTTTGAAAAATTCTGGTCTAACTAGTTTGGATTTTGGATCGGTAGCTTCGGCTAGTTTCACCAGTCTAAAGAGACCAAGTAGACTTGACCTTATTAGAATTGGTTTCCCTAACGTACTATCATCTCACCTCCACCCAATACTATGTTTTCAAGTTTCAGTTAAACTATTTTGTCCTTAAACTAATCAATCCTAATTTTAAGCAAAAAGAACATAAAAATAAAATAAAAAGAAACTTACAATTAAAGCACAAAAAAATGATCTATGTTATATCATAATCGTAATAATATTCTAGATTATCAAAAACAGCAATATTATGAGTTAAATTTTCTAACAAATTAGCCTTAACTAATTTATAAGATTCTATCATATTATTCATGGTAAATAATGGATTTTTAAATACTGAAAATTTACCTTCAGATTTCTTTTTGGAGGACTCCCCCTTGATTTTGGCCATCTTTCTTGTGTTTGATTGTTCTTTCGGCACTTTGTAATGGTCACGAGCCATTCGAATCAGCTTCCGATGATCTCTTTCTTCGTCGTTAGATTCTGAGTCTGAGTTTGACTCAGGTATTGGTTGAGTCTTCTTTTGCAGTTCTTTTGGAGTTTTCCCTGCAATAGAAATTACACCTTCCTCGGCCATTACAGTATCTATTTGATTATTTAATTGTAATTCAAAAATGGATTTGAAATTGGTTACCATTTTTGTCTCAGTCGATTCGTCTTCTGTCTCTGGCTCGAATTTGTAGTCAGGTATGGATTCTTCTAACTTCTCAACATAGGAGCTCTCTTCGTGTAGGCTGAGTAGCTTCTCCCACATCTCTTTAGCACATCCAAATGAACCGACTAGCTTGAGTTGTTCGTTGGTTAGACCGCATTGTATGATCACTGTTGCCTTAGCATCAGTCTCGATCTTCCTCAGAGTTGGTTCATCCAATTTGTCCCAAGCGATTGATGTTCCATCTTTCGTGGGGAATCTGAACCCCGTTTGGATTATCCACCATAAGTCCATGTGGGCCTTCAGAAGGGACTCCATTTGTCTTCTCCAAAAGCTGAAGTTCTCACCGGAGAATAGCGGTGGACGGGCACTGTTCCACTCTTGGTTGGCCATAAAATAACCTCTTGCACACAAAAGAACGAACAGAATGTACCAAGACTTGGTCTTGGATTAGTAGTGCGGGAGAAGAAGAAAAAATTTGCCAAAAAAAAATTACACGAATTTCGAGGTAGAATAATAAAATAATAATAATAAAAAATTTGAGATAAAATTTTTAGGAAATGAATATTCTGATTAATGGTGAAAAAAAAGAATTAAAAGATTGCTCGAATTAAAGTGGCACGAATTTCGAGAAATAATATTAAAATAATAATAAAAAAAATTTATGACAAAATTTCAAAAATTATTTGTTTTATCAATTCAGACTTATGGTGAAAATATGAAAATTCAAAATTGAAAAAGGTGTAAGGATTTTTTAAATCCACCTACAGATATTATTTATATAAAATAAAAAGCGAACGAGATTGAGTTGCGTTGATTAACAAAAAAAAAAGAAATAAAATTAAAAAATTCGTAAATCCGAAAAAAACTTTCAAACTGGTGGTTGCACCAAGTTTGAACTACCCCGCTCTGATACCACTTGTTGGATCGAGAAGCCCGATAGAGGGGGGGTGAATATCGGAAAACTTTCGGATTTTAAGTAAGAGTAAGTACGCAGCGGAAATAAAATAAACAGCACACAGACACAGTCGATTTACTTGGTTCGGAGCCTGTGTCGACTCCTACTCCAAGGCACACGGTCGTTGACCGTTTACTTTGGGCAATTCTATATACTTGCAAAATTGTTTACAAAGATTTGATTACAAATAAGTGCAATAAAATAATAATATTAAATTTCGATCTTCGTTACCGACGTCCGGAGTGGATTGACTTGTTCGGGGCAGCGGGACGTCGTCGGCTCGAGTTGGAGAGTTTCCGGAGCAAAGCAAGAGCGTAGAATATCTTTGAGGCGTTGAAGGAAGTGTTGTCTTGAAGCCTTGGTCGAAGGTCCCTTATATAGGGCCTGGGGGCGCCCGGGATGTCGGGGGCGCCCCCCACGTGGCGTTTGATCCGGTTGTAGCTCGGTCGCCGTCTGATCCCCTTATCCTCGGGATCCGCTTTGACCGGGGCGCCCGCAGCACTCGGGGCGCCTGGATTGACCGAGTCAAACTCTATCCTTTGGCTTCGCTTGGCTTCGAGGGGTTCGGGTAGGTGTATGCGCATGGGGGCGCCCGCAGCGCAGGGGGCGCCCGCGAGCAGCGGGGGCGCCCGGAAGCATGGGGGCGCCCGCATCTTGTACTGTCGAAGCGCACTTTTTGATTGTGTGTTTGGTGTTCACCTTGGGGGCGCCCGGGACACTCCGGGCGCCCTGGTCAGCAGTTGCCTCACTCCTTTGAGGCACTCTGAGCTGCAGACTCACGTTCCTTCGGTCCTGCATCCAGGGTTAGTCCAAAACACAATAACATAATAAATTATTAGATTTATACAGCCTTAGCTGTCTTGGTTCTGACTTTGGTCTCCAGAATGGAGCCCTAGGTCGAACCGACGCCTACTGTTCCCTCGACGGGGAACGCGTCCTCACCTACTCCTCTCGAGAGAATTTACCTGATGCCAACCGTTCCTTTGGTTGGACTTTTGCCTGACGGTCCTTTGTCAGGGCTTGGATGCCGAGCTGTCCTTCGCTCGGTGCCTAGCATTCCTTCGCTAGGGCTTGGTGACTAGCAGCCCTTCGCTAGTTGCCTAGCAGCCCTTCGCTAGGACTTGGTGACTAGCAGCCCTTCGCTAGTTGGTGACTAGCAGCCCTTCGCTAGTTGCCTAGCAGCCCTTCGCTAGGACTTTGTTTCCTGGCAGCCCTTCGCCAGGTGCCTAGCAGCCCTTCGCTAGGACTTTTCCTGCACACTCGAGTAACAACATTAGATCACAAATAAACTTAACTTTGAATCCTTTGCCAATATCAAAATAAGGTTCGATATGGTGCTTCCTGCACCAACAAAAACTAAGTCGGAAAATCATTTCAAATTTCAAGTCAAAAATGATTTTTCAAATATATTAAATAACAGGTAAGAAATAAAACAGTTTTTGAAAAAAACACATGTAGAGCAGTCCTACTCTACCAAGCATAACCCTAACTGCCTTCTTAGTGAGCTAAACTCAGAATTAGGTAAGGGTTTGGTGAAGATATCAGCTATGTTTGACTTTGAGTCAACATGCTTAAGGACTATTTCACCCCTGGCTACATGATCCCTTACGAAGTGATGTTTAACCTCTATATGTTTTGTTCTAGAGTATTGGATTGGGTTCTTAGTTAGATTGATTGAACTTATGTTATCAATGTAGACTTGGGTTTGGTTGTAATCAAGATGGAAGTCCTTAAGAATGTGCATCATCCATAAGAGTTGTGCTACACACTCTCCTAAAGTAACATATTCTGCTTTGGTTGTAGATAGAGCTACGCAATGTTGCTTTCTACTGCACCAACTAACTAGACTATTTCCTAAAAGTTGGCAGCTTTCACTTGTACTCTTTCTATCTAGTTTGCATCCAGCATAGTCAGAATCAGAGTATCCTGACAAGTCAAAAGTTGAGGTCCTAGGATACCAAATCCCTACATTTAGGGTGCCCTTAATGTATCTAAGTATTCTTTTTAGGGCTGCTAAGTGTGTTTCCTTAGCACAGGTTTGGTATCTGGCACACATTCATACAGAGAATAGGATATCAGGTCTGCTAGCTGTAAGGTATAGTACATTTCCAATCATACTCCGATATAGCTTAAGGTCTACTTGTTTACCTTCAGGGTCACTATCAATTTTTATATTTGTGGCCATAGGGGTACTTATGCTCTTGGAGTTATCCATTTTAAATTTCTATATTAACTCCTTAGCATATTTGAATTGGTGAACATAATTTCCATCTCTAGTTTGCTTAATTTGTAATCCTAAAAAGAAGTTGAGCTCACCAACTAAGCTCATTTCGAATTCATTTTCCATAATTTTTACAAATTCTTTTAAAAAGTTTGATTTGGTGGATCCGAAAATTATGTCGTCAACATAGATTTGGGCAATGAAAATATCTTTTTCTAATGTTTTAACAAAAAGAGTTCGTTGAGTTAATTTGTCCTTGGTTAAATTTCTTAGAAATGAGATAAGTTGATAACCGTTCATATCATGCCCTAGGTGCTTGTTTTAGTTCATAATGTGCCTTATTAAGTTTGAAAACGTAGTCAGGTTTTTCTAGGTCCTCAAAGCCGGGGGTTGTCCTACATAGACTTCTTCTTTGATGAACTCATTTAGAAAGGCTGACTTAACGTCCATTTGGTAAAGTTTGAATCCTTTATGGGTTGCAAAGGCTAACAACATTCTAATAGACTCAAGTCTGGTTATTGGGGCATAGGTTTCGTCATAGTCTAACCCTTCGACTTGACTGAACTCTTTGGCTACTAAGCGGGCTTTGTTTCTCACTATTTCTCCTTGATCATTTAGCTTATTCCTAAAAACCCACTAGTATCAATAATGGATTTGCCCTCAGGTTTAGGTACTAGTTCCCAGACTTGGTTCCTCTCAAACTGGGCTAATTCTTCCTGCATCGCTATGATCCAATCAGGATCAAGTAAGACTTCTTCTATAGTCTTAGGTTTAATTTTTGAAATCAGTGCAATCTGACTAAGGTTTCTATAGGAGGACCTAGTTCTGACTCCTATGGTTGGATCACCCATAATTTGATCAGTTGGGTGACTGAATCTGGGTTTCTTAGTTTTTCTAGAACTTGGATCAGCCTCAGGTCCGGCTAGACGGTTTGGTTCAGTGTTTTGTTCAATTATTTGGATTGGTTCAATTATTGATTCAGTTGATGCAGTAGTTAGTTCGAGAGTCAGTTCATTTAGCGGTTCAATTAGTGGTTCAACTGATGGTTCAATAAGTGGATCGTTTTCCTCTTGATCAATAATTGATGGGTTCAGGTTTTGGATTGGTTTCCTCATCAAAGATTAAATTTGTTGTTTCTTCAATTTTATTAGTTTGTTTATTGTAGACCCTATAGGCCCTACTTGTTTTTGAATATCCTAAGAATATTCCTGGAGTTGACTTAGACTGAAATTTACCTAGGTAGTCCTTGGTGTTTAGGATATGTACTTTGCATCCGAAGACCCTTAGGTAATGTAGGTTTGACAGTCTATGGTAATACAGCTTATATGGAGTTTTATTATGTCTTTTGTTGATTAGGACCCTATTTTGTATATAGCAAGCCGTACTTATTGCTTCTGCCCAAAATTGGTTAGCTAGGTTGAATTCATTGAGCATGGTCCTAGCGGCTTCCTGTAGGGTTCTATTCTTCCTTTCTACTATCCCATTTTGCTGGGGGGTCTAGGACACAAAAATTCGTGAATATACCCGTTAATTCTACAAAATTCATCAAACCTTTGATTCTCAAACTCTCCCCCGTGATCACTCCTATGTCTTTTGATTTTGATATCATTTTGATTTTCAATTATCTTGCATAAGTCAATAAACATGTTTAGGGTTTCATCCTTAGTTTTTAGGAACCTAACCCAAGTAAACCTAGAGTAATCATCGATAATGACTAAGCAGTACCGGTTTCCGCTTAGTGACTTGGCTCCATGTGAATCAAATAGGTCAAGGTGCAGGTGCTCAAGTGTGGTTTGAGTTAGGTCTGATTGAATTGACTTGTGATTGGACTTGGTTTGTTTACCTTGGTTTCATGAATTACATATTGTGTTTTCATAGTTCTTAATTTTTGGTACTCCTTTAATTAGACCAAGTTGGGTGATTTTTGAAATTAGTCTAACATTAGTGTGACCTAATCTCCTATGCCAGAGGTTGGATTCTTCTAACTGAGTTAAGAGACATTTAGGTACTAAGGGTAGATTGATAGTATAAACATTATTTTTCCTAGTGCCCTTAAGCATGACTTCTGAGTCTTGAAGGTTTCTAATTAGGCAGTCAGAATTGGTAAAGGTAACTACATAGCCAGTATCACATAATTGACTTAAACTAATCAAATTAAATTTGAAGTTCTCAACCAAGAGTACCTTTTTGATCACAAAATCGGATTTGAGTTCAATGTTACCTGACCCAATGACTTTGAGTGTAGAATTATTGCCAAATGCTACTGAGCCTAGGTTCATGAACTTGAGTTTGGTGAATTTCAATTTGTCCCCAGTCATGTGTCTGGAGCATCCGCTATCCAACATCCATTGGTCCAAATCTTTATGTTCCTACATATAAAGTATTTATTGATTTGTATCCAATTAGAATTAAGGATAGCTTTAATTGATTTTCACAACCTAGTCTGTCTCACCCAATCTAGAGTTATCAATCACGTTAACCTTATGGGGTTTGTGAGACAGTTTTTAATAGAAATGAAGATTTTAATTTGGAATCATGATTAAGTTTTGAAAGGTTAAAATAATTTTGAAAAAGACTTAATTATGTTTTAAGTTTATTTTGGAAGGTGATTGAATCTAAGATTAATTGAAATTTGTGTTAGATTCAAATCTGACAATAGTAAAGTGAATTTGATTTTCAATAATCGGCTTCCAGGTCTTGGCGAGACACTAGGCCTTCTTTGGCCATAGCCTTATTGGATCTTCAACCCTTTCCTTGATAAAGCCTTTTATTGAAAATTCATCTTCAAGTTACTCCTTCAAAGATTTTGGTCTAACTAGTTTGGGTCTTGGATCGGTAGCTTCGGCTAGCTCCGCCAAAATGGCTTCCCTAACGTACTATCATCTCACCTCCACCTAATACTATGTTGTTCAAATTTCAATTAAGTCATTTCAGTCCTTAATCTAACCAGTCCTAGGTCTAAACATAATAATTTGCAGAAATAAATAAACAATCAAGCATGCAATTAAAATTAAGGAAAAAAATTTTATCTAATTATGAAAATTGTTTTTAAATTGGCTCCCCCTGGACTAAAGCCACGATAATGATTAGGCAAGATGTGAATCTTGTCCTTGGGGATCCAATACTGGTTTAGTCCAGCTTGGTTGTTCAAGCAAAGTTTGGGTACCCATGCTTGAACTTTGGCTCTAGGTTGGTTCCATACAGCATAATATGACCGTTGTCTCAACTTGGTTCGATACCCTAACCCAGATCGATTAAGAACGGACTTCTATTTTCCAAGGATCATGTCAAGACCCTTGGAACCCGAAGTAAATCGTTCTAAAGCCACTCTGAGCTCCTTGACTTGAGTTTTCAAGGAGGAGTTCTCTTTCTCAAGCTTTTCATCTTGAGTAGAGGTTCGTTCTTGAACCTTCTCGGTCAAGGATCTAGAGTCGGCTTTCTCTTTCAGGAGTTTTACTTCCTGTAGGAGGGATTCGACCCGGATTTTGGCTTTCGCCAAGTTACGAGATAAATAAGCTATTAATTTTGATAATTCAATTTTGGAATAACCTCTTACCGTTATTTGGTCGTTCTCCAAAATTGTGAGCCTTTCGTCGTCTGGCTCCGATTCCGATCCGGTGTCGATGTCTTCCGTAGCGGTTAAGGTGATAAGATTTGACTGTGGGGCCTCTTCTTCTTCGGAGGAGGAGGATTCATCCCACGTGGCTTAAAGAGCCTTCTTCCTTCTAGTCTTTTTGGCTTCCTTTAGATTGGGGTACTCCGATTTGTAGTATCCCTTCTTGTTGCATTCGTAGCAGGTGACATTTGGTTTGCCTTTTGAAGTTGAAGGTTCAGCTGGATCTTCCTTTCGTCGGCTTGCTTTCCTTCTGTTGGTTTGATGCTTCAGCTCCTTGTAGTAGTCCTGAGCTAGCCGCACCAACTTGGGTCGATCACCTTCACTATCTTCTGAGTCTGAGTCAGACTCGGGTGCTGATTGAGGCTTTTTCTTGGCTATCTTTCCTTAGGGTTTACCTACAAGAAAAGCAATACCTTTCTCGGCCAAAGTGCTGTTAGTCTGTTCGTGTAATTCTAATTTTGAAAACAGTTCATCTAATTTAATTTTTGAAAGATCCCTAGAAACCTTGTAAGCATCTACCATAGATGCCCACAGAGTATTTCTTGGGAAAGCATTTAAGGTATACCTGATTAGGTCACGGTTCTCTACCTTGTGACCGATTGTGTGCAGGTCGTTCATCAGCTCCTGGATTCTGTCGTGGAGCTGTGCTGCTGATTCACCCTCATTCATCTTTATTGTGTAGAGTCTGTTCAGCAACAGATCCCTTTTGCTGATTCTGGTGTCGGAGGTGCTTTCGTGCAGCTCAATCAGTTTGCTCCATGTTGGAGTTATAGAAGATGAAGAGGCACCCCTTCCTCTTCATCTTCCAACTCATTCATATTCCTCCATTAGTGGAGGAATATAAAGAGACCTCTTACCCCCTATAAGTATTGCTTCCAAGGCAAAGGGGAGAAGAACAAGACAAGAGGACAAGTGGAGAGGACACACTATGTGTGTGCGTCCAAGCCAATGGAGATCATACGAGACAAGCTATATGCGAGGTATGTGTGAGGTCAAAGAGAAAGGGTTCGCCTCGTGTGTATAAGGTCATTGTGTAAGGTTCGTCCGGGTGCACATGACGAAGAAGGGGTTATTGAGAAGAACATTCAAGATTGGTTCGTCCAATTACAGAAATGGGATTTGGTTTGTGAACTCATGAAGAGCGTTTCGATTCGTTCGTGATCGTTCTTCGGATGGCAAAGTTTTCCGGTTTCTTCTCCAAGTGTAGATCACTGTAAGTGTTTAGATTTACAGAATTTGTTTATATAGTTCATGCTTTAGAAATATCAACATTGGTATCAGAGCACGTTAGATTGTAAAAGCATGACTTTACCTTTGTATATCAATCACTTCTTAGCCCCTGTTCGATGTCGCGGCCGGAGTTTGTCTCCGTCGTGTTCTTCTCTTGCCAGGCGAGAATCCAACGTAGTCGTTGGGAACTCGCGACTATGTGTCGTGGTTGTTTCGATTTTTGCGAGAAGAAGTTTGATTTAATTAAATAAAAAAAATTAATTTAAAAGGCGGCAGAAAAATTCCTAATGGAGGATCGAACCGCCAACCTTTCTGATAAAGGGATGAGGCTCAACCAGGAGCTATGACCAAAAGTTATTTATAATTCTGGTTCAATTAATTTGAACTAATCTATCCAATTAGACTTGGGTTAAACCATTAGTTGGTTTAATCAGATTAGTTTGGTCCAATCATATTGAATTTTGGTTCAAACCATTTGTTGGTTTAATCAGATCAGTTTGGTCCAATTAGGTTGGGTCTAATTCAAACCATTGGTTGGTTTAACCAGACCAATTTGATCTAAAATATAACCAGTCTAATTTGTTTGATAAATAAGTTTGACTTAAACGTGAATGGGCTTAAAATTAAACAATAACAAATAAGATATCCAATTAGATCAGTTCTAATAAGGACAAAAGAATAAGCTAATACTTGAGATCTAATTTCCAAATCGACCGGTCCAGTGTGTTAGTCAACTGGAGTTCCTCAAATAAAGAAGATTTATTTTTCTTATTTGCTTATGATTCTGTGTGTTCTATGCATATATATGTGAATTGAAATGAACCAGTTTTGTTACTAGATTGCCAGTTTTGTACTGATAATAATATTTTTCAATTCCACATGCTAAAGATGATATACACAATGACCTGTCTAGATGTGTGACAGAATGAGCCGAGGGAGGCGATTGAGGAGATAGAGCAAAGTCTAACATAAAATGGATTATGTTAACAACTGCACTAGTGTTTGTCCTAGTAGCAATGACATTAGCTTATTTAATTTGTTAAAGTTTTGTTATTGTTATTGTCATTATGTACGAACAGTATTAACCTATTTAGTTTATGAAAGTCATGTGGTATAGACTGTTGTTTTGTACAAACAGTACTATTTTATGAAAAAAAATGGGTCATGTTATATGTTAACAAATCTTACAAATGATTAGTTCATTTTTACAAATGATTAGTTCATTTAATGATTAGTTTATTTTTATAAATGATTAGTTCATTCCTACAAATGATTAGTTCATTCATACAAATGATTAGTTCATTTATGATTAGTTCATTCCATGATTAGTTCATTATACAAATGATTAGTTCATTTGATGGGATGTATGTAATATAATTGACCAATGTTGATTAGATTGGATTATACGAATGATGAGTGGAAATGTAGTTACCACTTGATTTTGTAAACCAATTCTAATTTACAACGAGTCAATCATAAGTTACATGCATATAAATTACACTTAGTCAATAAATAATGTGTTTATTTATGATAGATCATGGCAACTAAGAACATCATAGCTAAACTGAATAGAGAGAGATTATATAGGGATAACTATAAAATATGGCATCTTAAGATACGATATGTTCTTAAGGAACAAGAAGTTCTTGAGACTATGAATCAGTTCATGGAAGAACCTGTTAATGGTTCAATAGCACAGCATAACTTGATCTTGATGTCTATAGGGCATGAAAGAAAAATGACTCCACTACTAAGGGCATATTGATTAGTTCAATGGTAGACGACCTGGTATTTGAGTATGAGTCATCACCATCAGCTCATGCAGTCTGGGTAGCCCTGAGAGAGAAATACAGTGGAGTTAGTATAAGCAAGCTTCGCCAACTGACAATTAAGTTTGACAGTTGTAAAAAGCACCCGAATATTATCATGGCCCAACATCTGAGGGTATTGGGGAATATAATTTGGGAGCTAAAGGCTGCTAGTCATGAGTTGACCGATGAACAATAGGTTCAGGCAGTTATTCGTTCCCTTCCTGATTCTTGGGAAATGATGAAACAGAACCTTACTCACAGTGAAAGTATCAGGACTTTCACTGATGTCTCACGCCAATTGAATTGGAGGCGGAGAGAATAGAATCCATAAGGATTTCTAAACAAGCTTTTGTAGCTAAGGTTCTGGATCCAAGAATAAGAAAAGATGGTTCGAGAAAAGAGAGGGAAAAGAAGCTGCTGCTGCTGCTGGGCAAAACCCAAACAAGAATAAGTTTCATGAGCATTATGTTGCTAGTACAGTGTCGTTAGCTGATTCTTATCCTTTGTGGATTATAGATTCAATAGTAACGAACCATGTAGCTCATGATCGAGCTACATACGTAGAGTACCGTCGGGTACCAGCTGGCAATAAGTGGATATATGTGGGAAACAATGCAAGAATTGAAGTCAAAGGAATTGGCACTTGCAAACTCAACCTTCGTGGTGGGCGTCCCTTGTTTCTGCATGATGTCTTGTATGCTCTTGAGATTCGACGGAATCTGTTTTCCGTTAATTGTCTTCTTGAATTGGGTTACTGTTTGAACTTTTATAGTCGTTGTGTGGAACTTAAAATTAACTCTGTGTTAATTGCATATGGTTATGTATCAAACGGTTTCATGGTTCTTGATGTAGAACCAGATGTTAATTGTGGAAATAATGATTGTTTTTCAAACATTGCTCTTACTAGCGATGCTGATGTTAATGATGAAGTTTGGCATGCTAGATTGGGACATATAGGATAAGAAAGAATGAATAGGTTAGCAAGAGAGAGTCTGCTCGGCACTCGTGCTAAAGTTGACTTGTCTATATGTGAGCATTGTCTTGCTGGAAAAGCAACTAGGAAACCGTTTGGTAAGGCTATTAGGGCTGAATCACCATTGCAATTGATTCATTCGGATATTTGTGGTCCGATGAACATGAAGGCTAAACATGGTAGTTCATATTTCATTACATTTATTGATGACTTCACGCGTTTTGGTCATGTGTATTTGATTTCTCATAAATCTGAAGCATTAGATTGCTTTAATCGTTATTTGAACGAAGTTGAGAATCAATTGGAACGTAAGGTTAAAATCTTTCGCACTAACCATGGAGGTGAATATTTGTCTGATCAGTTCAAGACAATATGTAATGAGAAAGGGATTATTAGACAGTTAACTATCCCTGGGACTTCACAGCAAAATGAAGTTGCTGAAAGAAGAAATCGAACTCTTCTCGAAATGGTTAGGTCGATGATGGCTCAAGCTAATTTGCCTATTTCCTATTGGGGAGATGCATTATTGGCAGCAACCTACATACTTAACCGGGTGTCTTCTAAATCAGTTCCATCTACTCCATATGAACTTTGGACAGGCAGAAAACCAGATTTAAGTAATCTGAGACCATGGGGGTCAGCTGTTTATATTCATGACAAGACTCACAAATATGAAAAATTAGGACCCAGGGGTAGAAAGTGTATCTTTGTAAGATATTCTGATACCTCTAAGGGTTATGTTTTTATTGGTGAGCAACAAGATGGAACCATCTCAGAAATTGAGTCAAGAGATGTCACTTTTCTCGAAACTGAGTTCCCAACGAGAGGTGAAGTTGATAAATCCACTCCTCTATTTGTAATAGAGGAGGATACTGTTCCTCTATCAACGAATCAGGAATCACAGGGGATACCTGAATCTAGTCAACCTAGTGGGAGTAAATGGCCTATAAATGAATTAGTTTCTCAACAGTCAAACCTGCGAAGAAGTAATCGTAAGATTATTCCTCGGAGAAGGTTTGACATTGAAAATGGGCATTAATGATTCTCCCAGTTGATGATGAAGAATCTCGAACGGTTGAGGAAGCATTGAAATGCTCAGTTAAGGAGAAATAGAAAGTTGCAATGGATGAGGAAATGGAGTCCATGAGAAATAATCAAGTTTGGGATTTAGTAGATCTTCCTCCGGGCCGCAGGGCTATTGGGAATAAGTGGATTCTCAAAATTAAGAGGAAAGCAGATGGGTCGATTAATCGATACAAAGCTCGTTTGGTTGCAAAAGGATATACCCAAATGGAGGGTATTGATTTTGAAGAGACATTCTCCCCAGTTGTGAAGTTTGTGTCAATACAAGTTATCCTAGCTATAGTAGTACATTTTGACTTAGAATTACATCAATGGATGTAAAAACGGCTTTCCTTAATGGTAATCTTGACGAATAAATCTATATGACACAACCAGAAGGTTATATAGCAAAGGGCCAAAAGAATAAAGTATGTAGACTTAAGAAGTCTATGTATGGGCTAAAGCAAGCGTCAAGACAATGGAACATAAGATTCAATGAAGTCATTTTGTCTTATGGTTTCGAAATGATCAATGAGGATCATTGTGTTTACCTAAGGAAGGATAAAGGAAAGTTAGTCATTTTATCATTATATGTTGATGATATGCTAATAGCTGGAAGTGACCTAAAAGTTGTTATTGAAGTCAAGTCTTGGCTGTCATCACAATTTGACATAATAGACATAGGAGAAGCTGAGTATATCTTAGGAGTACGGATCATTCGTGATCGATCAAAAAGACTTTTGGGTTTGTCCCAAGAGGCTTATATCACTAAGATACTACAACACTTCAATATGTTTGATTGCAAAGTTGAACAAACACCTACAACGAAAGGTGTTGTTCTAAGCAAAAGTATGTCTCCCAAGACTCCTGAAGAGATAACCGAGATAAAGAAAAGACCATATGCTAGTGTCATTGGTAGTTTGATGTACACTATGTTGTGTACACGTCATGATATAAGCTATGTTATCGGCTTGGTTAGTCGTTTCCAGTCAAACCTAGGATCGAGACACTGGAAAGTAGTGAAAAGGATCAAAGCTGAGCCAGAAGGGCTCGACAGATGCATATTGGGCAAGAGACCTTTGTAACACCCAATAATTTTCTGGTATTATTAGGGATTTTTCGGAATTTTATAGCATTTTTTCGGATTAAAAATAGAAAGAAAAAAATAAGGGGTCGGGTGGGATTTGATCCCACGACCACAAGGGAAGCAAAGCCTTAAGGGCATCCAAGTAACCAGCTGGGCTAGGGTATCAAGCACAGAAAAGGATGAAACGAAATAATATTATAGTTGATTTAGCCCGTTTCATGAAGAGGTATTTAAACTTCCACTTAAGTTGTGTTAAGACCCCTTTTAGGGTTTCGGGAAGCCGCGCGAGCAGAGGGAGGAGGTTGCGAAAATAGGGAGAAAGGGGGAGTTTTCTTCCTCCTTCTTCTTCCTCTTGAAGTAGAAAACCTAGGGCTTCTTCCCTAGGGCCAAGAGTGAAGTTTTCTTGCAAAGGAAGAGGAAAAGAACCCTATGCTAGGAATTTCGAGATAATTAGTGAGTTTTCTTCAAGAAAAGGGTAAGTAAATCACTCACCTGCAATAGGAGTAGCTTCGCATGTATTTTTCTCATTGTAGAACCTTGATTTTGTGATTTATGTGCATGCTTGGAGAATAGAGCTTATTGTGTGATTAAGTTTCTCAAGAATACATGTTTTTAATCATAGAACTTAAATTGGAGTAGATTTTTATGTATGTGATCTAAGGATGGAAGACCAAGTTCTTGAAAAGTCCCAAAATTGAGTTTTGGGTTAAGGGCACGCAAGATGCTCGATGAAAGTTCCAAGTAAGAAAGGTAAGGTTTTGTAGTGCAAAGATTTATGTAAAAAAAAAGATAGCTTGATAAGTATAAGCCTTATGAATAAGAAAGTATTTTACTTTTGTAAAGTGACATGTACCGGGCAAAAGAGAGGCCCACAGAAAGTTAGAAAGAAGCTCTAATAGGGTGCGGTGGCTAGCTAGCCCGAAACCTATTAGGGATGCGCGCATTGGTACATTGATACCATGGTACAGTGTCAAGGCCTGAGAAAGTTGATTATTATTTTGAAGTATATGAGTATATGTAAGAGTTTTCAGTTTAAGCATATGTTTTGCTAAGTATGTTAACATTGTTATGTTACAAGCATGTTAAAGAGCAAGAGCAAGGAAGTTAGTGGTTTAAAGTATGGAAATGCATAAGTAGCAAGTCTCAAAAGAAATTATGAGCATGTTAGATTTGCCAATGTTTTAATGCTAGTAAATGTTTTCAAGCATGATTGAGCATGATAAGTATGTGAAAGTTTCCATGTGTAAGTATTTCAAAGTGCATGTGTTTTGAAGTAAGCATTATTTGAAAAGAGCATGTTTATCCCTTATCGTTTGGATTTGTGAGTTAGGATTTACTTACTAAGCAATTTGCTTATTAGTTGCATTTTCCTTCTATTGCAGATAAAGGTAAAGAAAAAGCATAAGTTAAGGAGGCGAAGGGACTTGCATTGATGTTCAGTGGCGGCGGAACCGTGGAAGAGATCGTTGGGCTAAGTCTTGTAGAACATGTGTTTTGATGTCTTGAATTGGTAAAATAAATGACTTTGTTTAAACCTTGCATAGAGACAAAGTTGGGTACAAACTCTAGTCTAGAGTTCATATATTTTGATAGCTTATTTACTTCCGTAAAGATCCTAATTGCAAGTTTATGAGGTTGTTTTGGGTTGCTAAATTGGTTATAAAACTAGTATAGAGTATAGAAATGGAGTTATGTCTTTGTATGTCTTGAAAGTATATGTTTTGTGGATTGTTGGAGATGGTTTTCAGGTCTGAAATGCAGGTTTTCAGGCGTACCAGTCGACTAGTTCAGAACCAGTCGACTGCCCTATCGAACAGAAAGTTTCTGTTCGATGCACCAGTGGACTGCCATGAGGCCAGTCGACTGGTGCCGGGCACAGAAAGTTTCTGTGGCCGATACCAGTCGACTGGCTATATAGCAGTCGACTGGTACTATTGAAAAGAAAGTGGTATAGAGCAGCTGCTTAGTGCCTTAGTGTTACAACTAAGAGGTCTAGGGGTCAAATCCTTGCAAAGCAAATAAAATGAAAGTTGTTTTGTTTTTTGGAAAAAAAAAGAGAGAAGGAAAAAAAAATTCATAGCAAGTTAAAGGAAGTCAAGTAGTTATAATCTAAGGCTAAGAATAAGGGTAAAGTTAAGGTCCAGTAAATGTGGCGCCCGCCTTAAGGGAGAATGTTAGAGAAGGCGGGTCGTCATAGAGTGGTATCAGAGCAAAAAGGTTCCACCCTTCCACCACACTGACATCAAGCATCAATCCTGCCGCCTGCCAAGTAAGAAGTTCATATGTTATAGTTTTGCATGCTTTTCATTTTTGACTGCTAGTATCAGTAAGTGCATGATGAAGAAGTTCATATGTTATAGTTTTGTATGCCTTTCATTATTGACTGCTAGTATTAGTAAGTGCATGATGATAAGAAAGTATGTTAGTATTATTGCATGCTAATATGTGCATGGAGATAATGAAGTAAGTTAGTAAGAGATAATGAGCTCTTATTTTTGTGTGCTATAGAGTAAGAGGATGCCAAGAGGACGTCCTAGAATTGTCCGGAATGAGGAGCAAGCTCCTAGAGAACAGGAGTCAACAAAGTCAGTACCACCACCAAATCTTTTAGAGGTAGTGGCTCGGTTACAAGGGTAAGTAGTAGAATAGCAGCAAGTTATTGCCACCATGATGACTAACCAGTAGGCCGCTCCCATTACCCCGCTGGTGGAGAATGTAGTGGCACCAGTTGTAACCGACGATCCATCGGTTACATCTATAGTCCCGGCAAGGGGGGGGGGTAAGGCAAGAAGCGTACCTCATTCAGTAGAAGAAACTGAAGCCAGGGAACTTCCCAGGTACAAGCAAACCATGGGATGCTTAAGCATGGTTCAAAACGTTGGAAAGAATAGTAGGGCTACTGGACTGGCATGAGGTAGAGAAGATAAAGTGTGCATCTTTCTGACTTACGGGAGATGCTAGGATGTGGTGGGGAGAAAGTTAAGGCCAAGAGAAATATCAACTAGATGACATGGGCCGACTTCGAGACTGAGTTCTTCGAAGAATAGTTTCACATGCGAGTAACCAACAAGCATTACGATGAATTCACGGAGTTCAGACAAGAAGACTTATCCGTGGATGAAGCAGTGAAGAAGTTTAATCGGTTAGCTCGTCTGTGCCCAGAGCTAGTTAGCACAGAAAAAGAGATAGTCAGGCTAATGCTCAAGATGTTAAGGCCTGAGATAGCGTTAAATGGGGATAGCGGTGTTAAGAGGCCGCAAACCTCCGAAGAATTGATAAGTAGTGCTTTGATCACTGAGCACTACTTAAACAGTATAAAGGTCACCAGAAATGTTGAATGATGAAGTTCTTAACAACCTTACCTTCGGGAGTGGTCGTGACATCTACTCAGTGGATAAGAGATGTATTAATTCGGATTTCCAACTGAGAACTCTATAGTGATTTAGTAGTCCGTGAGGTGAAGGATTACGATGTCATTTTAGGGATGGACTTCTTGAGCAAGTATAGTGCTTCTATAGACTGCCGCAAGAGAAAAGTCAAGTTCACACCAGAAGCAGAACCTTCATTTGAGTTTATTGGAGACCCAAGGAGAAAGACAAAGAGGTTCCTATCTACCTTATAAGCTCAGAGAATGTTAGAGAAGGGGTGCTCTGGGTTTCTAGCTCATATAGTGGATGCAAGTCAAGGAGAAGGATTGAAGAGAGAAGAAGTGAGGGTAGTCTGTGACTATCCCGAGGTGTTTCCTGAAGAGTTACCAGGACTCCCTCCCAATCGGGAAATTGAGTTTGAAATTGAGTTGGCCCCAGGAACCAACCCAATTTCGAAGGCACCTTATCGCATGGCGCCAGCAAAACTGAAAGAATTGCAAGAACAGTTGCAAGAGCTGCTTGACAAGGGTTTTATCCGCCCTAGTCATTCACCTTGGGGAGCTCCTGTATTGTTCGCCAAGAAGAAAGATGGATCTATGTGAATGTGCATAGATTATCGAGCTTTGAATAAAGTAACCATCAAGAACAGATATCCTTTGCCAAGGATAGATGATTTATTTGATCAGCTGAAGGGAGCCACAGTGTTCTCCAAGATAGATCTGCGATCAGGTTACCATCAGCTAAGAGTGAAGGAGAGTGATGTACCAAGGACTGCTTTCAGTACAAGATATGGGCACTATGAGTTTGTGGTCATGCCCTTTAGAGTGACAAACGCCCCTGCAACGTTTATGGATCTAATGAATAGAGTGTTCAAGGATTTTCTAGACAAGTTCGTCATTGTCTTTAATGATGATATCCTAGTGTATTCAAAGACTCAGGAAGAACATGCCGAACACCTGAAGATAGTGTTGCAGACCTTACACCAGAGGGAGCTGTACGCCAAATTCTCAAAGTGTGAGTTTTGGCTGGACCAGGTGGCCTTCCTAGGCCACATCATTTCCAAGGAAGGTATTATGGTAGACCCAGCCAAGATTGAAGCAGTTAGTAACTGGAGTCAACCAAAGAATGCCAGTGAGATCAGAAGTTTTCTGGGTTTGGCAGGGTATTACAGAAGGTTTATAGAGGACTTTTCAAGGATAGCTTCTCCACTTACAGCCCTTACCAAAAAGAATAAGAAGTATGAGTGGACTAAAGACTGTGAGCAGAGTTTCCTTCAGTTGAAGAAGAGACTGACCAGCGCTCCTATCCTTACAGTACCCGAAGGTGATAAGAGCTTTGATATATACAGTGATGCATCAAAGCTAGGACTAGGAGCAGTCCTTATGCAAGAAGGCAAAGTCATAGCTTATGCTTCCAGGCAACTCAAGGACTATGAAAAGAATTACCCCACTCATGATCTGGAGTTGGCAGCTGTAGTCTTTGCTCTAAAGATATGGAGGCATTACTTGTATGGAGTGCAGTGTAAAATTTATACAGATCACCAGAGTCTGAAATATTTCTTCACTCAGAAAGACCTCAATATGAGACAGCGAAGGTGGCTCGAGTTAGTGAAGGACTATGACTGTGAGATTCTTTACCACCCTGGTAAGGCAAATAGAGTAGCAGATGCACTGAGTAGAAAGACTTGTGCCACTTTGATGTCCTTATCATCATTGGCACCACCATTACAGAAAGAGATAGTAGATTTTGGAGTGAAGATTATTGATGGACAGCTAGCCCTATTGACACTAGAGTCAACTTTGCTTGAAGAGATACAGGAAGAGCAAGCTAAGGATTCTGATATCCAAAGGATCAAACAAGAGGTGCAAGAAGAAGAGGGTAAAGAGTTTAGAGTATCTAACAGTGGGATACTCTATTATGGTGACCGTTTGTGTGTTCCCAAGAATGAAGAGCTGAGAAAGAAGATTCTTGAAGAAGCCCATGGAACTCCCTACTCCATGCATCCTGGTTCTACCAAGATGTACCAGGACTTGAAAAGAAGATTTTGGTGGTCAGGGATGAAGAGAGACATAGCTAAGTATGTCAGCACCTGCCTGACATGTCAGAGAGTTAAAGCAGAACACCAGAGACCAGGAGGTGTCCTACAGCCCATTCAAATTCCAGAGTGGAAATGGGAAGACATAGCCATGGATTTCATAGTTGGTCTACCAAAGACAACTAATGGCTATGATGCTATTTGGGTGATAGTAGACAGATTGACCAAGTCTGCCCACTTTTTGGCAATCAGAGTGTCTTACTCAATTGAAAAGTTAGCCCAATTATATGTGCAGGAAGTGATCCGACTACACGGAGTCCCGAAGACCATTATCTCTGATAGGGATGGTCGTTTCACTTCACACTTTTGGGAGTGCGTACAGACAGCGTTGGGCACCAAACTGAAATTCAGCACAGCTTTCCATCCTCAGACTGATGGACAGACAGAGAGAGTGAATCAGGTTCTAGAAGATATGCTCAGAGCTTCTGCATTGGACTTCAAGGGCAGTTGGTGCAAGTATTTATGTTTAGCTGAGTTTGCCTACAACAACAGTTACCAAGCCACTATTGGTATAGCACCCTATGAAGCTCTTTATGGTAGGGAGTGTAGATCTCCCCTCTGTTGGTATGAAGATAGTGAGAAGAAGGAAATGGGGTCACAGACTGATCTTATAGATGATACCACAGAAGCTATAAAGAGCATCCGCCAGAGGATAGAGACTGCTCAGAGTAGGCAGAAGAGTTACGCCGATGTACGTCGTAGGCCGTTAGAGTTTGAAGTTGGGGATACAGTTTTCCTCAAAGTAGCTCCTATGAAGGGTGTGATGAGATTTGGCAAGAAAGGCAAGCTAAGTCCTCGATACATAGGACCGTACCCAGTGACGAAAAGAGTTGGCAAAGTAGCTTATGAGTTGGAGCTACCCTCAGAGATGTCAGCAATACACAATGTGTTCCATGTCTCAATGCTAAAGAAGCATACCCCAGATGCCAACCAAGTGATTGAGCCACAGATGGTAAAAGTTCAAGAAGATCTCAGTTATGAAAGTCGACCTATTCAGATAATAGATCGAGCAGATAAGAAGCTGAGGAACAAAGTGGTACCACTAGTAAAAGTTTTATGGCTGAATTAGAAGTATGAAGAGGCAACCTGGGAGTCAGAAGATAGCATGAGGCAAAGGTATCCAGAGCTGTTCTAAGTTCGAGGACGAACTTTTTATAAGGTAGGGAGGATTGTAACACCCAATAATTTTCTGGTATTATTATGGATTTTTCGGAATTTTATAGCATTTTTTCGGATTAAAAATAGAAAGAAAAAAATAAGGGGTCGGGTGGGATTTGATCCCGCGACCACAAGGGAAGCAAAGTCTTAAGGGCATCCAAGTAACCAGCTGGGCTAGGGTATCAAGCACAGAAAAGGATGAAACTAAATAATATTATAGTTGATTTAGCACGTTTCATGAAGAGGTATTTAAACTTTCACTTAAGTTGTGTTAAGACCCCTTTTAGGGTTTCGGGAAGCCGCGCGAGCAGAGGGAGGAGGTTGCGAAAACAGGGAGAAAGGGGGAGTTTTCTTCCTCCTTCTTCTTCCTCTTGAAGTAGAAAACCTAGGGCTTCTTCCCTAGGGCCAAGGGTGAAGTTTTCTTGCAAAGGAAGAGGAAAAGAACCCTATGCTAGGAATTTCGAGATAATTAGTGAGTTTTCTTCAAGAAAAGGGTAAGTAAATCACTCACCTGCAATAGGAGTAGCTTCGCATGTAGTTTTCTCATTGTAGAACCTTGATTTTGTGATTTATGTGCATGCTTGGAGAATAGAGCTTATTGTGTGATTAAGTTTCTCAAGAATACATGTTTTTAATCATAGAACTTAAATTGGAGTAGATTTTTATGTATGTGATCTAAGGATGGAAGACCAAGTTCTTGAAAAGTCCCAAAATTGAGTTTTGGGTTAAGGGCACGCAAGATGCTCGATGAAAGTTCCAAGTAAGAAAGGTAAGGTTTTGTAGTGCAAAGATTTATGTAAAAAAAAAGATAGCTTGATAAGTATAAGCCTTATGAATAAGAAAGTATTTTACTTTTGTAAAGTGACATGTACCAGGCAAAAGAGAGGCCCACAGAAAGTTAGAAAGAAGCTCTAATAGGGTGCGGTGGCTAGCTACCCCGAAACCTATTAGGGATGCGCATATTGGTACATTGATACC
Organism: Boesenbergia rotunda; assembly: GCA_024364735.1. NCBI lineage: Eukaryota > Viridiplantae > Streptophyta > Magnoliopsida > Zingiberales > Zingiberaceae > Boesenbergia > Boesenbergia rotunda. Next base: position 343,642 of record JAGFNQ010007664.1, on the reverse strand, counting down.
ATGGTACAGTGTCAAGGCCTGAGAAAGTTGATTATTATTTTGAAGTATATGAGTATATGTAAGTGTTTTCAGTTTAAGCATATGTTTTGCTAAGTATGTTAACATTGTTATGTTACAAGCATGTTAAAGAGCAAGAGCAAGGAAATTAGTGATTTAAAGTATGGAAATGCATAAGTAGCAAGTCTCAAAAGAAATTATGAGCATGTTAGATTTGCCAATGTTTTAATGCTAGTAAATGTTTTCAAGCATGATTGAGCATGATAAGTATGTGAAAGTTTCCATGTGTAAGTATTTCAAAGTGCATGTGTTTTGAAGTAAGCATTATTTGAAAAGAGCATGTTTATCCCTTATCGTTTGGATTTGTGAGTTAGGATTTACTTACTAAGCAATTTGCTTATTAGTTGCATTTTCCTTCTATTGCAGATAAAGGTAAAGAAAAAGCATAAGTTAAGGAGGCGAAGGGACTTGCATTGATGTTCAGTGGCGGCGGAACCGTGGAAGAGATCGTTGGGCTAAGTCTTGTAGAACATGTGTTTTGATGTCTTGAATTGGTAAAATGAATGACTTTGTTTAAACCTTGCATAGAGACAAAGTTGGGTACAAACTCTAGTCTAGTGTTCATATATTTTGATAGCTTATTTACTTCCGCAAAGATCCTAATTGCAAGTTTATGAGGTTGTTTTGGGTTGCTAAATTGGTTATAAAACTAGTATAGAGTATAGAAATGGAGTTATGTCTTTGTATGTCTTGAAAGTATATGTTTTGTGGATTGTTGGAGATGGTTTTCAGGTCTGAAATGCAGGTTTTCAGGCGTACCAGTCGACTGGTTCAGAACCAGTCGACTGCCCTATCGAACAGAAAGTTTCTGTTCGATGCACCAGTTGACTGCCATGAGGCCAGTCGACTGGTGCCGGGCACAGAAAGTTTCTGTGGCCGATACCAGTCGACTAGCTATATAGCAGTCGACTGGTACTATTGAAAAGAAAGTGGTATAGAGCAGCTGGTTAGTGCCTTAGTGTTACATCTAAGAGGTCTAGGGGTCAAATCCTTGCAAAGCAAATAAAATGAAAGTTGTTTTGTTTTTTGGAAAAAAAAAAGAGAGAAGGAAAAAAAAATTCATAGCAAGTTAAAGGAAGTCAAGTAGTTATAATCTAAGGCTAAGAATAAGGGTAAAGTTAAGGTCCAGTAAATGTGGCGCCCGCCTTAAGGGAGAATGTTAGAGAAGGCGGGTCGTCACAACCTTGATAATAGAAAATCCACATCGAGTTATGCCTTCTTGCTGAATGGTGGCGTCATCTCATGGAATAGCAAGAAATAAGCTTGTGTAGCGCTGTTGAAATAGGCTTGTGTAGCCCTGTCAAAACAGACTTATGTAGTGTTGTTGACAATGAAAGCTGAGTATGTGGTTCGTGCAGTTGTTGCACAAGAAGTTATCTAGTTGAGAAAGTTCTTAAAGCATCTGAAGATTGTTGAGGATAGTGGGAGTCCTGTTATAGTGTATTGTGACAATCAAGCTGCTATAGCTTTTTCCAAGGATCCTAAATACCACAGTAAAGGCAAGCATAAGGGATATTGTTGACAAGAAAAAGATAATTCTTGAGTACATCCCTACACGAGTGATGCTTGCAGATCCTTTTACTAAGCCATTGACTAAAGAGTCATTTCATGGACATGTGAAGTCTTTGGGACTACGCAAGATGTAACAGATTGTAAAGACTGTTATATATATGAAATATCATGATCTACTCAGTGTAAATGTATTTGTTACATTTAGAGACATACTCATAAGTTGAGGTTGTGGGCAGGTTGAGGTTGGTCCACTCACATGGACAATCGTCTCTATTTGTTGAGTATAAATAGAGGTAAGACTATTACTTATGAGACAACTTATGTAGTTGTGAATAGAGACATACTCATAAGTTGATGTCGCCTTGGTTTTTGTATCAAGATGAGATCATTTATGTAATGATCGAAGTAAATGCACCCACCATTTACTAAACCTGTTTAAGGCCAGATTGGAATTCATAAGTTGAATTCGGATTAGACGTTAGGTATGTCTAGATCAAAATCTGTATGATGTTAAATATTTGAGAAAAACATGCACTCTTTTTGGTAAAGAGAAAAACATCGTAGCATGTGATTCATACCACATGTGCTATAGCGACAATAAGGGTAGTAGGAGAATGGATCCCTGCTTCTCTACTATGTGAGACCCTTGAGATTATAAGTTAATCTCAATCTTACCCTAAGCGACTATTTAACTGTCTACTTGAAGTTTTAATCAGTGTTTGCTACTTTAGTGTGTGTCCTATTGACTATGGATGATTCGGTCTATGGAGCATAACTAGGAAAGCGACTATTTAGAATGAATAGATTCTAGTTGAAAAGGAAGATTAAAATTGATTTACATCTATAATACTTATTCACTGGTCGACTAGTTACATTTTTTGTTAAGTACTTAAAAATGTAATTGTGAGTAAATGTATTGATTTGAGATGTTGAACATGCTCTTGACATAGTTGGCATATGAGGGATTAGAGATGTTCATATTGATGTAAATGTTTAATCTGGGGTAAAGGCAAGTTATTGATGTCTCTGATTCGTTCTATAGACCAGCTAAGTTAAGTGTAATAACTTTCATAGCAGTAATTGCTCAGTGTGCTTGCTATCGCACGAACCATTTTCCCTGGAGTATGAATTAAATGTTCTTATATGGTTTTTGTGACTTTCTTACATGATCGATGTGACTAGATGACCTATATGGATTGACTTGGACGAGTGGGAGATGTTGGAGTTATAGAGGATGAAGAGGCACCCCTTCCTCTTCATCTTCCAACTCATTCATATTCCTCCATTAATGGAGGAATATGAAGAGACATCTTACCCCCTATAAGTATTGCTTCCAAGGCAAAGGGGAGAAGAACAAAACAAGAGGACAAGTGGAGAGGACACGCTATGTGTGTGCGTCCAAGCCAATGGAGATCGTACGAGACAAGCTATGTGCGAGGTCTGTGCGAGGTCAAAGAGAAAGGGTTCGTCACGTGTGTATAAGGTCATTGTGTAAGGTTCGTCCGGGTGCACATGACGAAGAAGGGGTTATTGAGAAGAATATTCAAGATTGGTTCGTCCAATTACAGAAGAGGGATTTGGTTTGTGAACTCATGAAGAGCTTTTCGATTCATTCATGATCGTTCTTCGGATGGCAAAGTCTTCCGGTTTCTTCTCCAAGTGCAGATCACTGTAAGTGTTTAGATTTATAAAATTTGTTTCTGTAGTTCATGCTTTAGAAATATTAACACTCTAAAGTTCTTTGGCGATGCTGAAAGGACCCACCCAGTTTAGTTCTTCCTTGGTTAATCCGCACTGCAACGTCTGAGTTGCCTTACCATCAACCTCGATCTTTTTCTTCAGAGAGGCGTCCCATTCAGAGTAGTGTTGTGCCACGCCTTCTGCATTTTTGGGGATTTCGAGGCCAGATTGGATTATTATCCACATATCCACCTGAGTTTTCAGGTGGACTTCCATCCGACTTTTCCACTAGGAGAAGTCTTCTCCATTGAATAGCGGTGGTCTGGCTGTGTAGAAACCCTCTTGTATGGCCATAATAATTTCTGAAAAAAATAGAAACAGAGAAAACTGGTCCCAAGACTTGGTCTTGGATTAGTAGTGCCGAAGAAAATTAATAGAAGTGAAAAATGATTGAGTGGTGTTGCACCAACATCGATTAACGAGAAAAGTTCGAAAAAAAATTTAAAATTATTTCGTAAAATTCGAAAACACTCTCAAATTGGTGGTTGCACCAAATTTGAGCCAACTGCTCTGATACCACTTGTTGGATCGAAGAAAACGATAGAGGGGGGTGAATATCGTTCTAAAATTTTTCGGAGTAGAAGAGTAAATGCGTAGTGGAAAATGACAAAATACACAAGAACACAAGTCATTTTTTACTTGGTTCGGAGTCGCGGTCGGCTCCTACTCCAAGGCCCACTGTCCTTGACCGTTTACTCTCGACAATTCTATATTCGATAAAGTTTTTACAAGATGATAGTACAGATATAGAATTGGAAATTTAAATCACAACACTTTCGTAAATTGAAATTTTACCGACGCTCGAGGTAGATCGAATTCCGGAGCAGAGGGTCGTCGTCGGTGCTAGAATCTCAAAATCGAACATTGCCGGGGCGCAGCGCTTGAGCGAATGTGTCTGGAGAGTTGAGAGCAATTGATGTCGAAGCCTTGGGGGTGCACCCCCTTTTATAGTGCTCATACGGGCGCCTTTGACGATGGGGGCACCTAACACGTGGCCTTCCCTGCGCGAACCCTTATCCGCAGGCTCGGTCAACGCTTATCCATCCCCAATTGGGTGCCTGAGCTGATGGGGGCGCCTGTGACCTCACGGGCGCCTGAACTGCTTTGGTCCAGAGGCTTCGCGACTGTGTTTTGGATTTTGCCTTCACACTGGGGCGCCCGTATCCATACGGCTGCCTGAGCCCATCCGGGCGCCTGAGTCCATCCAGGCGCCTAGGCCCAGTGAGACACCTCACTTGCAGATGACCAGTCTTTCGATCCTGCAACTCAGGTTAGTTCCAAAACATAACATGTTGGTGCAAGTTGCATCAATGATGTTCTCCTCTAAGTGTTTTAATGTTTGACAATTTACTTAAGTCAGTGACACATTCAACAGACAAAGGGGAGTTAAGAGAGGAGTAACCAAAGTGGAAGGAAGTCCTAGTAAACCTAGGAAATAAGTCCTGGTTCAGGGAATTGGGCACTAAGTCCTGATCGAGGATTGGGCACTAAGTCCTGGCAAAGGGCAGGACACCGAAGACCTGCTCGGAAGGTGGGCACTAAGTCCTGGTCGGGGACTGGGCAAGAAGACCTGGCCGAGGGTTGGGCACCGAAGACCTGATTCGGGGAATTGGGTACCTAAGTCCGGGACCTAGGGTTTGGGCACGGAGTCTTGGTCCGAGGGACTAAGCAACTTAGCTGAGTGATGACTAAGGATAGAAGTAGAGACGGGTCGGGGTTCGGGCGTCTCGAGGTCCGGAGTAATCGGAGGCTAAGCAAAAGTCCACCCGAAGGACTGGGTGGCAACCGGCTCCTGAAAGGAGTAGGTGGAAGGTGCGTTCTCGGGGGTGAGAACTTGCGTCGGTTCGACCTAGGGTTTCGTGCAAATCCGAAGTCCGAACCAAGTCCAAAGGCTAATATTGTATGTATATTTGCTTTGTGTTTGTGTATCTTGCAGGTACCAAGAACCGGAGACAAAGCAGGTAACCAGACTGGAAGCCCTGAGGCCAGGCGCCCCCATCAGTGGGGGTGCCCCCAAGCATCCAGGGCGCCCCCATTGATGGGGGCGCCCAAGCTAAAGAAGAAAAAGTGGCAATGTTGTGTGGTAAGCAAAATAGGCTTCAAGCGGGGCGCCCGGGAGGTCCGGGGCGTCCGGGTTCAAAGCTGTTTTGCTGCTGCAGGTTTGAAGCAGGAGATTAGCTTTGACTGGGTTCAAGCTAGGCACCCAGGAGGTCCAGGGCGCCCTGGTCAAAGGTTTTATCAGCTGCGGCGAGGTCGGCGCAGGGATAAGGTTTGACCGAGTTTATCGGGGCGCCCCCGACGTCCAGGGCGCCCCTAGGAGTGCTATAAAAGGGGCTTCGACCCCTCTGCTTCAGACACAACTGCTAAGTGCTATTTTGATCATTCTCACCGACGATAACGCGCTAAAGATGAGGATCTACGACCGGGAGGTTCCACGAGGAAGTGCGCGGCACTTCGAAGGTCCAGATCGGCCGAGCGTCAGACTTTGTTTTGTTCGGTTTGCATTTATTCCATACTTAATTTTCCGTACTTGTGCTTGTAACTATCAACTGTAAGACGGGTTTTCTCCGCCTCCGAAAATTCCGGAAAGGAGACCAATAGTGGACACACGCCGAGTACATAGGCCTTGGATGTACTGACCCAGGGGGGTTGGGAACCAAGTAAATAAATCCCGCGTGTCTGCTGTATTGTTTTTCTTTTTCTGTTTTACTTTTCCGCTGTGCTACTAACTCTGATCCTAGAATGTTCGAAAGATTTACGAAGTTTACCGAAAGATTTTCACGGTCGATATTCGCCCCCCCTCTATTGACGGCACCGGTCCTACAAGTGGTATCAAAGCCAGGCCGCTCTTCACCGGACTAACCGCCGACGGAGCAACGACGCCAGGAGTTGAGGGGGAGCCCAGGGGTGAATCAGGTACAATTTTTTTTAAATGTCCATTTTTAAGTTCCATATTATTTGTTTCACGTGGAGGGAGAGAGGGCACTATAAAAATCAGTGCCCTACTCGTAAGACTCGATCTACACCACCGGCGACAAAGGGGGCACTAGCGCCAGGAGTCCGGAAAAATAAAAATCACGTACAATGCTTCAAGTGCGAAAAATACGGATACTACAAGAACAAATGTCCGACAAAGCTACATAAAATTTACGTTCTGAAAAGTTTCAAAATTCCTGCACTGTCTTTAGATAATTTAGTTAATTTTTCAGATAAATTAGATTTACTGCATAGTAAAATTAATATCTTGCATGACAAATTATAAAATGCAGATATGACTAAAATATCTGAAATTAATTATTTAATTCAGAACATTAATTTAGTAATTTCTAAAATAAATTATCATAACTTTAATTCTAATAATGTTAATTCTGATAATTCGAATTCAAATTTGAAAATCCTAAGGATAAATCGGAATTTAAATTTGAAAATCCTAAGGATAACTCTAAATTTGAAAATTCTTTAGATAATTATAAATTCAAACTTGAAAATCTGTTGTATAACTCTGAATTCGAATTTGAAAATACTAAAGATAACTCTGAAGTCAGTGAAGATAATTCTGAAATTATTTTTGAGGATAAAAATGATTTTATTAAAAATCTTGAGGATAATGAAGATGAAATTCTCCTAGTTATCAATCACGTTAAGCTTATGGGTTTTGTGAGACAGGTTTTAATAGAAGTAAAGATTTTATTTTGAAAAACATGATTAATTTTGAACAGTTGAATTAATTTTTTAAAAGCAATTAATTATGCTTTAAATTTATTTTTTAAAAAAAATGGTTGAATCTAAGATTAATTGAAATTTGTGTTAGATTCAAATCTGACAATAGTAAAGTGAATTTGGTTTTCAATAATCGGCTTCCAGGTCTTGGCGTGGCACTAGGCCTTCTTTGGCCGTAGCCTTATTGGATCATCAACCCTTTCCTTGACAAAGGCTTTTATTGAAAATCCATCTTCAAGTTACTCCTTGAAAGATTTTGGTCTAACTAGTTTGGGTCTTGGATCGGTAGCTTCGGCTAGTTCCACCAAAATGGCTTCCCTAACATACTATCATCTCACCTCCACCCAATACTATGTTATTCAATTTTCAGTTAATCGTCTTAGTCCTTAATCTGACCAGTCCTAGGTCTAAGCATGGTAATTTGCAGAAAATAAATAAACAAGCAAGCATGCAATTTTTAAATAAGAAAAGAATTTCTCTAACTATAAAAATTATTTTTAAGTTGGCTCCCCCTGGACTAAAGCCACGGTAATGTTTAGGCAAGATATGAATCTTGTCCTTGGGGATCCAATATTGGTTTGGTCCAGCTTGGTTGTTCAGGCAAAGTTTGGGTACCCATGCCTGAACCTTGGGCCTAGATTGGTTCAATATAGCATAGTATGACCTTTGTCTAGACTTGGTTCGATACCCTATCCCGAATCGATTTAGAACGGACTTCTATTTTCCAAGGATCATGTCAAGACCCTTGGAACCCGAAGTGAATCGTTCTAAAGCCACTCTAAGGTCCTTGACTTGAGTTTTCAAGGAGGAGTTCTCTTTCTCAAGCTTTTCAACTTGTGTAGAGGTTCCTTCTTGAACCTTCTCGTTCAAGGATCTAGAGTCAGCTCCCTCTTTCAGGAGTTTTACTTCCTGTCGGAGGGACTCGACTCGGATTTTGGCTTTCGCCATGTTACTAGATAGGTAAGCAATTAACTCTGATAATTCAACTTTAGAATAAGCACTTACAGTTATTTTGCCGTCCTCCGAGATGGTGAGTCTTCCGTCGTCCGACTCTGATTCTGATCCGGAGTTGATGTCTTCTGAAGCAGTCAAGGCAAGAAGGTTCGATTGTGAGGCCTCTTCTTCTTCTTCGGAGGAAGACCCGTCCCACTTGGCTTGAAGGGCCTTCTTCCTTTGAGTCTTCTTGGCTTCTTTTAGATTAGGACACTCCGATTTGTAGTGTCCCTTTTTGTTGCATTCATAGCAGGTTACGTTTGATTTGGTCTTAGACGTTGAGGATTCAGCTGGATCTTCCTTCTTTCGGCTGGCGTTTCTTCTGTTGGTCTGATACTTCAGCTCCTTGTAGTAGTCCTGGTCAAGCCGAATCAGCTTGGGTCGATCCCCTTCCTGTCTTCTGAGTCTGAGTCAGACTCGGGTGTAGGTTGAAGCTTTTTCTTGGCCACCTTTCCTTGGGTTTTTCCTACAAGAAAAGCAATACCTTTCTCAGCTAAAGTGCAGTTAGTCTGCTCATGTGGTTCTAATTCTGAAAATAATTCGTCTAATTTAATTTTAGAAAGGTCCCTAGAAACTTTCTAAGCATCTACCATAGATGCCCACAAAGTATTTCTTGGGAAGGCATTTAGCGTATACCTGATAAGGTCACGGTTTTCTACCTTGTGACTGATTGTGTGCAGGTCGTTCATCAGCTCCTGGATCCTGGCATGAAGCTGGGCTGCTGACTCGCCTTCGTTCATTTTGATGGTGTACAATTTGTTCAGTAGTAGGTCCCTTTTGCTGATTCTGGTGTCGGAGGTACCTTCGTGCAACTCGATCAGCTTACTCCAGAGTTCCTTCGCACTGTTGAAGGGTCCCACCCGGTTCAGTTCTTCTTTGGTTAATCCGAATTGGAGTGTCTGGGTTGCCTTTGCATCAGCCTCGATCTTCTTTTTCAGCGAGGCGTCCCATTCTGAATAATGTTGTGCCACTCCTTCAGCATTCTTGGGGATTTCCAAACCAGATTGGATTATGATCCACATATCCACCTGAGTTTTCAGGTGAACTTCCATCCAACTCTTCCAGTAGGAGAAGTCTTCTCCACTTGAAGAGTAGTGGTCTGGTTGTGCTGAAATCCTCTTGCATGACCATTAAGATTTCTGAAATAACAAAAAAAGAGAGAAATTCTGTCCCAAGACTTGGTCTTGGATTAGTAGTGCGGGAATAAAATAATTGAGAAAAAGCGATCGAGTGGTGTTGCACCAACCTCGATTAACGAGAAAAATTAGAAAGAAAAAGAAATTAAAAATTTTGCAAAATCTAAAAAACTCCCAAATTGGTGGTTGCACCAAATTTGAGCCACCCGCTCTGATACCACTTGTTGGATCGAGAAAAACGATAGAGGGGGGGGTGAATATCGTTAAAAACTTTTTGGATAAACTAAAGAGTAAATACGCAGCGAAGATAAACAAATCACACAGGAACACAAGAAGATTTTTACTTGGTTGGAGTCGAGGTTGGCTCCTACTCCAAGGCCCACGGTCCTTAACCGTTTACTTTGGGCAATACTATAATCGCGCAAAAGGGATTTACAAATTTAAGTACAACAGTATTGAAATGCTACACTTTTCGTTACCGACGCCCGATGTAGATCGTATTTCAGTGCAGAGGATCATCGTCAATGCTGAGATCTCGAAGTCGGAGTTTGCCGGGGTGTATCACTTGAACGAAAAGCTTTTGAGCATTAGAAAGTAGTGATTGTGAAGCCTTGGGGTCGAGCCCCTTTTATAGTCCTCCTAGGGGCGCCTGACACGTGCCTTCAGCTGCGAGAACCTTCATCCGCAGCTCGGTCAGCGCTTATCCCCTCCGATTCGGCCCCTGGTCTGACTGGGGTGCCCGGCACCTCTCGGGCGCCTAGGTTGACCTAGTCCAATGGCTTCATGGCAGATTTGCTTCGATGGTCGCTTTGGCCTTAACCTTGGGCACTCGGGACCTCCCGGGCGCCTAGCCCAGTGTGGTTTTGAAGCGTTCTTGCTTCTTTGCTGTTTTGACTTTTCACCTTGGGCGCCCGAGACCTCCCGGGTGCCTAGCCCAGTTGCCTACCCCTTTCCTTTGGGTCGTTCTGAGCTGCAGAAACACACTCCTTCAGTCCCTGCAACCAAGGTTAGTTCCAAAACAAACAAAGCAAGAATGTTAGTCAATATTTACAACCGTAGCTTTCTTGGTTCTGACTTCGGGTCTCCCAAATGGAACCCTAGGTCGAACCGATGCCTACTGTTCCCTCGACGGGGAATGCGTCCTCACCTACTCCTCTCAGGAGAGTTTACCTTTTGCCAACCAGCTCCTCCGGTTGACTTTTGCCCAATCCACCTGACTAGGTCTTCGTGCCCAACTTCCGGTCAGGTCTTCGGTGCCTAGCCCCTTGCCAGGACTTCGTGCCCAGTCCTCGACCAGGACTTCTTTGCCCGACTCCCAGCACTTGACCAGGACTTCTTTACCCAGCCCTTTGCCAAGACTTCTTGCCTAGTGTACCTAGGACTTCTTCCTGCACACTCAGTGAACTAGTTAGAACTGAACAACATCTTAACTTCTGAACCCTTTGCCATTATCAAAACCCAGGTTTGACTTAGGTGCTGCCTGCACCAACAGTACTTGCGGTCTATGTGTTTACTTGCCTTATAGGATCATGGTTCCATCGAGTTTGCAACTGCACCACTGTTATCACAATAAATTGTGATAGCTCTGGGCAAACCTAGAATCACATCCATGTCCATCAAGAAGTTCCTGAGCCATACAGTTTCTTTGGCCGCCTCAGAGGCTGCTACATACTCAGCTTCCATGGTGGAGTTCGCCACGCATTTCTGCTTGACACACCTCCATACTATGGCTCCACCTCCTAAAGTAAATACATACCCCGAGGTAGACTTACATTTATCCCTATCTGATTGGATGTCAGAATCTGTGTAACCCACAGGGAGTAATTGATCGGCCTGGTAAACTAGCATATAATCCCTAGTCCTTCTCAGGTACTTTAATATATGCTTTATCGCAATCCAATGCCTCTGTCCTGGATTACTCTGATATCTGCTAACCATGCCCATGGCAAAGAAGATATCCGGCCTCGTACAAAGCATAGTATACATGAGGCTTCCTACAGCCAAGGCATAAGGAACCGCCTTCATCTCCTCTATCTCCTTTGATGTTTAAGGACACATCTCCTTAGATAGAGGAACTGTTGGACCGAGAGAAATGATAGAGGGGGGGGGGGTGAATATCGTAGAATGTTCGGATTAATAAGTTAGAGAAATTACGCAGCGGAAATTTAAATCAAACACGCAAACACCAAGTTTTTTACTTGGTTCGGAGTCGTTGTCGGCTCCTACTCCAAGGCCCACGGTCGTTGACCATTTTCTGCGGGCAATTTTATATTTCCGCAAAACCAATTTACAAGATTGAATTACAAGTATAGTAATGTAAACATTAAAGAAAGCTCTTTGTTACCGACGTCCAGAGTAGATTGGATTTTTGATGCAGGAGGACGTCGTCGGCGCTTGTATCTCGAGTCGGGAGGTTTCCGGAGCCGAGCGTGGGAGCAGAAGAGCGTGAATGCGTTGGAAGAGTTGGTTTTCTGAAGCCTTGGGGTCGAGGGCCTATTTATAGCCCCTGGGGCGCCCGTAACGTCGGGGGCGCCCCCCCACGTGCCAGCCGATTCGATTCCCTCTCGATCAGCTCTGATCCCTTAAAACTCGGGATCAGGCTTTGACGGGTGCGCCCGGAACGCTGGGGGCGCCCGGGTTGACCTGGTCTCCCCTTATCCGTTGGCTTCGCTGGGTCCTGCTTCGTTAGCTTCAACTGGGGGTGCTCGGGACGCTGGGGGCGCCCGGGAGCATGGGGGGCGCCCGGGAGCACGGGGGCGCCCCGCCCATGAGCTGTCGAAGCCTGCCTTTGCTTCATGTGTTTTGTGTTCACCTTAGGGGTGCCCGGGACACTCCGGGCACTTTGGTCAGCTGCTGCCTCACTCCTTTGAGGCTCTCTGAGCTGCAGACACTCGTTCTTTCGGTTTTGCATCCAGGGTTAGTCCAAAACAACATAAAGCAATAAGATGTTAGTTTATACAGCTTTAGCTATCTTGGTTTTGACTTTGGGCCTCCAAAATGGAGCCCTAGGTCGAACCGACACCTACTGTTCCCTCGACCCGGAACGCGTCCTCACCTACTCCTCTCGGGAGAATGTACCTGATGCCAACCGGCTCCTCCGGTTGGACTATTGCCCAGCGGTCCTTTGCCAGGTCTTGGATACCAAGCTATCCTTCGCCTAGTTCCTAGCAGTCCTTCGCTAGGGCTTTGTATCCTGGCATTCCTTCGCCAGGTGCCTAGCATTCCTTCGCTAGGGCTTTGTATCCTGGCATTCTTTCGCCAGGTGCCTAGCAGCCCTTCGCTAGGACTTTGTTTCCTGGCACCCCTTCGCCAGGTGCCTAGCAACCCTTCGCTAGGACTTTGTTTCCTGGCAGCCCTTCGCTAGGTGCCTAGCAGCCCTTCGCTAGGACTTTGTCTCTGCACACTTGAGTAACTTTATTAGATCACAAATAACACTTAACTTTGAATCCTTTGCCAATATCAAAACAAGATTCGATATGGTGCTTCCTGCACCAACAATCTTCCCCTTTTTGATTTATGGCAACACAATTCAAGGTTAAGTAAAAACTTTATAACAGTTAAGAACATAAGGTAAAAATGAAATATAGCAATTTTACACAATTCAACGTTAACTTTATAATAGTTAATAACATAAGGTAAGATTTTGAAAAAAAAATCCTTTATTTCTCACACTCCCCCTTAATCCCTGAATACTTATGTTATAACATACTTAACTTTGACCTTTCCTCCCCCTTTGACATATATCAAAAACAAACATGGGTGAACAAGGTAAAAATTAAAAAAATTTGCAAACCTACATTTTGTAAAACAACTTTTACTTACAAGGCTTTGCAAAACTTAGGCAAAATTTTGAAGACAAATTTCCAAAATGAGTTTAACTTTGAGAATTGGGAAAAATTTGTTTAAAAATAATTTGTACACTTAGACGAATTTGCTTGGAAATACTTTGTGTATTTTGAAAAACAAAATTTGTAAAACTTCTAGACAAGTTTTTCACCAAAAAAACTCTACTTAGAAACATTTGCCAAAATTTTCAACCAGTTTTTGCTCAGATAAATTTTGTTTACTAAGAAGAATTTTACTTAAAAAAAATATGCACTTAAAAATTTTTAGAAACACTTAGAAATGCTTAGAAATTTTTGGAGCACTTTTAAAACAATTAAACAAAATTTCCTTTCTCTCCCCCTTAATGTGAAATTTTTCTCCTTATGTTTTAGACCATTTCTAAGTTCAGTTTTGAAAAAGGTATTTTGAAAAACTTCTGAGTATCACAAAGAAAATTCTTAATTAAGAGCAACTCGAAGTTTTCAATAAAGTTTCTTTAAAAAGGGAAAAAGTTTAAGGAAGAACTTTTTCTACTCTCCCCCTTGGTCATATATCAATAAAGAACTCTTGAAAAATATATTTTGAAAAACATTTAAAATTTGTGTATCAGAGCTCATGGGTTTTGAAAACATAAATATTTGAGTGAGAGAATAATGTTAAAAATGATAATTTTTAATTAACAGCATTTTGAAAGAATGAAGAATCATGCTCAAAAAAAAAAATTAGAATTGGAGTCAAGTGTATATTTTCATTGAGTCCATGCATGACAAAAAATATTTAATCAATAAGTTTACTTGTTTTGAATATTTTAAAACCTGCAAATACTTTAAAAGATATTGAGCTTTTTGAGAGATGCAAGTACTCTGTATCTTAAAAAAATATAAGTCACTTTGAAAGATATTATGCAATTTTTTTTTTGAAAATATAAGTATTTTTTTAAAAACAAATTAAGCCTTTTTGGAAAGTCTAAGTGATGTTTTTGAAAACTATTAGACTTTGAAAAAAAATGAGTAATTTTTGAAAAGTATTATGCATTTTGAAAACATAATATTTTACTTGACTAGGTTTCTTTTCCAGTTTGACACAATCCTAGGAAACCTTGTTAACTACAAGGACATTTCCTAAGTGTCCTGGAAATTTTTCAACCCAAGTAAATATTATAAAAGTATCTTCCTAAGCCACAAGAATTTTGAAAAATAAAATAATAGTATTTTGAAAGAAAAATTATTTAAGTTTTCAAAAGGATTTTAAACTTGCAGTGCATGAAAACATATAATTTTCAAAATGTTCAATAATTCTTTTAATTTGATCTCCCCCTAAACTTGACCCAGTCCTAGGAAGCTTGTTGACTACAAGCGATCTTCCTCTGAGTTTTAGGGTTTGATTTAAATTATAAGAATTATTTAATAACTTCAAAACAAATAATTACCAAAAGAAATTTCAGAAATTCTTCTTTTGACTCAAACTCCCCCTAAATTTTACACATCTTAGGAGTCCTTGTAGATCATGAAGTGGACCTTCCTCTGTGTCTTTAGGGTTTATTAAAATCAAAAGAATAACCTTCTAGATATGATAACTTTAAGGAGATAAATTTTTAAAACCACAACTTGAAATGAAGATAATTTTTAAAGCATAAGCCCTAAAAAAATTTGAAATGATAATGGTTTTTCAAAGTAATATACCATGGTTTTGAGCCAATTTTTGAAAACCTTATTTTGAGATGATAATAAGTTTTAGAGCATAAGGTTTTTGAAAAATTTGAATTTTTTGAAAAAGATTATGAAGGCCCTGTATCCGACACAGACTGACTTTTATCTGAGTACCTTAAGGGGTTTCAGTGTTGACTAGGTTTGACTATGGTGACCATGTTTGACTCAGTTGACTATGTTTGACCAATCAATAACTAAATCAAACAAGCCCTAGATTCTATTTAAAATGAGTCTATTGTGATATTTAACATGAAATTCAATATTTTGAAAAAAAAAGATAGAGATGAAAAAGTAGGGTACAGTAAATTGAAATAATTTGAAAAGTAGAGATAATTTTGAATAACTTTTGAAAACATTTTTTATTTGAAAGGATAGTGATTTATGCTTTTAGGTCCTAGATGTCTCACCCAGTTCTACGTGATCAAGCATGTTAACCTTATGGGTTTTGTAAGATAAATATTTTAATTTTGAAAGCATGGTTAATTTTATTAATTTTGAAAATTTTGTTATGAATTTAAGATTAACTGAAAATTTGTGTTAGATTCGAATTTGACAAAGAGTAAATTGAATTTGAATTTCAAAAATTGGCTTCCAGGTCTTGGCGAGGCACAAGGCCTTCTTTGGCCGTAGCCTTATTGGATCATCAACCCTTTCCTTGACAAAGCCTTTTAGTGAAATTTTATTTTCAAGATTACTTTTTGAGAAATTCTGGTCTAACTAGTTTGGGTCTTGGATCGGTAGCTTCGGCTAGTTCCGCCAAGATGGCTTCCCTAACATACTATAAGCTCACCTCCACCCAATACTATGTTATTCAAATTTCAGTTAACTGATTTAGTCCTTATACTAACCAATCCTAATTCTAAGCAAAAAAAAAACAAAAATAAAAAGAACCACATAATTAAAACAAACAATTGTCTAAGTAAGGTCACAATTGGAGTAATACTCCGGATTTTCGAAATCAGCAAGATTATGAATTAAATTTTCTAACTTATTGACCTTATGTTTTAGGGTTTCATTTTCTTGTTTCAATTTTCTTAAATTTGCTTTAATTAAGTTACATGAATCAATCACATTATTCAAGGTAAATAATGGATTTTCAAATACTGTAAATTTACCTTTGTCGATTGTTTGTCCGGCATTCTTGGTAGCTCTTTTATCTGTGCATTCACTTTGGTAATGCCCGAACTCCTG
This sequence comes from Boesenbergia rotunda, assembly GCA_024364735.1. NCBI lineage: Eukaryota > Viridiplantae > Streptophyta > Magnoliopsida > Zingiberales > Zingiberaceae > Boesenbergia > Boesenbergia rotunda. The sequence continues at coordinate 327,759 of JAGFNQ010007664.1, read as the reverse complement.
GCACTTGAAGAATTGGATGCGACTTTTGTCCCTTCGTGGTTTTGGAACTGGTTCCTTTGTCACCATCGGTGATGTCGTTTGAATCTTACGAGTAGGACACTCACTTTGGTAGTGCCCTCTCTCCCTGCATGTGTAACAAATTACATGATTTTTAAAATCTGAATTTACACTTTTACCTTTTGGTTCTTTATTGGGAATCTCCCCCTTGATTCTTGCCGCCTCGAATCTAGGCTCATCTTCTGATTCTGTGTCTGAGTCGGACTCGGGTACTAGTTGAAGCTCCTTCTTTGGTGGTTCTTTAGGATTTTTCCCTGCAATAGAATTTACACCTTCCTCGACCATTACACTATCTATTTGATTATTTAATTCTAATTTTGAAAAGAATTCAAAATCAGTTACCATCTCAGTCAATTCGTCGTCTGATTCTGGTTCGACTTTGGATTCGGGTTCAGACTCTGACTCAGCTGTTTATGCTTGGACCGAAAGGGCAAGATAACTTACCTGATCTTCTTCATCATTTGAGATCTCTTGATAAAGGTTAATCAATTTTTCCCAGATTTCTCTAGCACATCTGCATGGACCTACTAGCTCGAGTTGCTCCTTGGTTAGGCCACATTGTAGGATTGCAGTTGCCCTTGCATCGGTCTCAATTTGGTTGAGGGTGTGTTCATCCAGTTTGTCCCACTCGATTGATGACTCATCTTCTATGGGAAACGAGAATCCCATTTGCATGATCTGCCATAAGTCCATGTGGGCCTTCAGAAGGGACTCCATTTGACATCTCCAAAACGTGAAGTTCTCGCGCGGAGAATAGCGGTGGACGTGCACTGTTCCACTCTTGGTTGGCCATTTAATATAAACCTTGCACACAAACAAAATAACAAAAAAATGTACCAAGACTTGGTCTTGGATTAGTAGTGCGGGAGAGAAAAGATATAGCCCAACAAAAATATTGCATGAATTTCGAGGTAAAATAATAATAATAAATTATGACAAATTTTTGAAAATGTTGATTTTCTTACTTCTGATTAATGATGAAAATGTAAGAAGTCAATGTTAAAAAAAATTTTGCTCGAATTAGGATAGCACGAATTTCAAGAAAAAATATTAAAATAATAATAAAAAAAATTTATGACAAATTTTTAAAAGTTGATCGTTTTAACAATTCTAACTTATGGTGAAAAAATGAGAATTCAAATTTTCAAAGTTGATCGTTTTAAATCCACCTACAGATATTTTTTATTTTAAAATAAAAGGCGAAAAAGATCGAGTGGTGTTGATTAACTAGAAAGAAAAGAAATAAGATTAAAAATTTTGTAAATCTGAAAAACTTTCAAACTGGTGGTTGCACCAAATTTGAACTACCCCGCTCTGATACCACTTGTTGGACCGAGAGAAACGATAGAGAGGGGGGGTGAATATCGTAAAACGTTCGGATTAATAAGTTAGAGAAATTACGCAGCGGAAATTTAAATCAAGCACGCAAACACCAAGTTTTTTACTTGGTTCGGAGTCGCGGTCGGCTCCTACTCCAAGGCCCACGGTCGTTGACCGTTTTCTGCGGGCAATTCTATATTTTCGCAAAACCAGTTTACAAGATTAAATTACAAGTATAGTAATGTAAACTTTAAAGAAAGCTCTTTGTTACTGACGTCCAGTGTAGATTGGATTTTTGATGCAGGAGGACGTCGTCGGCGCTTGTATCTTGAGTCGGGAGGTTTCCGGAGCCGAGCGTGGGAGCAGAAGAGTGTGAATACGTTGGAAGAGTTGATTTTCTGAAGCCTTGGGGACGAGGGCCTATTTATAGCCCCTGGGGGCGCCCGGAACGTCGGGGGCGCCCCCCACGTGTCAGCCAATCCGATTCCCTCTCGATCAGCTCTGATCCCTTAAAACTCGGGATCAGGCTTTGACGGGGGCACCCGGAACGCTGGGGGGGGGGGCCCGGGTTGACCAGGTCTCCTCTTATCCGTTGGCTTCGTAGGGTTCTGCTTCGTTAGCTTCAACTAGGGGCGCCCGGGAGCATGGGGGGCGCCCGGGAGCACGGGGGCGCCCCGCCCATGAGCTGTCGAAGCCTGCCTTTGCTTCATGTGTTTTGTGTTCACCTTGGGGGCGCCCGGGACACTCCGGGCGCCCTGGTTAGCTGCTACCTCACTCCTTTGAGGCTCTCTGAGCTGCAGACACTCGTTCCTTCGGTCCTGCATCCAGGGTTAGTCCAAAACAACATAAAGCAATAAGATGTTAGTTTATACAGTCTTAGCTGTCTTGGTTCTGACTTTGGGCCTCCAAAATGGAGCCCTAGGTCGAACCGACGACTACTGTTCCCTCGATGGGGAACGTGTCCTCACCTACTCCTCTCGAGAGAATGTACCTGATGCCAATCGGCTCCTCCGGTTGGACTTTTGCCCAGCGGTCCTTTGCCAGGTCTTGGATACCAAGCTATCCTTCGCCTGGTGCCTAGCAGTCCTTCGCTAGGGCTTTGTATCCTGGCATTCCTTCGCCAGGTGCCTAGCATTCCTTCGCTAGGGATTTGTATCCTGGCATTCCTTCGCCAGGTGCCTAGCAGCCCTTCGCTAGGACTTTGTTTCCTGGCACCCCTTCGCCAGGTGCCTAGCAGCCCTTCGCTAGGACTTTGTCTATGCACACTTGAGTAACTTTATTAGATCACAAATAACACTTAACTTTGAATCCTTTGCCAATATCAAAACAAGATTCGATATGGTGCTTCCTGCACCAACAGGAACTGCATGCCAAAAAGGTAGAAAAACTTTCTTGGAGTTTTGCATGATAAAACTAGCTAGGACAGTGTCTATGTATGAAGCTTGAGATAAGCACAACATCCTTTTCTTGCGATCCATTATAACCTTGATCCCAAGGATGTTCCCTGCTTCTCCCAAGTCCTTCTTATCAAACTGCTTGGATAATCATACCCTTACGTCTGATAATACTTTTACATTGTTGCCAATGAGCAAAATATCATCTACGTATAGTACAAGAAATACCACTACGTTTCCATCACTTCTCTTGTATACACAAGACTCATCCGGACTTTGAATAAATCCATATGACTGGATTACCTCATCAAAGCGGATGTTCCAAGATCTTGAAGCTTGCTTCAATCCATAAATGGACTGATGAAGCTTACACATAAGATGCTCTTTTCCCTTTGTAATGAATCCCTCTGGTTACTTCATATAGATGTTTTCCTGAAGACTTCCGTTAAGGGAAGCTGTCTTGACATCCATCTACCAATCCTCATAATCCATATGAGCGACAATAGATAAGAGAATCTGGATAGACTTAAGCATGGCTACCGGCAAAAAGGTTTCCTCATAATCGATACCCTCTTTCTGAGTATACCCCTTTCGTAACAAGCCTTGTTTTGAAGGTCTCTACCTTCCTATCTGATCCTCTCTTTCTCTTATAGATCCACTTGCATCCAATGGCTTTTACACCATTGGGTGGTTCTACTAGTTCCCAGACATGATTAGAATCCATAGATTCTATCTCAGAATTCATCGCCCTTTGCCAAGATACTGCATCTTTATCTTGGAGTGTCTCATCATATGTCCAAGGATCAGGTTCATGTTCGCCAGGGACCAAGTCTGACGACTCTCCCAAAAACATGAATCTATCAGGTTGTCTAACAACCCTCCCACTACGATGAGGTACTACTTGTGTATTCTCTGTGACACGCGGTGCAGTCACTTGTGGTATGTCCTCCTGTACTATTGGTACTGAAGTTGGAACTTCCCTCTTAATTTCTCAAGAAGAATCCTACTCATGGGCTTGTGGTTCATCACATAGTCTTCCTCTAAAAATCGGGCATTCGTGCTAACGATTACCCTCTGATCTTTAGGACTATAGAATAAACCACCTTTCGTTCCTTTAGGATAGCCTACGAACAAGCGTACATCTGTACGAGATTCTAACTTATCAGCATCTCCCTTCAGCACATGTGATGGACTACCCCAAATTCGAATATGTCTCAGACTAGGTTTTCGCCCAGTCCACAAATCTGTGGGAGTAGAGGGTACTGATTTAGATGGTACCAAGTGTAGAATGTACACTGTTGTTTCCAGAGCATATCCCCAGAATGAACCAGGCAACTCAGAGTAACTCATCATCGATCTAACCATCTCCATAAGAGTCATATTCCTTTGCTCTGCCACACTATTCTGTTGGGGTGTACTGGGTGCAGACAATTGGCATTGAATCCCAGCCTCTGATAAGTAACTCCTAAACTCTCCCAAGAGGTACTCACCACCACGATCAGATCATAGTGTCTTAATACTTTTACCTTGACATTTCTTCACATTAGCCTTGAATTCGTTGAACCTATCAAAGCATTCAGACTTGCGGCGCATCAAGTAAATGTATTCATACCTTAAATAATCGTTTATAAAAGAGACAAAATATTCGAAGCCACCTCTAGCCTGGATAGACATAGGACCACACAAATCAGAATGAACCAACTCTAACACATCTTTGGCTCTATACCACTTGGCCTTGAAAGACCTCTTAGTCATTTTACCTTCCAAACAAAATTCATAGGTTGGGAAATCTTCCACCACCAATGAACCCAAAGGTCCTTCATCTATCAACCTTTGAATTCTACTTAGGTTAATATGACCTAGCCTTAGATGTCAATGATATGTTTGGTTCATCTTCAAAGGTTCTTTTCTCTTATTTTGGTTAGACGATGAGTTATTTATTTCTATTTGCATCATGGGAGTTTTTGGTTCAAGAGTGTATAAATTGCCAACCAACCCAACTAAACAGATAATCTCTCTATTCCTTTTTATAACAACTCTGTCATTACAAGAAATAGAATACCCATCCTTTATCATTTTAGAAATTGAAATAAGATTCATTCTAAAAGTAGGTACATAAAGGTAATTTCTCAAAACCAAAGTTTTATTTCTATCAAACGATAAATAAACTTCTCCCACTGCAATAGCCGCCACCTCCGGAGCATTGCCCATGTAGACGGTAATCTCTCCCTCAGCTAGTCATCGGGTTTCCTGGAACCCCTTCAATGAATTGCAGACATGATCAGTGGCTTCCGTATCTATACACCAGGTACTGGTAGATAACACCGCTAAACATGTTTCAACAACTAAGCAAAAGGATATACCTTGATTTTTCTCCTTACGACGAGGACAACCCGCCTTCTAGTGTCCAGTCTGCTTGCACATGAATCACTTGCTTTTCGGCTTCTTCACGCCAGCTTGAGGTCCCTGAGATCCTGCCACCTTCTTTGACATACCTTGTTTCTTCTTCTTTATGCCTTTCGGCTTAGAAGTAGAAACCTTCTGAGCAACCAAAGCATGAGCACTCTGACGAAAACCCCCCCCTGTGGCCTGGAGTTCTGTCAGAAGTTCCGCAAACGAATATGTACATTTGTTCATATTATAGTTCAGGTGAAACTACTCAAAACTCCTAGTTAAAGACTGGAGAATGATATCGACCTGGGTTTCCCCATCGATCTCCGCTCCAAGGACTTCCATCTCATTCAAATGAGCCATCATCTTGAGAGCATGATCCCTCACAGGTGTTCCCTCAATCATGGTGGTCGTCATTAAGTTCCTCATTGCCTCCTGCCTAGCGGCCCGATTCTGATGTCCAAAGAGTTCCTTGAGATTGAACATCATATCATAAGCAGTGGAAAAAGCGTGATGTTGATGTTTCAATACATTTGACATAGAAGACAAAATGTAACACCGCGCCATCTCATCAGCTTTTATCCACTTCTTATAGCGTTCCTTCTCCGCTTCACCAGAATTCTCGCTAGGTTTTTCAGGACATATCTCGAAAAGTACAAACTTATACTCCTCAGCAGTTAAGACAATGTCCAGGTTCCGTTTTCAATCAATATCGTTAGGGCCAATAAGTTTGTTTTCTTTCAGTATTACAGCAAGTGGGTTGACAGCCATTTTGAAATTATCATGAGAATCACAATGATCAATACATTAGATTTCAAAAAATTATTGATTCCTCAAACAATAAAATTTTAAAATCATCCAACACCTCAAAACACCGAGAATATCGTATGCCACGATAGTGTGGACGTATACGAATTCTACATTTGTAAGAGGAGGTTTTACCCATTAATTTTACTATCTTGTCAACCTAACTTTTTGACAAATAAAATTAATAGTTGGTTCCTCTTCGGCCCTACAAATAATAGCAGTGACCAGGGGCGGAGCTAGGATATTAGTTTAGTGTAGGCGAATTATGGGTAATGCTAACGAACATGTTGTGGAGGTTGCCTCCTTCGGTCTAGTTTCGGTAGCAAACCCGACAGCTCTCCGATTTGCAAGCCGCATCATTGTGTATCTTGTTTTTTTTCATCATCTGCCTAATTTTTTTTCTTATACTTGTATGGGAAACAAAATAAGAAAAGAATTGGATCAACATGTATCTTGTTTTTGGCATATCGTAGATGTTTGTTACGTCGTTCAATTAGGAAAAAAACAAATACTAAAGGAGAGAATCATAAAATTAAAGATGGTTACGATGCTAAGGACAAAATAAATTAATAACTAGGTTTGTCAATAGAAAAAAGAAATAAAATGTAAAAAATTAGTATTTTTATTCAATAATGTATTTGAAGTATAATGAAATTTTATAAATAATATGGGATTGCAAAAAAAAAATCAATTAGTAATATGCATGCATCAAAGAGTAACATGTCAAAACTGAACAAGCTCATTTTCATTTTTTTGTTGTCTCATGATCTACCTTTGTTTTTTTCTAGGATATATAAAATATTATTTTATAGTATTTTTTTTGGGGCATGCTCAGTGTGGGCTGCTGCCCACACTGGGCATGAGTTGGCTCCGCCCCTGGCAGTGACTCCGATGGAGAGGATACTATTATTTGCATCTAAGTATTCACCATTACATGATACTAAGGCGATTATCTAAGATTATGTGTTGTCCGATGAGGAAGATCACACACTCCTAAATAACTTCCTGTAACCATGTTTGACATAATGATCCACGAAACAAATTCATCCGATATAGAGGAAGGTACTCAGAGCCAACACGTAAGTTTGTTCGCATCACATGCCAAATTTGTAATGGAGGTCATGGGACTCTTAGAGTCCCTCTCCCACTTAGTAATTTAGAATTGAGGAATTTATCAAGCACACACAACATGCATATAAACAAAAAGCAATAATAAGAAAATCTTATTTTTCAACTATTATGGCTTTTGTTCTCCAATATGCCTCCAGTCGTGTCGCCACCTCATCTCCTCCTCCAATCACCATGCGCAAGCCTCATCCATGAAGGAGCTCCGAGCTGAGATAAAAACTATTTTAATTTACATCCATCGATCCTATACTCCACAAAGGAGTGTACAATAAGTCTAGATCGAATGTATATCAAAATGCGCGGCTAAACAATGTCGTATTTAATTACAAAAATTAAATACTAAATTTAGTCTTGTCAACCCCAAGGATTCAAATAAAATTACACACATGAACACACAAACACATACACAACATATTAAGCCATAATAGTCGGATCTCATGCCTGCAACCAAAGAGTTAGCCTACACACATCCTACTATTATCCGGCATAATATAATATATGATAAGTGCAAAAAATGTAACTGAATCCAAAACACAAAATTGGAAACCATTGGCTCTGATACCAATTGTTGGGTTTCGGTGGTTGTTCACATGGGAAACCTCTCCATGTCCCCAGATTAAAATTTCTTCAATCTGAATGGAGAACAATTTCCTAAACAACTGACACATCATCGTGTTAGTGATATGAGAGAAGTGTCTTAAGGCAATCGCCTTATGATTGTAATCCTTTATTTTAATAAATGAATATTCACTATTTGAGTATACATGATTATTTGATTAAGATCTTAAGCTCATTTACTGAATGTCCGCAATACAATTCACAGCATGAGAGAATTTGTGATGAATTCACAACTAGTGATTATCTCTACATGTGCAATTGTGAAGTATTGAAATTGTCCCTAGTCGATGAATTGATAAATACGGACACTATCAATTCTGTTGAGACTAATCAGCTGATTCTCACTGGCTGGTGACATTGAGATGTCCGGAGATAAACATGAATGCTAGTTAAGGGAACTAGTTCATTGGAGTGACTGGCTGTAAAACTTCATATGGTAGTCTACATATAGATATGTCAGTGAAGTTCTTACTGCAGCTTAAGTGCGATGTTCCTTTGACTTGCGGTGTTCAAGTCATTTTGGTCATGGAGACTTATACTTTGACATCTTAAGCAAGCATCTCCAAGGAGGTGTGGACCCAGGATGATTGGGTATAAGCCGAAGTGCCCGAAGATGTTTGAACAGCCTACAAAGGATTCACCACTCCTTGCGAGGAGATGTATACCCGAGGCCTATCGTCAGATTGTTACTCGAAGCCTCTAGCCAGAGCATGACATGTTCAGAGTATGAATCTCTTAAATACATGAGAGTAATTAGAATCCATAGGACGAGGAAACGTTACTTGGGCTAGGTGTGACGTAGTCAGCCTAGTGGAGACTGACACACATAGACCATGTCCTGAACCAAGTGGGTATAAGATGGTGAAGGGAATGGGGCACGATTCATTATAGCTGCTGAAGGGTTTCAGAATCATTTTTGAAGTCAACCGTTGATCTTTCAATTAATTGGGGATCATGATGTACTACTAGGTGCCATTCATGATCGTTCTATAATTAATTAGTTAATTATGGACGGCCAACATAAATTGAAAGTCTATTTGGTCACACGCATAACGAGTAATTCGAAGGATTTAAAACGAGTTGAGAATTGGATTCTCCAATCGAGATAGACTATTTTTGGTAAGCCCAAACAATAGTCAAAACTGAATTTATTTCAGACGCATCGGTAGCATAGAATGGCTAAGTCTTTTAAAGACTTAATGGGTGAATTAAATATGTTTAATTCATTAAGGGATTTGATCCAATTAGGGTTAGATGGGCCGGCCAAGGAAGGGGGCCTCCTCTCTTCTTGTCATGGTCGGCCACCACCATAAGAGGATAAGGCTATTTTGGTTTGTTTTATAAAATAGACCAAAGCTTGGTTTATTTTATAAAAGGTTATATAAATTTTATATAAATTTTTATATAATGAACCATGAGTTGGTTTGTTTAATAAAATTTATATAATGAATCAATGGTTGGTTTGTTTTATAAAATTTTATATAATGAACCAATGGTTGGTTTGTTTTATAAATTTTATATAATCATGCCAAAAGAAAGAGAGCCTTGATTATGGATTGATTGAGAAATTATTCCATAATCAAGAAGAAGAAGCTTGATCATGAGAGCCTCGATTATGGATTGATTGAGAAATTATTCCATAATCAAGGAGAGGTTTTCTTGGGAATTAAGAAACCTCTCCCTAAATAAAGGACCCAAGGGGTGCCATGGAAGATGATCCATCCAAGAATTGTTTGGGCTCTCTCCTCTTCTTCTCTCCCTCTCTCTTGGCCGGCCATAGGCCTTCCTTCTTTCTTCTTGCCGTGAGCACAAGGAGAAGCATCAAGGCGACGAAGTTCTTCCTTGCGACGATCTTCCTCTTCGGCCAACCTTGGTGGTGAGTCTTTCGATTTGATTACTCTCTCGGATTTCGTCATGTTCACGGAGAATCTAGTAGTTCTCGTGAACACGAAACTCGTGGCTTAGTGAAGTCATCCCTGCGATACTTGGCGTGGATACGAATAGAGGCGGAACTTTCAAGGGACGCTAACGGTTGGATCTCGCCCCTTCTTCCACGTTACGCAAGATAATTCGTAGAGTAATTTCCTTTTCTGCAAAAATTTTATATTACGATTATGTGAACACATTGCATGCTTAGGATATGTGTTAGAATAATTTAGGGAATTATTCATGCTTTTGTTTCCGCTGCATGTAATTATGTAACAATTACAATACGTGTCCGCGTCGGCATGCACCCGGTCCCAACAGTGGTATCAGAGCCGGTTAGTGTTCGACATAATCATATAATTGTTTTGCGGAAAACTTTGTCATGATCTCAATTTTGGAAAAATTTTCAATTATGGAAACTTTCCAATTATGGTAAATTTTAGATTTAGGAATTTCAAAGTTTGTAAATCCTCATGAAATTTTGCAAACTTTTGAAATATCTCTGTTTCTGAAATTTTATGATAATTGTGAAAACTTTCCATTTTTAGAAACTTTCCAATTTTGGAAATTTCTTAATTTTGGAAAATTTCTAATTTTGGAGATACGTAAGTTTTCTTTGTACCAGAAACTTACAATAATTCTGAAAACCTTTTAATTTTGGAAACTTTCCATTTATGGAAAGCTTGTGATTTTGGGCACTTTCTTTTCATGAAAGTCTAGAAATTTTATGGAAACATTAATTGACAATTAAATTCAAATTGGTTTTTAAATTATTAACAAAATTCTTTACTTTGGGGAGTGCCTCGGGGAGCCACCCAAATTAAAGTTAGTTGTTATAATTTAATTTCCTATTTTGAATATGAATTGTTAAAATTGATTTGGGTAGGTCTCGGGGAGCCATCCAAATTATATTATTAACAAGTTCTTTAATTGTCAAGTTTAATTTGGTTATGCCTCAAGGAGCAGGCCAAATTAGATTTACTACAAATTTCTTTTCTTTGGGGAGTGCCTCGGGGAGCCACCCAAAGTAAATAATTTGTTGTAATTAATTATCCTTAAATAAAATATTTGATCAAATCTTGGAAATTTTTGAGATGATTCTCAAACGATAATTTCCTTATTTGATATATGAGGTGATGCTCTTACATATTGTTGTCTCCAAAATTAATTAGGAAAATTGTTTCCTATAGAGTTTATTTCCTTAAATAAGATTTTCATGTAAATAATATGTGGTTGAATTAAGGGAATCTGTCTCTTAATTTAATAAGATTTGATTTAGAGAAATCAAAGTCTTAAACATATTATTTTCGAAATTGATTATGACAATTTAGGAAATTGTTTACCAAAACAATTCCTTGAATAAAGTATGAAATTAGAATTAGGAAATCCGGTTCCTAATTCAATTAATGAGACTTGATAAATTAAGTCACATACATACTTTATTAAGGAAATTGTTAGAACATGACATAATTATATGTCATGAATATGCTTAAAAGGAAAAGGATGAGACCCAAAACCCCTTACAAAATATTAAGGCCAACACCTTCCATTAATATGGTTAGAACCGGAGTTTTGTTTCTCATTTGGGTTGATGGACACATCCATGCCCGGCTTGAACCTCAACATGTTCAAACCATGGAATTAGTTTATGATTAATATAGTTGGAGTCAGAGGTCAATCCTTAGTTTTGGTTGTTGGACACATCCAAGCCTGACTAAACGGTTGAATGAGCTCCAACCATATTAAAACTATTTCCTGATTAATGGGTCAGCCTTAAGCTTGGAGCATCGATTTGTTGTGCCACAGCCAAGGTCGATGTAAAGAGAGGTGCAGTTGGGTGCTATGTATATTGTTGCATACTTGTTAATGAGTTAACAACATAATGATTTATGCAAACATTCAATTAGTTGATAGCATAATGTGATAGTTACATATGGATAATATGTAATCGGTATAATTACCTACCTTTATAGCTAAGAATAACTTGATGGACTTTAGCCATGGTTGTTCTTATCTATGGTTGGATATCAACCTATTTGGAGATGTTCCTACGATCTCCCGAATTGATAAAAAGGGTTATTCAATTCGAAAAATAAATAGGATTTAATTAATGTATATTGATGCATTCTTTATCATTCTTCTCACATAAGCTCAATTTGTATTTCTAGGATAATCACTTGATCATGTCTTCTCTGAATTTGCGTTCCATTTTAGACACCAATAAGCTAACTGGGCCAAACTTCATGGATTGACTTAAAAACCTAAGGATAGTCCTCAAGGCAGAAAAGCTTGCTTATGTCCTTAAAGAACAACTTCCCAACCATCCTCCAGAAGATGCAACTCCAGACCAGTTAGTGGCCTATCAGAAACATGTGGTCGATTCTGAACTTGCGAGTTGCATCATGCTGGCCACTATGGTACCTGATCTGCAAAAGCAGCATGAGCATATGGATGCTCATACCATCATCTTCCATCTTCATGAGCTGTTTGACGAGCAAGCGAGATCCGAAAGGTTCGAGGTCTCCAGACTCCTCTTCACCTCTAAGATGCAGGAAGGCACTTCTGTCTCACAGTTTGTGTTGAAGATGTTGGGGTACATTGAGCGACTAGGCATACTCGGATTTGCAATGGATCATGAACTAAGTGTTGACTTAATTCTGCATTGTTTGCCCAAGAGTTACTCACAATTTGTGCTGAACTATCGGATGAACAAGCTGGAGACTACCATTCCTGAGTTGCTCAACCTGCTGAAGAGTGTAGAGCCTTCTTTAAAGCAGAATCAGAAGACGGTACTGTTAGTTGGTTCCTCAAAGAAAGGCTCTAAGAGGAAGCCCAATGAATAGAATAAGGGAAAGAAGAAAAAGGCCAAAAAGACTAAAAAGGCACCAAAAGGAACTTGCCATCACTGTGGCAAGGAGGGTCACTGGCGAAGAAACTGCAAGGTTTATCTTGAGTCCTTGAAGAAGAAGACATCCGATGCCCCATCCTCTTCAGGTATCTTCGTTATTGAATGTCACTCTATTTCCTCGTCCACCTGGGTACTTGATACTGGGTGTAGCTCACATATATGTAATGACATACAGGGGCTAAGGAATAGAAGAAGACTCGTCAAGGGAGAAGCGAATTTGTGAGTTGGAAATGGAGTAAAGATTGCTGTTGTTGCCATCGGAACATATTTGCTAAAGCTCCCTATTAGACTTGTTTTAGAATTGGATAATTGTTATTTTGTTCCTTCGTTAATAAAGAACATTGTATCTATTTCATGCTTGAATGAAAAGGGTTATCATTTAACTTTTAGTAACAATTGCTGTTACATAACTTTAAATGGTGTTCTTTATGGGACCGGAACTTTATACAATGGTATCTACACGTTAGATTTATCCGGTGACGTTTTCAATATCGAAGTTAGCAACAAACATGCTCGAATAGATAATCAAATAGACTCATATACGTGGCATTGTCGTCTTGGCCATGTAAGTAAGAAACGCATGACCAAATTACACCGATGTGGAATTCTGGAATCATTTGAACCCGGTTCATTTGATACATGCAAATCATGCTTAAAATGCAAGATGACGAAATTACCCTTTTCCGAAAAAGGTAAACCAGTGGGAGATTTGCTTGGTCTAATACATACTGATGTATGTGGACCAATGTCAACTCTTGCACAAGGAGGTTATAGCTACTTCATTACCTTTATCGATGATCACTCACGATTCGGGTATGTGTTCTTAATGAAACACAAATCTGAAGCTTTTGAGAAATTCAATGAGTTCAGAAGTGAAGTAGAGAAACAGCTTGGCAAAACTATTAAGATACTTCGATCCGATCGGGGTGGTGAATACTTGAGTCAAGAGTTTCAAGATTATCTTAGGGACAATGGGATATTGTCTCAATGGACTCTGCCATATACACCACAGCATAATGGTGTATCTGAGAGGCGTAACCGAGCCTTGATGGACATGGTTAGATCTATAATGAATCATGCAACTCTTCCAAAATCCTTTTGGGGCTATGCGCTTAAGACAGCTGTTTACTTACTAAACAGAGTCCCGACCAAGGTAGTCTCTACTACTCCATATGAGACGTGGAAATGTAAGAAACCTCATTTAACTCACCTTAAAATATGGGGTTGTCCTGCTTATGTAAAGCGGATTGTATCAGACAAATTGGATGCTAAGTCTGATAAATGTCTATTTATTGGATACCCTAAGGAAACGAAGGGTTACCAATTCTATCATCCCTTGGAACAAAAGGTGTTTGTTTCAAGGCATGCTGTATTTCTTGAAAAAGAATTTCTTTTACAAGAAAACAGTGGGAGTAGCATTGAACTTGAAGAAGTTCAAGAAACTCCAATAGACATTACAGAGACACCTAGTCTAGACCCACAACCAATAACTCATAATGATGAGCTATCAGTTGAACCTAAAACAACACCACTTCTTCGTAGGTCTGATAGGATACACAATATTCCAGAGAGATACGGATTTCTCATAAGTGAATCGAACGACATGTTACTCGTTAACAATGACGAACCTATCAGTTATGAAGAAGTTTTGATAAATTCAGAAAGGGATAAATGGCTTGAAGCCATGATGTCGGAAATGGATTCCATGTACGAAAATCAAGTATGGGACTTGGTTAACCCGCCTGAAGGGATTAAGCCCATAGGGTGCAAATGGGTTTTCAAGAAGAAAATTGACATGGAAGGTAATGTTGTTACCTTTAAGGCTAGATTAGTGGCAAAAGGATATCGTCAGAAACAAGGAATTGATTATGACGAAACCTATTCGCCAGTAGCTATGCTCAAATCTATTCGGATGCTTCTGGCCATAGCAGCTCATTATGATTATGAGATATGGCAAATGGTGTTGGATCGAGAATAACGATAGAGGGGGGGTGAATATCGTAAAACGTTTCGGATTGTAAGATAGAGAATGCACAGCGGAAATTAAAAACAAAACAACACGCAAATACCAAGATTTTACTTGGTTCGGAGTCGCGGTCGGCTCCTACTCCAAGGCCCACGGTCGTTGACCGTTTACTGCGGGCAATTCTATATGCGCAAAATTGTTTACAGAAAGATGTTTCAAAAGTAGTACAGTAAACTTAAAAAACAACTCTTCGTTACCGACGTCCGGTGTAGATTGTATTTCGAAGCAGAGGGACGTCGTTAGCGCTTGTATCTCGAGTTGGGAGGTTTCCAGAGCAGAGCGCTAGAGCAGAAGAGCGAAATTGCGTTGGAAGAAGTGTTGTCCAAAGCCTTGGGGTCGAGGGGCTATTTATAGCCTCTGGGGGCGCCCGAAACGTTGGGGGCGCCCCCCCCCCCCCCCCCCCCCCCGCCCACCACGTGTCAGCCGATCCGAGCAACTCTCGGTCAGCTCTGATCCCTTCAAACTCGGGATCGAACTTTGACGGGGGCACCCGGGTTGACTCTATCCGCTGGCTTCTGGCAGGCTTAACTCTTATCCACTTCGTTGGCTTGAGCTCGGGGCGCCCAGAGCATCCGGGGCGCCCGGGAGCACGGGGGCGCCCCGCCCACTTAGCTTCTGAAGCGTACTTTTGCTCTTCTTGTTTTGTATTCACCTTGGGGGCACCCGGGACACTGCGGGCGCCCTACTCAGCTTCTGCCTCACTCCTTTGAGGCTTTCTGAGCTACAGACACTCATTCCTTCGGTCCTGCATCCAGGGTTAGTCCAAAACAACACAGAGTAATAATGTATTAGTTTTATACAGCCTTAGCTGTCTTGGTTCTGACTTTGGGTCTCCAAAATGGAGTCCTAGGTCGAGCCGACGCCTACTGTTCCCTCGACGGGGAACGCGTCCTCACCTACTCCTCTCAGGAGAGTTTACCTTTTGCCAACCGGCTCCTCCGGTTGGACTTTTGCCCGATGCACCTGACTAGGTCTTCGTGCCCACCTTACGAGCAGGTCTTCGTGACCACCTTCCGAGCAGGTCTTCTGTGCCCAGCTCCTTGCCAGGGCTTCATGCCCAGTCCTCGACTAAGACTTCATGCCCATCTTCCGAGCAGGTCTTCTGTGCCCAGCTCCTTACCAGGGCTTCGTGCCCAGTCCTCGACCAGGACTTCGTGCCCAGTGTACCTAGGACTTCTTTTCCTATATACTTAGTGAACATGTTAGATCAACATACTATCTTAACTTTAGAACCCTTTTACCATTATCAAAACACAGGTTCGACTTGGGTGCTGCCTGCACCAACAATCTCCCACTTTTTGATTTATGGCAACCTGGTTCAAAAAGTTAAGTTAATCAAGAACATGTGATATAACAGTAGTTTCCTCCCCCTGGAAGGAATCTCCCCCTAAGTTTTTCAAAAGTTCGTGGGGTTTAAAAAAATTTCTAAGTCTAAAGATAGAATTAATTTTAAACACTTAGAACAATTTTCAAAAGACACTTTAGTCACATATTTTCAAAAAAAATGGTTGTTCACTTTTGAAAATTTCCAAAACAAATTTTAAGTCAGTAGAAAAGAATCATCTTCTGGAGTTTTAAGTTCTTAGAGTCATAGCTTATGTTTAGGATAAGTACTTAGCAAAATTTGAACAAAAGATTTTTGAAAAACAGCTTAAGTACTTAGAAACATTTTTGTACTTTTGAAAATAGATTAAGTAATTTTTGAAGAAGGATAAAGTTTTGAAATTTAGAATTTTGAAAAATTTTAACGCTTTTCCTATCTCTCCCCCTTTGCCATATATCAAAAAAAAAGTAACATAGCAAAAAAAATGACTAAATTGCATAAATAAATTGCAACAGGAATTAACATGTTGTACTGAACCAGTTTAAGCTATTAACTAAACTAAAGCAATTTCAATTATCTCTTTTAGGGTCCTGTCTAACCCAATTAGCTACTTGCTAACTGTTATAAACTGTAGTTTTCGCTCGGGTTAGTCAAGTTAGGTGTTCTGTTCAAGTTAGATTTTCTAAACTTGACACTTAACTTGATTGTTGTTTAAGTTGTATTTAGTGCCCCAATTACTGTAGATGCACTGATCTACATCGTGAATTAAGGAAAAGACCTAAGCATCTCAACCCTTTCTAGGTTATTAATCAAAAGTACCCTAAGGTGCTTGTGAGATACTGGCTTCTAAATCTATAGGTGTATGCAGTTCTAGGGTTAGGGCCTAAGCTAAGTCCAATTGCGAAAAAGACCTAGTTTTGAAGGGGGTAGTTTTGAAATAAAACTAAGTCGAGAAATTGATTTTAAAATTTGCAAAAAAAATTCAAACTAAGTAAAAGTGATTTTGAAATCAAGTAAAGCAGTTTTTAAAATTCTTTTTAGAAACTGATAAGTAAAGCAGTAAGATAGAAAAATATAGTAAGCCTATTCTACTAAGCATAATCCTAACTGCCTTCTTAGTGAGCTGAATTCAGACTCAGGTAGGGGTTTAGTGAATATGTCAGCTAAGTTAGATTTAGATTCTACATGCTTAAGGACTATCTCACCCCTGGCTACATGATCTCATACAAAGTGGTGTTTAACTTCTATGTGTTTAGTTCTAGAATGTTGAATTAGATTCTTAGTTAGATTAATTGAGCTTATATTGTCAATGAAAACCTGAGTTTGGGTGTAGTTGAGCTGGAAGTCCTTAAGAGTATGTATAATCCATAAAAGTTGTGCTACACATTCTCCTAAAGCTACATACTCAGCTTCAGTTGTGGATAGAGCCACACAGTGTTGTTTTCTGCTGCACCAACTTACTAGACTATTTCCTAACAGTTGGCAGCTTCCACTTGTGCTCTTTCTATCTAATTTACAACCAGCGTAGTCAGAATCCGAGTATCCTGACAATTCAAAAGTTGAGGTCCTAGGATACCAAATCCCTACATTTAGGGTGCCCTTAACATATCTTAATATTCTTTTTAGGGTTGCTAAGTGCGTTTTCTTAGCACATGTTTGGTATCTAGTACACATCCCTACAGCAAAAAGAATATCAGGTCTGCTGGCTGTAAGGTACAATAGACTTCCAATCATACTTCTATAGAGCTTAAGGTCTACTGGTTTACCATCAGGGTCACTATCTATTTTTACATTTGTGGCCATGGGGGTACTTATGCTTTTAGAGTTATCCATTTTAAATTTCTTTATTAACTCTTTAGCATATTTAAATTGATGGACATAGTTTCCATCCCTAGTTTGTTTAATTTGTAACCCTAGAAAAAAGTTGAGTTCACCAACTAGGCTCATTTCAAACTCATTTTCCATTATTTTCACGAATTCTTTTAAAAAATTAGAGTTGGTGGACCCAAAGATTATGTTATCGACGTAGATTTGGGCAACAAAGATTTCTTTTCCTAAGGTTTTAATAAATAGGGTTGAATTAATTTGTCCTTGTTTAAATTCTTTAGAAATTAAATAAGTTGATAGGCGTTCATACCAGGCCCTAGGTGCTTGTTTTAGTCTATAAAGTGCTTTAGTAAGTTTGTAAACATGGTCAGGTCTTTCTAAGTCCTCAAAACCAGGGGGTTGTCCTACATAGACTTCTTCCTTAATGAATCCATTTAGAAAGGCTGACTTTATATCCATTTGATAGAATTTAAATCCTTTATGGGATACAAAGGCTAACAACATCCTAATAGACTAGAGTCTAGCTATTGGGGCATAGGTTCGTCATAATCTAACCCTTCTACTTGACTGAATCCTTTTGCTACTAAACGGGCTTTATTTCTGACTATCTCTCCTTGATCATTTAATTTATTCCTAAAAACCCACTTAGTGTCAATGACGGATTTGCCCTCAGGTTTAGGTACTAGTTCCCAGACTTGGTTCCTTTCAAATTGGGCTAACTCTTCTTGCATAGCTATGATCCAATCAAGATCAGGTAGGGCTTCCTCTATAGTCTTAGGTTCTATTTTTGAAATCATTGCTATCTTACTAAGGTTTCTATAGGAAGACCTAGTTCTGACTCCTAGAGTTGGATCACCCACAATTTGATCGATTGGGTGACTGAGTCTGGGTTTCTTGGTTTTTCTAGAAGTTGGTTCAGCCTCAGGTCCGGTTGGTCGGTTTAGTTCACTATTTGATTCAACACTTTGGGCTGGTTCAATTATTGGTTCAATAGTTGGTTCAATTGACTCATTAGTTGGTTCAATAGTTAGTTCGTTTATGGGTTCAATTAAGTATTCAACAGTTTGTTCATTATCTTCTTGATCAGTATTTGATGAAGTTAGATTTGGATTATCTGATTTTGAGTTAATTTCTTCATCAAATATTAGATTGGTTGTTTCTTCAATTTTCTTAGATTGTTTGTTGTAAACCCTATAGGCTCTACTTGTTGTTGAGTATCCTAAGAAGATGCCAGGGGTTGACTTAGACTGGAATTTACCTAGATAGTCTTTGGTGTTTAGGATATGGACTTGGCACCCAAAGACCCTTAGGTAGTGTAGGTTTGACAGTCTATGGTAGTATAATTCATAGTGTGTTTTGTTGTGTCGCTTGTTAATCAGGACCTTATTTTGGATGTAGCAAGCCGTACTTATTGCTTCTGCCCAATATTGGTTAGCTAAGTTGAATTCATTGAGCATAACCCGAGCGGCTTCCTGTAGGGTTCTATTTTTTCTTTCGACTATCCCATTTTGCTGGGGGGTTCTAGGACACGAAAATTTGTGTACATACCCATTTACCTTACAAAATTGCTCGAATCATTGATTTTCAAACTCTCCCCCGTGGTCACTCCTAAGCCTTTTGATTTTAGTATCGTTTTGATTTTCAATTAACTTACAAAAGTCATTGAATAGGTTCAGGGTTTCATCTTTAGTTTTTAGAAACCTAACCCACGTAAACCTAGAGTAATCATCAACTATTACTAAGCAGTACCAGTTTCCGCTTAGTGACTTGGCTCCATGTGAATCAAATAGGTCAAGGTGCAGGAGCTCAAGTGTGGTTTGAGTTAGGTCAGACTGAGTTAGTTTGTGATTAGACCTGGTTTGTTTACCTTGATTACATGATTTACATATTAGGTTTTCATTGTTCTTAATTTTAGGGATACCTTTAATTAGGCCAAGTTGGGTGATTTTTGAGATTATTCTCAGGTTAGTGTGACTTAATCTCCTATGTCAGAGGTTTGATTGTTCTAACTGAGTTAACATGCATTTAGGTACTAGTGGTAGGTTTATAGTGTAAACATTATTTTTCCTAGTGCCCTTAAGCATGATACCTGAGTCTTGCAGGTTTCTAATCAGGCAGTTAGAATTGTTAAATGTAATTATATATCCAGAATCACACAGTTGACTAATGCTAAGCAAGTTAAATTTAAAATTTTCAACCAAAAGAACTTTCTTAATAACAAAGTCAGACTTAAGTTCAATATTACCTGACCCAATTACCTTGAGTGTAGCATTGTTGCCAAATGCCACTGAGCCTAAGTTCTTGAATTTGAGTTTGGTGAATTTTAATTTATCTCCAGTCATATGTCTGGAGCACCCGCTATCCAACATCCATTGGTCCAAATCTTTATGTTCCTACACATAAAGAGTTTTGTTGATTTGGATCCAATTAGAATCAAGAATAGCCTAAATTTATTTTCACAGCCTAGTCTGTCTCACCCAAATCTAGGGTTATCAATCACGTTAGCCTTAAGGGTTTTTGTGAGACAGGTTTTGGTAGATAGAGTTATTTTTTAAAAAAATGTGTTTTATCATTAAAAAAAATTGAATTAATTTTGGAAAATAGTTGATTTTGAGTTTATTAAAAAAATGTTTGAATCTACAATTAACTGAAAATTTGTGTTAGATTTGAATTTGACAAAGAATAGTTTGGATTTGAATTTCAAAAATTGGCTTCCAGGTCTTGGCGAGGCACTAGGCCTTCTTTGGCCATAGCCTTATTGGATCATCAACCCTTTCCTTGACAAAGCCTTTTAATGAAATTTCATTTTCAAAACTATTTCTTGAAAAATTCTGGTATAACTAGCTTGGGTCTTGGATCGGTAGCTTTGGCTAGTTTCCCCAGTCTAAAGAGACCAAGTAGAGAATACTTGACCTTATTAGAATTGGCTTCCCTAACGTACTATCATCTCACCGCCACCCAATACTATGTTGTTCAACTTTCAGTTAAGTTGGTTCAGTCCTTAAACTAACCATTCCTAAATCTAAACATGGTAAATTGCAGAAAATAAATAAACAAGCAATCATGCAATTTGCAAACAAAGATTGATTTTTATCTAACAGTAAGTATTGTTTTTAATTTGGCTCCCCCTGGACTAAAGCCACGATAATGGTTTGGCAAGATATGAATCTTATCCTTGGGGATCCAATAATGATTTGATCTAGTTTGTTTGTTCAGGTACAGTTTGGGTACCCATGCCTGAACCATAGGTCTGGACTAGTTCAGTACAGCATAGTAGGATCTTTGTCTAGATTTGGTTCTATAGCCTAACCCGGATCGATTTAGAACTGACTTCTGTTTTCCAAGAATCATGTCAAGACCCTTGGACCCAGAAGTGAATCGCTCTAAGGCAATTCTAAGATCCTTAACTTAAGTTTCCAAGAAAGAATTCTCCGATTCAAGTTTTTCAACTTTAGCAGAGGTTCCTTCTTGAACCTTCTCAGTTAAGGGTTCAGAGTCTGCTCTCTCTTTCAGGAGTTTTACTTCCTGTCTGAGAGACTCGACTAGGATTTTGGCTTTTGCCAAATCTCGAGAAAGATAAGAAATTAACTCGCATAATTGAATTCTTGAAAAACCACTTACAGTTATTTCGCCTTCCTCCGAGATGCAAGTTTGTCGTCGTCCGGTTTTGATTCTGACTCGGTCTCGATTTCCTCTGAGGCGGTTAGTGCAAGCAGGTTAGACTGTGGGGCCTCTTCTTCTTCTTCGGAGGAGGACTCGTCCCACGTTGCCTGAAGTGCCTTCTTTCTTCTTGCTTTCTTGGCTTCTTTTAGGTTAGGGCATTCGGATTTGAAGTGTCCCTTATTGTTGCACTCGAAGCACGTCACACTTGATTTGTTCTTAGTTGACTCAGCTTGATCTTCCTTCTTTCGTCTGGCTTTTCTTCTATTGGATTGATTCTTCAATTCCTTGTAGTAATTTCGGGCCAGTCGGACCAGCTTAGGTCGATCTCCTTCATAATCTTCCGAGTCTGAGTCTGAATCAGACTCGGGTGCAGGTTGAGGTTTCTTCTTGGTTGTCTTTCCAACTTTACCTGCAACAAAGGCAATGCCTTTCTCGGCCAGATTGCAGTTAGTCTGCTCATGCAATTCTAATTCAGAAAAAAGTTCATCTAATTTGATTTTGGAAAGATCCCTAGAAACTTTGTACGCATCTACCATAGATGCCTACAAGGTGTTTCTTGGGAAAGCGTTTATGGCATACCTTATTAAGTCACGATTTTCTACCTTGTGACCGATGGTGTGTAGTCTGTTCATTAACGCCTGAATTTTGGCGTGGAGTTGAGCTGCCATTTCAGTGTCGTTCATCTTGATCATGTACAGCTTGTTCAGGAGGAGATCTCTCTTGCTGATTCGAGTATCTGAAGTTCCTTCGTGCAGCTCGATCAGCTTACCCCAGAGTTCTTTGGCGCTGTTGAATGGACCCACCCGGTTCAGCTCCTCTTTTGTTAGGCCACGTTAGAGGGTCTGGGTTGCTTTAGCATCTGCTTCAATTTTTCGTTTCAGAGCGGTATCCCACTCTGTGTAGGTCTGAGGTACTCCTTCAGCATTCATTGGAATCTCCAGTCCGGACTGGATGATTATCCACATGTCCACCTGAGTTTTCAAGTGGACCTCCATTCTTCTCTTCCAGTAGGAGAAGTCTTCCCCACTGAAGAGCGGTGGTCTTACGATGCTGAAGCCTTCTTGCATGGCCATTAGGGATTTTATCTGAAAAAGAAAAGAAAAAAAAACTCTGTCCCAAGACTTAGTCTTGGATTAGCAGTGCGGGATAAAGAAAAATAATTATCGAGTGGTGTTACACCAACCTCGATTAACGAGAAAAACTTTCAAACAAAAAAAAATTAAAAAGATTTCGTAAAAATCTGAAAAATTCTCAAACTGATGGTTGCATCAAATTTGAGCTTCCCCGCTCTGATACCACTTGTTGGATCGAGAATAATGATAGAGGGGGGGTGAATATCGTAAAACGTTTCGAATTGTAAGATAGAGAATGCACAGCGGAAATTAAAAACAAAACAACACGCAAACACCAATATTTTACTTGGTTCGGAGTCGCGGTCGGCTCCTACTCCAAGGCCCATGGTCGTTGACCGTTTACTGCGGGCAATTCTATATGCGCAAAATAGTTTACAGAAAGATGTTACAAAAGTAGTACAATAAACATAAAAAATAGCTCTTCGTTACCGACGTCCGGTGTAGATTGTATTTCGGGGCAGAGGGACGTCGTTGGCGCTTGTATCTTGAGTTGGGAGGTTTCCGGAGCAGAGCGCTGGAGTAGAAGAGTGAAATTGCGTTGGAAGAAGTGTTGTCCGAAGCCTTGGGGTCGAGGGGCTATTTATAGCCTCTGGGGGCGCCCGGAACGTTGGGGGCGCCCCCCACGTGTCAGCCGATCCGAGCAACTCTCGGTCAACTCTGATCCCTTCAAACTCGGGATTGAACTTTGACAGGGGCGCCCGGGACGCTGGGGGCGCCCGGGTTGACTCTATTCGCTGGCTTCTGGCAGGCTTAACTCTTATCCGCTTCGTTGGCTTGAGCTCGGGGCGCCCAGAGCATCCGGGGCGCCCGGGAGCACGGGGGCGCCCCGCCCACTTAGCTTCTGAAGCGTACTTTTGCTCTTCTTGTTTTGTATTCACCTTGGGGGCGCCTGGGACGGGCGCCCTACTCAGCTTCTGCCTCACTCCTTTGAGGCTTTCTGAGCTGCAGACACTCGTTCCTTCGGTCCTGCATCCAGGGTTAGTCCAAAACAACACAGAGCAATAATGTATTAGTTTTATACAGCCTTAGCTGTCTTTGTTTTGACTTTGGGTCTCCAAAATGGAGCCCTAGGTCGAGCCGACGCCTACTGTTCCCTCGACGGGGAACGCGTCCTCACCTACTCCTCTTGGGAGAATGTACCTGATGCCAACCGTTCCTCTGGTTGGACTTTTACCTCGCGGTCCTTCGCCAGGTCTTGGATACCGAGCTGTCCTTCGCCCGGTGCCTAGCAGTCCTTCGCTAGGGCTTCATTCCCAAGGCGTCCTTCGCCTGGGGCCTAGCAGTCCTTCGCTAGGGCTTTTCACCCTAGCATTCCTTCGTCAGTGCCTAGCAGCCCTTCGCTAGGACTTTGTTTCCTGGCGATCCTTTGCCAGGTGCCTAGCAGCCGTTCACTAGGACTTTGTTTCCTGCACACTAGAGTAACATGTTAGATAACAACTAAGACTTAACTTTTGAACCCTGTTGCCATTATCAAAACACCGGTTTGACTTTGGTGCTTTCTGCACCAACAATCTCCCCCTTTTTGATTTATGGCAACCCTAGTTCAAAAAGTTAAGTTTAATCAAAGCATAAAACCATTAACTTTTGTTCCCGAGAGGAGTAGGTGAGGACCCAAAGTCAGAACCAAGACAGCTAAGGCTGTATAAAAACTAACCACTTACTGCTTTATGTTGTTTTCGAACTAACCCTGGATGCAGGACCAAAGGAACGTGTGTCTGCAGCTCAGAGAGCCTCAAAGGAGTGAGGCAGCAGCTGAGTAGGACGCCCCCAAGGTGAACAAGAAACAAATGAAGCAAAAAGGAGCTTCGGCTGACTACTGGCCGGAGCGCCCTCAGCAACCAGGGCGCCCCCAGCAGCCAAGGTGCCTTTAGCGCCCAGGGCGCCCTCAGCAACCAAGGCGCCCCGCGCCTATGCCAGCGAAGCCAATCACCCTTATCCAGCCGAGAAGCCCGCGCGGAAGGAGTCAAGCAGGGCGCCCCCAGGGTCAAACCTCATCCATATTCGAGTGGGATAAAGGTTGACCTGTTGGGACCGGGTGCATGTTGACAAGGATACGGGTTCGTAAAATTTTAAATTTTTACATGCAGCGGAAGAATTAGCATAAAATAATTTCTTAAATTATTTTAACCACGTATCTAGCATGCAACCTTATGATGTGTGGACATGATCATAAATTAAAACTTTGCGGAAAAGTAAACTAATTTACTTAGTACCTCGCGTAACTCGAAGTAAGGGACGAGATCCAACCGTAGCGTCCCTTGGAAGCTCCTCCTCTATTCGCGTCCACACCGAGTTCTCTTCGGGATGACTTCGCAAAGCCACGAGTTTTGTGTCGACGAGAACTACTAGATTCTCCAAAGACACAACTAGAAAATCAAGAGAGAAGGATGGAAACTAACCACCAAGTAACGGAATCAAAATTCCGGGAAAGGAAGGAAGGAGTCGCGATCCGCTTCTTCTTCTTCTTCGGCACGAACTTGGTGGAGGAAACTCACGGGCACCCTAGGTGCTTGCGCCAACCCTAGGGGAGGAGAGAGAGCTGGCCCTAGAGAGAGAAAGGGCGCCGGCCCTAGAGAGAGTTAGAGAGAGAGAGGGAGAGAGTTAATCTCTTGATCAATCTATTAAGGAAATCAAGCCTAGCCTTGGTTCCTTTATATAGTAGCCTCTCCCTTGCCAAGTCTCCCCTTTAACGGAATTTTTCATAAAAAATTTATCCTATAAATTTTCTTTATGAATTATTCCGTTTAAACCAAGTTTTATTATAACTAATTTTATAATAAAACAAATACATCTCTCCTTTTATTATGGAATAAATTTTACAAGAAATTTATAAATTTTCTTATTATGGAAAAATCAATTCATAATTGATTTTATAAAATTAAAATAAACCATTCCATGGATCATTTTAATTTCCATAAAAAGAATAAATTTCTTTATTCAAATTTATTTATCCATAATTTATAAAACAAATCACGCTAGATTTATTTAATTAATTAAACCAAATAAATTGGTTTCTCCCCAAGTGGTGGCCGACCAAACCAAAGAGGGTTGGCACCCTCTTTGGCCGGCCAAACCGAGCCGAACCCATCGCGAATTAAACTCATTTAATTCGCCCAATAAGCCTTCAAAAGACTTAGCCATTTTTAGCTTCCGTTGCACCGCTGATTAACTCAGATTCGACTTATTTCTCTTGATCGAAAAATCTAATTTTCAACTCGTTTTAAATCCCTCGGATTACTCGTAGTGCGTGTGACTAAATAGGCTTTCAATTTATGTTGGCTGTCTATAATCAACTAATTATAGAACGATCATGAGTGGCACCTAGTAGTACATCATGACCCCCAATTAATCGAAAGATCAACGGTTGACCTCAGAAGTAATTCTGAAACCCTTCAGCAGCTCTAATGAATCGTGCCTCATTCCCTTCACCATCTTATACCCACTTGGTTCAGGACATGGTCTGTGTGTGTCAGTCCCCACTAGGCTGACTACGTCACACCTAGCCCAAGTAGTATCTTTCTCGTCCTTTGGATTTCTAATTACTCTCATGTATTTAAGAGACTCATACTCTAAACATGACATGCTCTGGCCAGAGGCTTTGAGTAACAATCCGACGATAGGCCTGGGTATACATCTCCTCGCAAGGAGTGGTGAATCCTTTGTAGGCTGTTCAAACATCTTCGGGCACTTCGGCTTATACCCAATCATCCTGGGTCCACACCTCCTTGGAGATGCTTGCTTAAGATGTTAAAGTATAAGTCTCCATGACCAAGATGACTTGAACACCGCAAGTCAAAGGAACATCGCACTTAAGCTGCAGTAAGAACTTCACTAACATATCTATATAGATTACCATATGAAGTTTTACAGCTAGTCACTCCAATGAACTAGTTCCCTTAACTAGCATCCATGTTTATCTCCGGACATCCCAATGTCACCAGCCAGTGAGAATTAGCTGATTAGAGAATAACCCATGCTAGTCTCAACAGAATTGATAGTGTCCGTTTTTATCAATTCATCGACTAGGGATATTTTCAATACTTCACAATTGCACATGTAGAGATAATCACTAGTTGTGATCTCATCACAAATTCTCTTATGCTGTGAATTGTATTGCGGACATTCAGTAGATGAGTTTAAGATCCCAATCAAATACACAAACATGTATACTCAAATAGTGAATTTTCATTTATTAAAATAAATATTTACAATCATAAGGCGATTACCTTAGGACACTTCTCTCATATCACTAACATGACCGAGAGAATCTCGGATCACGTGACACGTGGGGGGGGCGCCCCAGACGTCTAGGGCGCCCCGAGGTGCTATAAATAGCACCCAACACCCAGGCTTCAAGGAATATCTCGAACACAACGCTTCTACACTCTTCTGCTCTCACGCCTCGCTCTGGAAACTGCCCAACTCGAGCCGACGACGTCCTGCTGCTCCGAAAAAGTCAATCTACTTCGAACGTCGGTAAAGAAGAGTGATTTTCAATTTACTGCACTTACTCTGTAATCAATATTTGTAAATTGCTTTTGCGACTATATAGAATTGCCCAAAATAAACGGTGAACGACCGTGGGCCTTGGAGTAGGAGTCGACCTAGGCTCCGAACCAAGTAAAACCTCCCGTGTTTGCGTTGTGTGTTTTTAACTTTCGCTGTGCAACTTCTCTTAGTTTTCAAATCCGAAAGTTTTCCGATATTCACCCCCCCCCCTCTATCGGTTCTCTCGATCCAACAAATGGTATC
This sequence comes from Boesenbergia rotunda, assembly GCA_024364735.1. NCBI lineage: Eukaryota > Viridiplantae > Streptophyta > Magnoliopsida > Zingiberales > Zingiberaceae > Boesenbergia > Boesenbergia rotunda. Next base: position 300,485 of record JAGFNQ010007664.1, on the reverse strand, counting down.
AGAGCTAGGTTGCTCATCCAGATCTAACCATATGCGTTAAGCCTTAAATAAAGGATATGTGGGCTCCCGTGTCTTGTGGTCCTAGTAGGTCAGGTGGACCAAGGGGCAGAAAGTCCTGGTGGATCAGACATCTAAACGAAAAGTGTTTCCGTTTGTGGTGGGGGCATGTGGTCCTTTGTTTGAGGGGGGGGGGGGATTGTTAGAAGTTACAAGGTGCAAACTTAGTCCCACATTGAGAAGCACATGGGAAGATCATTAGTTTATAAGGAATATGGTATCTCCATTGGCATGAGGCCTTTTGGGGTGAGCCCAAGAGCAAAACCATGAGGGCTTAGGTCCAAAGTGGACAAAATCATGTCATTGTGAAGATATCCTAATTCCTTTTGGTCCCAACAGTCATCACTGTGGCAAGGAGGGTCACTGGCGAAGAAACTGCAAGGTTTATCTTGAGTCCTTGAAGAAGAAGACATCCGATGCCCCATCCTCTTCAGGTATCTTCGTTATTGAATGTCACTCTATTTCCTCGTCCACCTGGGTACTTGATACTGGGTGTAGCTCACATATATGTAATGACATACAGGGGCTAAGGAATAGAAGAAGACTTGTCAAGGGAGAAACGAATTTGCGAGTTGGAAATGGAGCAAAAATTGCTGTTGTTGCCATCGGAACATATTTGCTAAAGCTCCCTACTGGACTTGTCTTAGAATTGGATAATTATTATTTTGTTCCTTCGTTAATAAAGAACATTGTATCTATTTCATGCTTAAATGAAAAGGGTTATCATTTAACTTTTAGTAACAATTGCTGTTACATAACTTTAAATGATGTTCTTTATGGGACCGGAACTTTATACAATGGTATCTACACGTTAGATTTATCCGGTAACGTTTTCAATATCGAAGTTAGCAACAAACGTGCTCGAATAGATAATCAAATAGACTCCTATACGTTACATTGTCGTCTTGGCCATGTAAGTAAGAAACGCATGACCAAATTACACCGATGTGGAATTCTGGAATTATTTGAACCCGGTTCATTTGATACATGCGAATCATGCTTAAAAGGCAAGATGACCAAATTACCCTTTTCCGGAAAAGGTAAACCAGTGGGAGAATTCCTTGGTCTAATACATACTGATGTATGTGGACCAATGTCAACTCTTGCACAAGGAGGTTATAGCTACTTCATTACCTTTATCGATGATCACTCACGATTCGGGTATGTGTTCTTAATGAAATACAAATCTGAAGCTTTTGAGAAATTTAAAGAGTTCAGAAGTGAAGTAGAGAAACAGCTTGGCAAAACTATTAAGATACTTCGATCCGATCGGGGTGGTGAATACTTGAGTCAAGAGTTTCAAGATTATCTTAGGGACAATAGGATATTGTCTCAATGGACTCCGCCATATACACCACAGCATAATGGTGTATCTGAGAGGCGTAACCGAACCTTGATGGACATGGTTAGATCTATGATGAATCATGCAACTCTTCCAAAATCCTTTTGGGGCTATGCGCTTAAGACAGCTGTTTACTTACTAAACAGAGTCCCGACCAAGGTAGTCTCTACTACTCCACATGAGACGTGGAAATGTAAGAAACCTCATTTAACTCACCTTAAAATATGGGGTTGTCCTGCTTATGTAAACCGGATTGTATCAGACAAATTGGATGCTAAGTCTGATAAATGTCTATTTATTGGATACCCTAAGGAAACGAAGGGTTACCAATTCTATCATCCCTTGGAACAAAAGGTGTTTGTTTCAAGGCATGCTGTATTTCTTGAAAAAGAATTTCTTTTACAAGAAAACAGTGGGAGTAGCATTGAACTTGAAGAAGTTCAAGAAACTCCAATAGACATTACAGAGACACCTAGTCTAGACCCACAACCAATAACTCATAATGATGAGCTATCAGTTGAACCTAAAACAACACCACTTCTTCGTAGGTCTGATAGGATACACAATATTCCAGAGAGATACGGATTTCTCATAAGTGAATCGAACGACATGTTACTCGTTAACAATGACGAACCTATCAGTTATGAAGAAGTTTTGATAAATTCAGAAAGGGATAAATGGCTTGAAGCCATGATGTCGGAAATGGATTCCATGTACGAAAATCAAGTATGGGACTTGGTTAACCCGCCTGAAGGGATTAAGCCCATAGGGTGCAAATGGGTTTTCAAGAAGAAAATCGACATGGAAGGTAATGTTGTTACCTTTAAGGCTAGATTAGTGGCAAAAGGATATCGTCAGAAACAAGGAATTGATTATGACGAAACCTATTCGCCAGTAGCTATGCTCAAATCTATTCGGATGCTTCTGGCCATAGCAGCTCATTATGATTATGAGATATGGCAAATGGATGTGAAAACAGCTTTCCTTAATGGAAACCTGCTTGAGGATGTATACATGATACAACCTGAAGGTTTCACATCGGTTAATAAAACCAAAGTATGCAAGCTTCGACGATCCATATATGGACTAAAGTAAACATCCAGGAGCTGGAACATCCGTTTTGATGAGACAATCAAAGAGTTTGATTTCTCACAAAATCCTGATGAACCTTGTGTATACAAGAAGGTTAGTGGGAGTGCAGTCGTATTCCTAGTGTTATATGTCGATGACATTTTACTTATAGGAAACGATATATCAGTCTTACAGTCAGTTAAAATTTGGTTGTCCAAAAGTTTCTCCATGAAAGACCTGGGAGAAGCAACCTATATCCTTGGGATTAGAATCTATAGAGATAGATCAAAACGGTTGCTTGGTCTTTCGCAGTGTACATATATAGACCGAGTGCTAGAAAGGTTTAGCATGTCGGAATCCAAGAAAGGTTACCTTCCCATCAGGCATGAGATCAACCTTTCAAAGTCTATGTGTCCGCGCACAGAAGACGAGAGGATTTGCATGAATAAGATTCCTTATGCACCGCGATAGGATCTATCATGTATGCTATGTTATGTACTAGGCCCGATGTATCATATGCTCTGAGCGTCACAAGCAGATACCAGTCTGATCCGGGAATGGATCATTGGGCGGCTGTCAAAACAATCCTCAAGTACTTAAGAAGAACTAAGGTTGTGTTCCTAATATATGGAGAAGGTGATATGATAATACGTGGATATACAGATGCCAGTTTCCAGACAGATAAGGATGACTCCAAATCTCAGTCCGGATACGTATTTATTTTGAATGGAGGCGCAGTAAGCTGGAAAAGTTCCAAGCAAGACACCGTAGCGGATTCTACCACGGAAGCGGAATATATTGCAGCTTCGGAAGCAGCAAAGGAAGCAGTCTGGATCAAGAAGTTTGTCTCAGAACGTGGTGTGGTTCCAACCATTGATGAAGCAATACCGGTTTACTACGACAACGATGGAGCTATTGCACAAGCAAAGGAACCAAGGTCTCATCAGTGATCCAAACATATGCTTCGCCGCTATAATCTGATCAGAGAGATTATAAGTAGGAATGATATACAAATTGAGAAAATTCCAACTGAAAGAAATTTTGCGGATCCTTTAACTAAGGCCTTGCCTCATAGTAAGTTTGAGGGTCATGTTGGAGCATGTGGTATTGGGTACCGTAGCGATTGGTATTAGGCCAAGTGGGAGTTTGTTACTGATATGAGAGAAATGTCCTAAGGCAATCGCCTTATGATTGTATTCATTTATTTTAATAAATGAATATTTACTATTTGAATATACAAGATTATTTGATTAAAATCTTAAGCTCATTTACTGAATGTCGGCAATACAATTCACAGCATGAGAGAATTTATGATAAATTCACAACTAGTGATTATCTCTACATGTACAATTGTGAAGTATTGAAATTGTCCCTAGTCGATGAATTGATTAATACGGACACTATCAATTATGTTGAGACTAGCATGGGTTATTCTTTAATCAGCTGATTCTCACTGGCTGGTGGCATTGAGATATCCGGAGATAAACATGAATGCTAGTTAACTGAACTAGTTCATTGGAGTGACTGGCTATAAAACTTCATATGGTAGTCTACATATAGATATGTCAATGAAGTTCTTTTTGCAGCTTAAGTACGATGTTCCTTTGACTTGCGGTGTTCAAGTCATCTTGGTCATGGAGACTTATACTTTGACATCTTAAGCAAGCATCTCCAAGGAGGTGTGGACCCAGGATGATTGGGTATAAGCCGAAGTGCCCGAAGATGTTTGAACAGCCTACAAAGGATTCACCACTCCTTGCGAGGAGATGTATACCCGAGGCCTATTGTCGGATTGTTACTCGAAGCCTCTGGCCAGAGCATGACATATTCAGAGTATGAATCTCTTAAATACATGAGAGTAATTAGAATCCATAGGACGAGGAAACGTTACTTGGGCTAGGTGTGACGTAGTCAGCCTAGTGGGGACTGACACACATAGACCACGTCCTGAACCAAGTGGGTATAAGATGGTGAAGGGAATGAGGCACAATTCATTATAGCTGCTGAAGGATTTCAGAATCATTTCTGAGGTCAACTGTTGATCTTTCAATTAATTGGGGATCATGATGTACTATTAGGTGCCACTCATGATCGTTCTATAATTAATTAGTTAATTATGGACGACCAACATAAATTGAAAGCCTATTTGGTCACACGCATAACGAGTAATTCGAAGGATTTAAAACGAGTTAAGAATTGGATTCTCCTATCGAGATAGACTATTTTTGGTAAGTCCAAACAATAGTCAAAACTGAATTTATTTCACACGCATCGGAAGCATAGAATGGCTAAGTCTTTTAAAGACTTAATGGGTGAATTAAATAAGTTTAATTCATTAAGGGATTTGATCCAATTGGGGTTAGATGGGCCGGCCAAGGAAGGGGGTCTCCTCTCTTCTTGTCATGGCCGGCCACCACCATAAGAGGATAAGGCTATTTTGGTTTATTTTATAAAATAGACCAAAGGTTGCTTTATTTTATAAAAGGTTATATAAATTTTATATAAATTTTTATATAATGAACCATGAGTTGGTTTGTTTAATAAAATTTATATAATGAACCAATGGTTGGTTTGTTTTATAAAATTTTATATAATGAACCAATGGTTGGTTTGTTTTATAAATTTTATATAATCATGCCAAAAAAAAAGAGAGCCGTGATTATGGATTGATTGAGAAATTATTCCATAATCAAGAAGAAGAAGCTTGATTATGAGAGTCTCGATTATGGATTGATTGAGAAATTATTTCATAATCAAGGAGAGGTTTGCTTGGGAATTAAGAAACCTCTCCCTATATAAAGGACCCAAGGGGTGCCATGGAAGATGATCCATCCAAGAATTGCTTGGGCACTCTCCTCTTCTTCTCTCCCTCTCTCTTGGCCGGCCATAGGCCTTCCTTCTTTCTTCTTGCCGTGAGCACAAGGAGAAGCATCAAGGCGACGAAGTTCTTCCTTGCGGCGATCCTCCTCTTCGGCCAACCTTGGTGGTGAGTCTTTCGATTTGATTACTCTCTCGGTTTTCGTCGTGTTCACGGAGAATCTAGTAGTTCTCGTGAACACGAAACTCGTGGCTTAGCGAAGTCATCCCGACGATACTCGGCGTGGATACGAATAGAGGCGGAGCTTTCAAGGGACGCTAACGGTTGGATCTCGTCTCTTCTTCCAAGTTACACAAGGTAATTTGTAGAGTAATTTTCTTTTCTGTAAAAATTTTATATTACGATTATGTGAACACATTGCATGCTTAGGATATGTGTTAGAATAATTTAGGAAATTATTCATGCTTTTGTTTCCGCTGCATGTAATTATGTAACAATTACAATACGTGTCTGCGTCGGCATGCACCCGGTCCCAACACATCATACTAATCGATTCAACTTACCGCTTGAACAAACTTGTTGTTCAAGCGATCTCACTCGTCTAATCGGTTAGCCACGGAATAGACGATGTATGGATCACCGGTTTTTGTGATTATCATCAGGGTCCATGTCAATAATTAATCATACAATAACTAATTAAATAAGATCAAAGGAAAGGAACCAAAAAAAGAAATTATACCTCTTGTTTACCTTGCAATCTTCTATTGTATGACCCAACCTCTTCTTGGACGTCGAGTGGGCGACAATCTTCCAAGAAACAAAAGCCACCAAGACCCTTCTTCCTTCTCTTCTTGGCTGCGCCAACTAAAGAAGGAAAAAATTCCTTCTTTCTTCAAGTTGTGTCACCGAGCAAAAGAAGGAGCTCCTCCTTCCACCTTGCATCGTCCACCAAGTAGACAAAGAAGGAAGAAGAAGATGAAGAAGAAGAGGAAGAGGAAGAGGAAGAGTAAGAATAGATTCCTTCCCTCTAACCAAAGCCACCCGGTCTCCTCTTCTCAATCTTGCACCGACCAACAAGAAACCAAAGTCCTTGTTGTCGTCGACCAAGTAACTCCCTCTCCACCTTGTTGATGCACGCCCTAGAGGAGAAGGAAGCTAAGAGATGAAGAGATAAAGAGAGGATGTGAAGATCTTCTCCCTTCCCTTTCGTCTTGCCGCCACCCTCTTGCTTCCTCTAGCCGGTGCCCACAAACACTAGTAGAGAGAGGATGAGAGGAGAGAAAAATCCAAGCCTTGGTTCTCTTCTATTGTCTTGGTATCATGGATACATAAGGTATATACAGGCTACAATAGAGACCATGAGGAGGAGTTGGATCTTAGCCACCCAATGGATCAATGCCCGATCCATTAATCATGATCCAATCCACTAAAGTATCATCATTGATCTACCTCACCAACCCCCATATTTAAATATGAGCTCCACCTATTATGTGTACAAAATTCTCCCGATATTTAAGATATCGAATGTCCATTAATTAATTAAATTACTGACAATTTAATTAATTAATATCTAACTCCATGAGTAGTGCCACTCAACCTTATCATCATATCAGACCAAATCCACCTGCAGGATTTAACATGATGAGCTTTATGAGCTCCGCAAGGGGACATCATCAACTTGACACATCAGGACATAGTTTCCTTCTATAATCAATGGCACACCAAGTAAATAATATTATTTTCCAATTTACCGGGCCTATCGATTTAACCAATAAATCTCGTCCATTGGTAAATTTGTCACGACCCCAGAGACACATGCTTACTCGAAAATCGGGCAGCATCTCCCCTGTACGGCGGACAAGATGGGGCAAATATACATACACTCTCACCATATAACTTAGCCACAAGCGGCTAGTATCACAAAGTATAGAAGATAAATACAACCACGTAGTTATAAGATAACGAGTGGCTCAACCACCTTAAACATAAAAGAAACTAAAATCCAAAGAGAACTCAAATGTCTCTGATAACGGTAAAACCTGATAACAAATAAAATGCAACTTTACCAAGTACTGAAAACAAAACAACTATACCAAATACGGAAAAATAACTCAACTCTCGGGACTGGCAACTAAATCCTCTCCTGGCTCCAAGAAACTCAACTACCTGCTATCTGAAATAAAAAGGGAAAGCAGGGGTGGTGAGTCCGAGCGGACTCAGCGGGTATATGAGTAGACAATAAGCATGGCATAACAAAAGGTATACTAAGTAGAGAACCAACAGGGTACAGTCCATATGGAATATAGGAATACCTAAACATGCATAACATATATAGAACAACATGTTATAAAATCAAATAACATCTAAACAGGTATAAAACAACGCAACAACAATAAATCCAACATATACATGCATGTCAAGCAAGTGCAACAATCATAACTCATATAAATGTATCAAACACAAGAAAATACATAAATGAAATACATATGCATATGATGCATTGACATGCGTCACCCCTGACGCCAGTCAAGCCGCCAACACATCTCATATGTGTGACCGAGTGGGTAGGGCTGTGACAACTATACGCACTCCAACAAATACCACAGAAAGGTGTGGTTGAGTGGACAGGATGCTAGGGAGCCAACACTCCAAACCCTGATACATAGGGGGAGCCACCAACAGCTCTAATATCCCTCGAAAACAACGGTGAGGGTGTCACTGTTTGCCTACAGCTGCAACATGTGTGGCATAACAGGACAGTTGCTCACACTCTAACAACTACAATGACAACAAGTGGTTGAGTGAATCGAGCAACAAAATGACTAACGAGGACTTAACTATATGGAAGCCCAACAGTCGTTAGTATGCAACGTGCATATATGGTGCATGCTACAAGATGCACGAACAACCAGAAAAACAACGATGCAACCAAAATCCAACAAGTAAACGATACAACCAACCTGAAATCGAAAACCAACAATTATGCACCTACACTACTAGGTAGGATATTTCTAATGCCAAATAAATTTATCTGTGTTTAATGGACTTCTAAGTGCTCGCGTACAAATGGCACTTTACAGAACAGAAAACCAACAGAGGACTGTACAGATACGAATTTGGAATACTCGAAGATCAACGAAGAAAAAGTATCAACGGCGATGTTAAAATAACAAACAATAAGGAACAAGGTCAAGCAACCTATTAGACATAAAATAGTCATGCTTTAAGGTAAAAGGAACAACTTGAGTACAAAGGAGAAGTACCCACCTTTCACGATCAACTGTGCGAATCCAACTCAAAGTCCTGTATCAAGGACATAAATTTAGCTAATTATGAAATCAACAAATTAGCTAAACTACATACTAAACACAATTAGGAGAAATCTAAATTACGACCTCTATTTAATTAACTCACAATATACAATGGATTCCTTCTTAACCTAATTCATCAAATCTTAGGTTATTACTTTAAATCTCAAAATCCCCTAACATAGTTATTATTATGCAATGAGTTAACTTTGAATCCAACTCCATTGTTACATTGTTCTTTTGAAAAAAAAAACTTCAGATGCCCCGATATGAAGACAGGACAAAAGATTGCATTTAGTCTAAGCTGCTACTCTGTCCAACTCAACTCCTTATAAAACAAACAAGTTCGATGGTAGAACCCACCGAGCATTGCATTCTTTGACACCTAATTGACAATGTGCGATAGAATGGCAACCATTGCCGCTTATTCAAACAAGAGTCAAGTACATGTCAAGGAAACTTGCTTCAACCTTTGGCAATATCACATGTAATCATTCTTCAATTACACAAATTCTCTCCTCTGAAATAGTTCGTCAGTCATAATTACTATCTTCCATCACTAATAAACCATCTTGGCATCAAGTAATAATTTCCTAAAGATTGAAACCAAACGCCTAACCCTTACCTTGACTTCGGCCGGAGAGAAAAACCAAGGACGGGAAGCCAAACAAGGCGGTGCTTCCTCGGCTCACGACAGCGACGTCGGCTAGGGCTTCTCGCGAGGCAACGGCTGGTTGGCGACTCACGTGAAGTGGCGGTGCTCTGCTCGTGCGCACCGAAGAAGAAGAAGGAGAAGGGAAGTGGAGAAGGCAGGGCGACGAGCGGCGGGCAGCTAGGGCTCTGTGGCGTCGGGCGAAACCGAAGGGGTCGGGGGAGAAACTAAATCGGGGAAGTGGCTTTAAGGGTTTATAAATAGTTTTTGGCCTTTTACAAATAAACCCAACAGATTTGGAAAATTACAACTAGACCCCTAACTTTCGAAATTCACCTTTTCAACCCCATAAAATTCGGTATTTAACAAAATCAAAGAAATAGATATTAAGTACATGTGCCCGTTATTATATCGGGATTAAGAGCATGTACACCATAATATCTTTGGTCTGATTCAATTATATAGTTAGTATAAATTGAACCACCTCTATATCGGTCCTGCTCAATACACATAAAGTGTATTAGTGTAATTCTATGATGAAGATAAACCAATACCAAATTACACTACAACCATGCCAATGGTTTGTCCAAAACCATCTAGGTTGTGAGCCTTTACTTATACTCTACAAGGGTCTGATAACATGATCTTCAGTGTGGTACCACACACCATGTTATTTACAATGTAAAGCATCAGACAATATGCACATAAATAACCAATATAAATATGCAAACAATGATCATGTGATTCTCATTCCAAAATGTAGATGTTTATATAAAAGCTAGGCTTTTAGTATACATCCTAACAAATGTTTGGATCATGATTTGCTATTGCAGTTTAGCATAAGATATTTGTAAATATGATTAGACTCTATTGGGTCACTCTGGACCAGTTAGAAATTGACATGTACAGATCACAATTCTTGTAATTTCCACTCTATACATCCGCATCTTGATCTATATCGTTAATGACATTAGTATTGTAATTACTGTTGGGGTTTGTTTTGATCATATGTAGTAGCTATGACCTCTTTAGTCCTATACCAATGAAATTAATGGACTAGATTGTTTATAGGGATATCTTGTACCCATAAAGTTTGATATCAACTAAAATTTTTCTTGTATTTAACATATAACTCACATATAGCCCAAGTAGAAGATTGTTGGATATTATTATTGTTAAATACCACCAAATAAAAACCGATAAAATAAAATTTTTCGAAAATTTATACGGATGATTTAGGGTTAACGAACTAGGGAAAAAGTTTAAGGTGAATTCTTAAACTATGAAGGGTTAACTTGCTTGATATTTAATCCTAAAGGTCTAAACTAAAAATATATCTAAAAATTAGAGGACTAGTTTGAGTTTTGGCTAAAGCTAAGGGGTTAAGGGGAAAAATAATCTAACCCTAGAGATTTATTGAGGTGGATTACAATAAATTGGAGGGTTAAAGTGTTAAAACTCTTACCCTAAGGGTAGAGTTTGAGTTTGGGAAACTTGAGGGACTTTTATGCCAAAATGCCCTCCTTTATAATCTTTTCTCCTCTTCATTCACCGTAGCCACGCCGACTTCTTCCTCCATTTTGTCGTGAACCCTAACCATAGCCAAGCACGGGAGAAACCCTTTTCCCGATCCGATCTTCCCCTCTTCTCGATCGCGAGCTCTCCCTCATCATCGCCGACACCAATCCTTCTACCTCCTTTCAATTGTCTTGGGTGTCGAAGAAGGGCGGCTAGGGCGCACAACAACCCCCGCTCGGTGTCTCATCGGGACTCCCCTCGTCGTTGTCGATCAGCACGAGGCAGGGTCGACGCCTCACACCTTCTTATCCGGCTGTAACCAGGTAAGGGGATCCTGATCTAGGGTTCTTATAGAATATGGGATGAAATAGTTAATGGGGTGTTGGGTTGATTCAGCTTGGACTTGCGTTGGCCGAGCTATTCCTTACCTAGAGGGAATTTGAGCCGAGGATCAAGGAGCAACGCTAACCACCTCGGGTAAGAGTTAGATGTGTTTAGATTTGGGATGGCTTACATGGTTGTTGATCGTCTTTCATTTCCCTTGTTGGTTTCGAATTTATGATGGGTTTCGGTTGAGGATTGGATGATGCTACTGTGGGTGTTCGAATTTGAGTTGGATCTTTTCTTTCTGCTACACCGTGAAGCTTCCTGATGAATGTCCTATTTGAGTTTCTGATAGTGAAATGGTGGATTCTGTTAGTCTTTCATTGTTGTTGTGAGTGGTGTAGGAGATTGGTTTTTGTTTTGGCGATTTTGATTCAATGTTGCAGCGCTATTTTCTGGAATTGGGTTCTGTGTTTCGTTGGCTGGTAGCATTACATGGAGAGGAAGCTTGGATACCAATTTGTTTTGGAATTGATGCTGTGAATTAAATTAGTGTGAGTGTTTATTTTTGGAGTGGACTCTTGAAGCCTTTTTAACTCTGTGATATTTACTTTTAAAGAAGGATTATTTGGAGAGCTTGATCCATAGGAGTATTCTGTATGGTTTCTTTGGATCAAATTGCTTTTTCCTGTCTACTGGAATGTGTTGATCTGTTGTGTGTTAGAATGCTCTAGTTATGGACTCTTGGAGGTTTTGTTGTGGGATGTTTCATTGAATATGTAGTAGCAAGAGTATGGAATTAATCTTACTTAGATCGGTGGATGCTTTGTTCTTATTGTTAATATTCTGTTCGATTACTTTATGTTTCTTTTGAGTGGATCATTGGATTGAGGATTGGGTTTGGATGTATAAAGTTCTTTATTGGAATTAATTTCAGTATTGATGTGGAATTAAGGGTTAGCTTAGATTCAAGTTAATTTCCTTTATGAACTTGGATCTTATTGGGTGAGGATAAGGATCTGGGATTAACTCAGAGGTTGATCCCTAACCAAGGCTAATTCTAATTAAATTAGCGTTAGCCTAATTGTGTGGTTCAGTATTGGAGTAAACCACACTTTGTTGGGTTAATTCGGATATGACTTGATGTCTAGTCTAGTTAGCATCATTTGTATTGATGGCTTATGTTATGATTTATGGATGCAGGACACTGAGTGATTTGCGTCAGACTTCTAGATGGGAGGTTCTCATTTGATACGAGATTCTTCCATTGGAGGTGGGTACCTCTGACTTATCTTATTTGATATTGTCATATTGCAATGCATGGTTGGTTATAGATAACAGTAAGTTTATACGTTATATCTGCCTTAGTATACCTCTACTTGATATCTGTTGCTTATTCTTGAAATGACCTCCCTATAGTTTCATACAGTCTCTATGGTTGTCATGTGTATATACGTGCATAGATGTACTGATATGTCCTCTTGCATTTTGACATTGATGGATCACTGGTTACTTTTTCAGTATACCGAGTAGGTTACTTGTATCCCATGATATAGGATTAAGACCTATACCTAGCACACTGAGGTGTTAGATAAGGACTTGGTGGTTGTGTATGTGTTCGGGTCATGCACCATCCTTGCATTGTTGCATGCTGACGATTATCGGCTCCTATGTAGTCTGAGCCCATCGCCAGTTACATGAGAATGTGCACACACACCCACTCAGGGGGAGTGGCTACTATAGAGTGTGTGCATTTGCCCTGTATTGCTCCGTTCGGCCACTATTTGGAGGGTGGTTCTGGGCGTGGTAGCAGCCAGGGATCCCTTCTCATCCTAAGACACGAGAAGATGAGACCGAGACTCCCCCATTGCTTGGGATAGAAGGGTGTCCTCCGCCAGCATCCTATCCACTCGGTCACTCAGGAGCAGTGATAGTAGGGTGCGTACAGTTGTCATAGCTCTACCCACTCAGACGTTTATTTATGATAGGTGGGTGATGATCTGACTGGTGTCAGGGGTGACACATATCATTGCACCATATGCATATTTTTTTGTATCGTGCATTGCTTGCTGCATTTGATTTCTGCACTTGATTGACATGCATATACTGGAGACTTGTTTACCTTGGATTATGTGTTATGCTTGTTCTATAGGGATTTATTTCACCCCTCTGCATGATAGATGGATTCTGGTATATACCTTCATTCAGTATCTTCAGTGTATACCTTTTTTTCTATTGTTCATATGAGACTGTATCAGCGTGACTCTTATTGTTAGTATAACCTACTATGCATATCTGTTTAGGTATCCACTGAGTTCGTTTGAACTCACACCGTTTCCTATGTTTTTATTTCAGGTTGAGATACTTGGAGTCACCAAGAGAGCCCAGCAGCCAGTCCCTACCCATCGCGACGATAAAGTTTGTTTTGTACTTAGTAGTGCCTATGTTTCATATTTATTTATTGGATTTGTATATGTCTTGGGAGTGTTGTTGTGTGCCCTAAGGGATTTATGTATTGGTTGTTTTGTCATACGTCGGACCGGTCCGCAGTCAGGTATGATTTACTTGTTGTTATGGTTATGTTATGTCTGATTTTGAGGCCTGAGGCCAAATATATATTATGTGGGTTGTTTGGATATTGTATGTATGTGTAAATTGTCCGCCGGACAGAGGAGGTGCTGTCCGATTTTCTATTGGATCAGCGGCTCCTGGGTCTCGGGGCATGACAATTATCGATATTAGATGAGCTTATTTGTAAGTTGCAAATATAAATACAATCTAAGCCCTTAAAGTGATCTAATTTATGTTTATTGGGTTTCGAATTATTGGATGTGGGTTCAATATATAGAACCCTTTAGGTCAATCTGTTATTATCTATGAACTTGTAACAGATTAGATTCATATATCAAGGGGAGGTCCCCAAGGGTTTAGGACATCCATCTTGACCTAGTTTCTTATTCCCCATTGACAAGAAACTTTATGGCGTCGTCAACCCTAAACCTCTTGGAAGATCCTCCTTCTTCTTTCTGCTGCATCTTCTTCCACAGAGATCAAGTCAATGACACTACGACAAAGATAATATCTCTTCAATTAGGTTTCTTATCTTTCGATTTATATCTTTTATTCTTGTTATGTCAGGATTCGAAGAAATAATAGATTCATGCTCATATGTCTTGTGTTTTCTTTTTTGAGTTCTTATTTTGTTTCTAGAATTCATGTGGCTAAGAGAAAACCCAAGTTCCATCATGATAGCCCCAAATATATATCATTTTACCTTACTACTTGATAACTATCATTTTGTTACTCCAATTAGGCTCTCAAATCCATGTTTTTTATCCCTTTTCATATGCTTAAGTTTGCATTTACATTAGGTTTCATAAAATCTTTCTATTTTGTCTTTGGATACAATTCTTGCTATATTTGAGATATTTTGGCATTAATTTTGAATCTAATTTTGTAGGCTTTAAATGACCATGGACCTAGATCAAGATTGGATCAGACTTGAGCTCATACTTGGCTTTGATCAAGGGGATCAAGAGGTGGATCAATGTGGGCCGTCCGATCAAGAAACGGCTAGATCTGAGCCATCTATCATCTGTTGACAAATCAGAGCTCAAGTTAGAGTTAATCTGGACCACAGATCAAGATCTAAAGATTTGGTCCCAATCAGAGGTCATCCAGCCATTGGATCGAGCTTAAGAGGAGCCTACACCGTCCATTCAAAAATCAAAGCAATCGGAGCCATCGGTTGCAGATCCGGTTGATCCCAGCTGAGGAAAGGTAGATCCTGACCCTTGATCAAGATCTGGCAGGTTTGGTTCAGATCTGACTTGATCTAACCGTTGGATGGCACGAAAAGGATCTCAGCCGTTGAAATTCAAAAAGATCAATTAAAACAGAAAATCCCTCTTCTGCTCGGGGTCGTCGCCAGATCACATCTCCAGAGCTCTTCCGTTCTTCTTCATTTTCCAATTCCGATCGCACGCGGCCACCCAGTGTTAGGACCAAAAGAAATTTAGATATCTTCACAATGGCATGATATTGTCCACTTTGAGCCTAAGCCCTCATGGTTTTGCTCTTGGGCTCTCCCAAAAGGCCTCATGCCAATGGAGATACCATATTCCTTATAAACCTATGATCTTTCCATGTGTTTCTCAATGTGGGATAAAGTTTGCACCCTTTCAACCCCTAACACTCCCTCCATCAAACAAAGGACCACATGCCCCCACCACAAACGGAAACCCTTTCCGTTCTTGATGTCTGATCCACCAGGACTTTCTGCCCCTCAGTCCACCTGACCTACTAGGACTTCACCACCTAGCCGCAACTAGAACTGGTCCTCTTTGATCAAGACACGGGAGCCCACATATCCTTTATTTAAGGCTTAACGCACATGGTTATATCTGGATGAGCAACCTGGCTCTGATACCACTTATTAGGACCAAAAGGAATTTAGATATCTCCACAATGGCATGATATTATCTACTTTGGGCCTATGCCCTCATGGTTTTGTTCTTGGGCTCTCCCAAAAGGCCTCATGCCAATGGAGATACCATATTCCTTATAAACCTATGATCTTTCTATGTGTTTCTCAATGTGGGACTAAGTTTGCACCCTTGCAACCCCTAACACCCAACAGATTTCAATTCGTCAAGATCAGTTCCGCGAGAGGTTCGCAATCGTTTCATCTCTGGAAGCTCCGGCGAGGGTTTCACCGCGAGCTCGCTTCATCCGATCAATCTTCGTTCGATTCCATTTCTCCATCAATCAAGCCAAGTCAGAGGGTTTCTCTGGGTTGATTCGAGGGTTCCTGAGGTACCACTTGTCATTCCAATCATCAAGGAAGAAAGGATTGGAGGAAGTTTCAGATTTCGCAATCAAAGCTACGCAACTGACCAAGGAGCTGATTTCTGATCGAATCTTGAGCGAGGGGGTTCCGAGCTCGATCCTTGTGTGACGGCAAGGAGAAAATATCGGTGAAGAACTTGAACTGGTGTTAATAGGTTGTAGATTTCATTTCTGTATTCAATTCTGCAACATTTCAGTTTGTATCATATTGTTTCAGATCGAGTTTCAGCTACTGATGGGTCATTCGACCGATCTAGGCAGCACCTGATCGGTCACCAGTTCGATCAGGCTTGTATCTGATCGGTCAGCCGACCGATCAGTTCATCACAGCTACAATTTAGCCCTATTTTTAAGCATTCAACTTGTTTTGTGAGAATTCCATTTAATTTCTATAATTTAGCTACTGAATTATTGTTGCATGTCCTTGAATCTAGATTAGTTATTCAATTCCATAGTTTTATAATGAATTGTTCAATTTTCCTAGTGGTTAAGTTCAATTGTTGCAATTACCTAGTTTAATTCTACTTAGTTAATGATGGATCGCTTTGGCGTGCTAGAGAGGGGGTGAATAGCACTTTTTCGTTTTGATCTCTACAAGTTTGTTAGCACAGCGGAAACAATAATATTCAAAAGAATACAATAACAATACTAACAACCTGATTTACTTGGTATCCACCTCGGACGGGTGACTAATCCAAGAATCCTTCGGTGGATCAATCCCTGGATAACCACCAGCTAGATCTGTCGCTCCTTGTGGGTGGAGAAACCTCGCCACAACACTTTGGACGCTCTCTATCATAGTAGACTACTAACTCACTTTACCCAAGCGAGTTTCGTCAAGCAAGCTAGTAGGAAACGAGCCCCTTTAAATAGGGCTCGAATCTGAAACAGTCGCTACCAGTCGACTGCCCCTCGGGCAGTCGACTGGTCCCACTCAGATTCGACCGTTACAGTACAACGTTCGAATCTGCCAGCCTGTTTCAGCCTATACTAGTCGACTACCCATGGGCCAATCGACCTAAGCCTAGGGTTTCACTCCTGAATACAAGTCGCTCCACACACAAACCCTCCTGGCTTAGCCCCTGAGTACAAACACTCATACTCAGACCCTCTATAACACCCCACTAAAATTCCCTCCAATATTATCTCTAATATTGAGTGCGATTCATGAATAATAGTTAGAGTTGTGGAAATTTTAGTGGAAGTGTTAATAGGCCTTATATGGGCTCTAAATGGTGAGAATTCCTAATGGGTCTTAAATAACACTTCATTAGTAATCATAATGGGCCCCATGAGGATAAAAGAAATAACACATCATGTAATGGGCCTTACTTTAGATGGGCTTGCAAAAGAATTAAAAAAAATGTAATGATGTAGGTGCCAAGGATTGAACCTTAGACCTTAGAGATGTTGTAAGCCTTAAGAATGCATGTGTAACCAATTCACCTAGCAAGGTAGTGCTATTAGGAGGATAAAGGGAATTGTAGATAGGTGTAAGGATAAGGGAAGTGAAGAGTCACCATGAGAGGAGGCACCATGCCCTTTCACTTGCCACCTTCACTTAGTATAAAGAGGTGGGATGAGAAGTGAAGAGGCTTAAGTTACTTTTCACTTCTTGTCTTCCACCAAGGCCCTTCCTCTCCCCTCTCTTCTTCCTTCTTGGCCAAAAATCCCAAAGGGGTTTTCCTCTTGGAAAACTTCACAAGAGGTCTCCCTCTTGAAGATCCAAGTTCTACTACAAGTCTACAAGGGCAAGGAGTACTCTAAAGTCAAGAAAGTTTCCTTTTGTTTATCTATTTGAGGTTTATAACTGAGACAACAAGGGTAAGACTCCCCTCACATGCAACATAATAGTTATATATGTTTTTGATTCATGTTCTTGTATGTTTTTGGCAATGTGTTGCAAAAATCGTGAAGGTTTCCCTATAGGCAAGTTTCGGCCAACATGAGATTTAGGGCTTAGGTTTGTGTTTGATGCTATCTAATGACTCCAATGTTTTCTTGATGTTAAGTTATGAGTTATGATGAAAAAAAAGATGAAGCAAAAAGACCCTTAAAAGTTTAGGCCAAGACTCTCAAGAAGCCATAGACTTTTTGGCCATAAGAAGATGTTTGGGTTCTTTTTGACTAGCTAATGGTTTTAATTCCTTGTTGATGTTTGTTTGAGGGTTTTATATATATTTTAGGCCATGTTTCCCCTCTGAACATGTTCGGTTAATACCCTAAATATGGACAAAAAAATGAGTTAAAGATGCCATGTTACTTGCTAATGTTTCCTAGTGTTAGAGTATGTATTGTATGTATGTTGTATGAATCAATTGCTTTTGTTTTTGTCATTTTCATGTTGATATGATCCTTAGAAGTTTCTGATAAGTTTCTTAAATTAGGTTTTAAGGTCTCTTGGTAATAGAGTATTCAATGTATGCATGTTGTATGAGTTGTTAAGATGTTGTGTTGTGTTTTTATGCCATGATAACCCTATCTAAATGTTTTGATCAGTAGAGTATATGATGAATTATGGTTGAATTAAAGGTATTCATGTTTTATTATGTCATGATAGATGAAAAGAAATAAAAGAGTTAAAGATGCCATGTTACTTGCTAATAATACCTAGTGTTAGAATATATAACATATGAATGTTGTATGAATCAATTGTTTTTGTTTCTTGGTCATTCATGTTGATATGAACCTATGTAGTATGTATCATGTTCATATGGATCCTACTCATGCATGCTTTATGATAGATACCATGATTATGTATGTCATGTGATATGTACCATGTATGTAAACAACTCATTTATGCATGTTTATCTTATGTACCATGATCATGCAAGCTTTATGAACTAAGATGATGTTTATGCCTTAAGGCATAATTATGTATATATGTCATGCCTTATGAATGAAATGAAGATAATGAAAGAAGATGATGTTCATGCCTTTAAGGCATTATGATGTTATGCATGAACTATGAATGATGAAATGCTAAGTATGCTTTATGTCATGCTTCATGTAATAAAATCATGTTTATGTCTTTAAATATGCTATATATGTCCTATGAATGATGAAGCATGTGAAGCTATTTTACTTTATGAATGGGCTTGTACCGGACCCTAAAAAGGTCCAAGGGATGGACACCTTAAGAACGCCTCGGTTCTGGACTACCGTAGCTGTCCACGGTTCTGGGACTACCGCAGCTGTCCAATAGGGATGGGCTCCTTATGTTAGCCTCGGTTCTGGACTACCGTAGCTGTCCACGGTTCTGGACTACCATAGCTGTCCACGGTTCTGGGACTACCGCAGCTGTCCAATAGGGATGGGCTCCTTATGTTAGCCTCGGTTCTGGACTACCGTAGCTGTCCACGGTTCTGGACTACCATAGCTGTCCACGGTTATGGGACTACCGTAGCTGTCCTTATGTGGTACAAGCCAGGGCCCCCATGATGTTATGATTATGTTTAAGTATTTATAATTATGATTTTCAAATAAGCATCCTTATGTTATGTGCATTTAACTCATGCATTCATTCATATTATGCATCCATGTCATGTTAAGTATTTCATATGTTTATGTTGATGTTAAAAACCATGCCATGTTAAGTATTTCATATGCTTATGTTTATGATTAAGAACCATGTCATGTTAAGTATTCCATATGTTTATGTTTATATCAAGAACCATGCCATGTTAAGTATGTCATATGCTATGTTTAATGTTTATGTTTAATGATATTGCTTTAATGTTTATGTACGTGTTTATGTTTAATGATATTGCATATGCTATGTTTAATGTTTATGCACATGTTTATGTTTAATGATATTGCATAGGCTATGTCTAATGTTTATGCACATGATTATGTTTTAAAGATTATGCAAATGTTAAATGCTTTAAGTACTTACTCATGCCATATGTCCTTAATAATGACTCACATGTTTATGTTTTAAGTGTTTATGCTTATGTGCTTTAGATGCTTTAAGTATTTATTCATGTTATATGTTTATGTCAAATGATGTAGATTTCTACTTATATGTGATGTACGAATTTTGTGAGTAAGCAAGGAGCTTACTAAGCATTTTATGCTTATAGTCTACCTTCTTATGTTGCAGATCAAACTAAAGGTTTCTAAAGGAGGGGAAGCAACGGGAGGGCATGTGTGTGTGTGTGGCAGTGACTTGGTAGAACGATCCTACTGTTGTCTTACTCTTACTTATGGACTTAATGTTGCTACTTATAAACTGCATGTGTTAGTTCTTATGTTTACGCTTACTACTTATTGGAGTTGAAGTTCTTTATGATATGCATGCTTAATGTAGAACTATATACTCACTTGTTAAATATGCTATGCTATGATTCACGTGCTTAAAGTAGTTTAGTTAGAAAGAAAATTTATCCAATTGCATATGTTCATGATTTAGTATTATTTTCGCTGCTATATTTACGCTTCATATGCAATAATGTACGAAAGAAAGAAAAAAAAAAGTAACGCATCGCTCACGTAAGGGGCGGGCGTTACACCCTCACAACTCAGTTGACTCTTCATCAGCAATCTTGACTGTTGCCTTCACACCCTCTTCATCTTCGGCCCTCGTCCCTCGGATGCGCACGCAAGCCTCCAGCTTGCCTCCATGCCGCCCTTCACATACGCCTCAAAGTCCACGTCCCTCAGCTCATCATCCCTACTATCCAACGGTCCCTCAGATGCACGCAAGCCTCCAGCTTGCCTCCATGTCATCCTTCACCTGAAGACATCAACCCAAGTCAATGTGTACCTGTACACCTGCACACTCATGTACACATATGAGAACAACACACATCCTAACTTAACCATATTGCCCACACATCAAAATATCATGATCCTCCAGATCATCTCAGGGCCGATTGCCCCAACAATTAAGTCACTTTCATTTCAAACTATACTTCCATTCTTATTTGCAAAACAAAACCCCATTCCAATTTGAAAACCCAAAACTTTTGACGACAAACAAATTCAAGCTTGATTCAAACACTCACAACTAGTTCTTGGAAAAATACGACCTGAGACCCCTATTCTACATTTAATTTTGCTAGCTAAGGGTTTTCAGTTATAAATTTCTAAATTTGAGGCTCACTTGTGACACTAGTATTGGGCTACATCACTACTTCACCAAGAGTGCACCTTTAATAGAAGTTATGGCATCCGCACTCGGGTTGAAAGTAAGCGCCGACTTTTGATAGTTGATCAATTGCCCATATGCTCATTCATAGATGTGCAAACATTCCTAAACTTGCGAAAGACTCCCTTGTCGCTCGAAAAAAAATAAACTGTCGTTAGCAAAGAATAAGAGGGATATCATCGAGCTTAGTGTCACAATCACAATCCCCACCCTCTTAAAGAGATGACGGTCCATTGCCTTCTATAATATGGAAGATAATCCTTAAGCACAGATAACAAATAGGTATGGCGATAGCATATCACCTTTGCACAATCCCCTTTGAGGATATAAAGCTCTAAAAATTGAATTATTGGGATGGTTCATTTCCTGATTTACTCTGGCGGCTAGTGGAAAACTTTCTTGGGGCGAAATCGGTCGTCTGAGATTGGAAAAACTTAATAAAAGATTTTTTTTCTAAAAATTGAATTATTGAGACGAAATGAAAACGTAACAAATTTAACACATCTCATTACCAAATTGACCCAAGGCTCGGCAAAGCCCATTTTGAGCATTAATGCTGACAAGAAACTCCACTTGACCCGATTATAAGTCTTACTCATGTCAAGCTTCAGCACATCATACCCCGTCTTAATCTTATGGTAGTTCTTTATCTAGTGCACACATTTAACGACGATAATCACATTATCCATAATATAGCTCCCGGGAATAAAATCACTCTAAAATGATCCACCATTGAATCCCTAAGTGATCGTAATCTATTGATAATGACCCAAGACACAATCTTGTAACAACTATCGCATAAACTAATAGGTCGACAGTCTTTGATAGACACCGGCTCTCAGACTTTCAAAATAAGAGTGATAATAGTATAATTCCATCCTGAAATATCCCTCTGATTATTCATAAACGATAATGTCATCATCGTAATATCCCAACCAATGGTCGACCATAATTTCTGATAAAATAGCATCGTAAACCCATCCAAACCCGATGCCTTTGATGGGTACATATCAAAACTGCTCAACTTATCTCCTTCGCTGTACATATCAAAACTGCTCAACTTATCTCCTTCGCTGTGTGTGGGGGGGCGGGGAATAATCCTCTACACCGCTCAACAAACTGAAGCACTGACTTGATATCTCACGGAGATAGATTAGACGTAGCAAATAATTAATGACTCAAAATATTTCAAAATAGTCCCTTCCATACCTACGAATCTATGCATCATTCCCCTTTCGAATTTAGAAGGCCCCTAATGAGATTTGTTTGTTGCCTAGAGGAAGCCGCAGAATGAAAAAAATTTAGGTGATCAAACATGTTTGTTTGTTGCCTGGATGGTTGCTTCAAGTAATTATTTTGATCGAAAAATGATGATCGAACATCAAGGAATTATGATGATCGAAAGTTTGTTGCTCAAGTAACAGATGGTTGCTTCAAGGATCACAGTCGCTTGCTCAAGAGATGATGGAAGTAATCGCACGAGCAGAAACAAGAGTTGTCCCAAGAACAGAAAAACTGATCAAGTGTATGCAGCGTTGTTGTTGAGACTTCTTCACCACCAAGCGCTTAAGTCCCTCCATTGATCGCCAGGTCACAGCACCACACTGAAGCCTCCAGCTGCTCTCCTGCAACAGTCAGTTACCACTGAGCTCTCCTGGACTCCCTGAGCTTCCCTCAGACCAGCCCCACTCAGCAGCTCCAGCCAGTGCCAGCGTCCGTTGCAACCTGAGATGGAAAACGGACAAACCTGCTCCAAGGAAAGACTCTCATTGACCCTCCTTGAGTGTTTGAATCCATTCCTGTCACCTACAACTTAATCAGATCATTAGCACAACAAATCATACAGAGAATCATGTATCAGAGATTAAGCGCAGAGAAATCAGATATGTTCAGACGTGATTAGAGCGTCTGACAGTGCATTTTGAATTAAAGTGATCGGTCACCGGATCGATCAGAGAGCCTCCTGATCGGTCACCAGACCGATTAGGGTGGGTTCAAACCGATCAGGCTCCATCCTGATCGATCCCCAACGCTCAATCAGAAATCGCGATTTCTCCGGGATCGATCATCAGACTGATCCTAGGTTGTGAATCGGTCACCAGTCCGATCCACCCCTTTGCAGGGTGATTTCTTAGCTTCACAGTCCAACCCTCCTGATCGGTCACCAGACCGATCAGGGCATGCTCAGACTGATCTGGCTCCGTCCTGATCGGTCATAGTGAGGAACTCGCGACACTTGATCGTTCACCAGACCGATCAGGAGCCAAGCAGTAAGGTTCCCAAAAACCCACTGTATGCTCCCTGATCGGTCACCAGACCGATCAGGAGCTGAGCAGGAAGTGAACTCTAAGCTCCCTGATCGGTCACCAGACCGATCAGGAGTCAATCAGTAGCCCAACAAGGTCACTGAGTGCTCCTTGATCGGTCACCAGACCGATCAGTCATCGCTGGATCGGTCACCAGACTGATCCACGAAGGAGCACCGTGCCAACTTCCCTGATCGGTCACCAGACCGATCCAGGGACTCCAACCTAGCCCTCCAAGCTAGGATTTCATCCAACCTAGCCCTCCAAGCTAGGACCTAGCCATCCAAGCCAGGATTTCATCAACCTAGCCCTCCAAGCTAGGACCTGGCCCTCCAAGCCAGGATTTCATCAACCTAGCCCTCCGAGCTAAGACCTGGCCCTCCAAGCCAGGACTTTTCCACACCTAACCCTCCAGGTTAGGACTTTTCAACACCTAGCCCTCCAAGTTAGGACTTTTCCATACCTAACCCTCCAGGTTAGGACTTTTCCACACCTAGCCCTCCAAGCTAGGACTTTTCACACCTAGCCCTCCAAGCTAGGATTTTCTCACACCTAACCCTCCAAGTTAGGATTTCATCAAACCTAGTCCCACTAGGTATGCCTAGTACACGACCAGGACTTAATCTCAATCATAATCATCAACCTAAACTAAATCGGTGTCAACACCAAAATAACAATCAGGGTCAGACTGCATCAACACTGACAACGCCCGTGTCTTTGCTTAAACTCCCTCTTATATGAATTTACCTAATTGTCCTCCCATTACTTTTAAACTTTCTCCCTTTCATATCATCTTCCCGGGTTGGAGCTGCGTTGAAGGTAATCGACGACTGTCGAAATCACTTCCGGCGAGCGTTGAAGTCAAAAATCAGAGAGGCGACAGTATCCGACTTTCACCTTCAAGTGCAGAGCTTAAAGTTTCGATTCAAAGTGTCTTTCATCTTCGACCAAGTGAAGACCCGCTTTTCACCTTCAACCCAAGAATCATCGATGAACGTCGAGTTTGAAGAAGTAAAAATGTGGTAATCCTAATAACCAGAGGATTACTAACGTGAAGAAGTAGTCTGCGTTGTATTTCAAATGCAGAAACAAAGTTATACAAATAGAAGGTCGGTTATGTTTCTGTGCCCTAAATTTTGATCTATTTGTTAATCTTGTTTGTAGAATAAAATTAAGATTATTGTTTATGTATGTTTCTGTAAAATTATGTGAAAAACCAAAGTTTTAGTTCATGGGTGTTGTTGATTTTGTTAGGTTGAATAAAATTAGATTTTTTGGTGTTCAAATTATAATTTCTCTGAATGAGTTTGTATTATCTTTTCTTCAATTCAAGTAATGAATGAGATATTTATGTATTTTGTAGTGATTATCAATAAATTGAGTAATGTACCCAATTTAAGCACTTTAATGGCCAGAAGTTTAGGATTTGTGCTTTAGGGTATGAATGAGTAAATTGTGTGAAAAATCATTGTGGTGTTGATTTTGTTAGCTCGAATAAAATTAGTTTTGATATTAGAATTACAACTTTATGATTGTGTTTGTGTTTTATCTTCAGTTGATGAATTGAAAGAGATAAGTTACTTTTGTGCATTGATTATTGATAAACTGATTAATAAACTGAATTCAGGTGCTAAAATAAGCTTCAATTTTTTATGGTATTTACTTTATGGTAAGAATTATAAATAAATTAGCTAAAGTTCCCCTTTGGCTAAATTGTTCTTATTTTTAGTGATGTCGATATTGGTAGTTTAAATAAATTGGGTTTTAGATTTCTAATTGCTAAATGTGTTTGTGTTTTATCTTCTCTAATTGAATGAGTTATGTGGTGATTATGTAATTATTATCAATAAACTAAATAATATACTCAATTTAAGTGGTATGATACCTAATTTTGTGTGATTTGTACATGATGGTATGACTGATAACTTAATTTATTTTCGCTTAATTTACTTTTATGCAGAAATGAGAAAAAAAAAAGCTCTTACAGAGAGCACCATGGAGGCTAAGGCAAAATCTATGGTAAAAGATAAGGGTAAGAGGGTAATGGAAGATGAGGGAAAGAGCAAAAGCAGCAAATAATCTTTTTCGCGTTGCTCTCCTAGATATTTCAAAGATGTACTGGGTAAAGTGTTACCAATTATGAATAATAAGCAAAAAGAGAGGATAAAAAGTACTTCATTTGCTTTATGGCTCGAGATGCCTGAGATGTCTATCAGTAATACCAAAATTGATTTAATTTTAAAGAGATTCCAACTATTGTCTTCTTGTTCTTTCTTGTTTGGTGACAACATTGTAGTTCCATTCACTTCGACTGAGTTTAGCATTGTTCTTGGTTTGACCCATGTGGGGCAACCGGTTGATCTAGATGTGAGCATGGAGTCTAAATTTGTTCTTAGGCTCTTTGGAGGAAAAGTTGGCAATGTAAATAGGATCATGATTCATAATAATATGCGGTCATTAGCTGGATATGAGAAGGTATCTGAAGTGGATGATTTTGTTAGGCTGTTTATTTATCTTCTATTTAACTGTGTTATTTTTTCTATTAGTAACTATTCCACTCCTTGATTTATTATGTCCTACATTGATAACTTGACGAGGTTCTTTGATCATTCGTGGGGAGATATAGCATATAGATTTTTGTGCTACCAAATTATCTTGCATACCGATAATGACAAAGGAAATGGTGGTTGCAAAATGTATTTAGATGGTTGTACTATTTGTTTGATGGTGAGTTTTTAATTTTTCAAGTGCAATTGTGATATGTTTAATATTATTATATTGATCTCTGTATATATTCAGGCATGGCTATATGAAAGAATTCCTTCATTTGGGCATACACATTCTTTATATTGTTTCCCCAGGTTGTTTCGCTGGGAACGGAATAAGATATCAATCAAATATGATGTTACTGAGAGATTATTTTCTAAAATTAATTTTAGTAGGGTAAGTTGCTATGTTTTTAGTATTTTTTTTTGTAAATATGATTGTAGAAGTGACATTTTATTTATAATTGTGAAAATGTATTAGATATAGTACCATTTCCAGATGAGGAGATATTTGTAAGTGGCAAGCAGGTAACTTCTTCTCTATATATATAAATAATAAAATTATTATGTTAAATAATGATGATAAGACATTTTTTGACTAGATTACTTATATTTTTCAGGTGTCACTTTGTGTGAGATGTTCTGGATTTTCTAATACTCAGAGGATGCTTGAACCAATTGTTGCAGTTAAGAGCAATGAGGAGGAGACTGAAAAAGTGAGTGAGGATTTGGATGGAGTAAAAGATAATTTTATTTTAGAATAGAATAAGATTGTTGAGGTTGAAGTTGGTGGTGAAAATGAACTTGATGGGTTACAAAAGTTGAATGTGGAAATGACAACTGCCAAATTGATGATAATGTTGATTTGATGATAAAAGATGTTATTTCTGATTTGAATAAAGAAAACACAAGATTGATAGGATCTAATTCAAAGAATGCTTCAGCTAATAAGAGGCATAGTGGTGGTGGATTTAAAGTAGAAAAAAAAAATCTGTGTCTAGAGCTGATTCCGGCAGTGGTTCAAGAGAAGAGCACATTTCTAGTAGTGGCGTTGCTACTTCAAAAGCAGAGAAGATCAACCACTTTCAATCTTCTATTGTGGATACTGTGAGGACTAGAGTTGATCGTGTGCCGAAAAGAAAGGAGTCTATATTTGTGACTCTTCCTAACTCAACACCAAAATGTAAGAGAAAGAGAAAAAATAGGTAGATGAAGTATAAATCCAAGATTCATTATTTTGAAATCTACTAGTTTTTTCATGTTCTTGTATATTGTTACTAATTACGTATAGATTTTAGCTTACATTACTAACTATGTTTTCTTATAGGTAAATTGTATAGTAGATGTTAAGGATAGCAAGAGTCCTCCCAAGACTACAATGGATGTATATAAAAAGAGAACCAATTTTTGTGGACATGAAGAAGCATCTAAAGAAGAGAGAAAGTTGTTGACATGAAGAAGCATCTAAAGAAGAGAGTCGCAGTTGTTAGGACCCTAGAGGGGTCGGTACGATATTGAGTTAGACCGTATGATCAGACGGAGGATATTCGAGGCTCGGGAGTGTCGTATGAGTTACACAGGTTAAAGACGGAGACCTCTGGAGTCCTCCGTAGACAACCACGTATTTCTATGAGTTTCACCCACGAAAGGGGTGAAGAGGTTTGGTCTCAGAGGTAAGCTAGCTTCGAGGTACATTGGACCTTTTCAGATCTTGGAGAGGATCGGAGCTGTAGCTTATCGATTGACACTTTTCCCTTCTCTCGTTGGCGTGCATGATGTATTCCACATTTCTATGCTGAGGAGATACATGGCCGACCTAGCACATGTTCTTATAGAGGTATCGGCTTCGCTTCAGCTGGATGTGACTTACGAGGAGGTTCTGGCGTGAATCCTGGAGCATGGGGAGCGTCAGTTGCAGAACAAGACAATCCGACTGGTTAGAGTCGGATGGCAGCACCATACAGATGCCGAGGCGACTTGGGAGCTCGAGGATACCATCTGAGCTCGCTACCCCCACTTATTTTCTTGAGGTACATATGAGTTATTTCATTCGGTATTTATACTGCATCTCTTTTGTTCAGTATTCTATACTATATGATCGTACCTGATATGTCTAGATAGCAAAATTTGGGGGCCAAAATTGTGTTAGTGGGGGAGAATGTTAACCTTTGGGAAATTGAAGGGGCCTGAAGGTAAAGTTTCCTAAACATAGGGGCTCTTATGTGGGTGACCAAAGTTTGAGGGGTTATTCGCAAAGTGGCCAACCTTTAAAATTCCTTTTCCTTCTTCCCTTGGCAGATCGCGAGGACTCGACCGACCTCTCTTCCATTTCTCCTCTTCTTCTTCTTCCTCCGGCTTCTATTCGTCTCGCCGAGCCTGCGTCTGCGCGAGCCGTCCCCGAAGCGTCCCTGTCTTCTCCTTCCCCGATCCCGTCGGAGCCGGAGTTTTTGGTCGATCTCAACTTCTCCTCTCCCCCACGCCTCCTGTCGTAGGTGCGACCCTGGGATTCCAAGTCGTGGCTGGTTTGGGGGTACTCCGGATCGCGGCTAGGGCTGAGATCGGGAGCAGACAAAAATCGTCAACTCTTCCTCTCTTTCTCTCCCTCCCCAGGCTACTGGTGAGTTCTTTCCCTTTGATCTCGAATTCGATCCTTGTAATCGTGTCTGATCTTGAGCTAATATGTTATCTGGGTGTTGGGACTGGGTGCATGTTGACATGGATGCGGGTTCATAATTTCAAAATTAATTACGTGCAGCGGAAGGTTTAGCATAAATAATTTCTCTAAATCATTTAACAACACATCTAAGCATGCAAGTTTATCTTGTGTAGACATGATCATATATTTGAAATTTTGTAGAAACATAAACTAATTTACGTATTACCTCGCGTAACTCAAATATGGAATAACTTATTCCATCATGCCAAGTTTGATTTTATATCATGGTTAAAATCATATTTTAATTCATGATAAAAATCAATCAAGTCTCTTCTCTCCTATGGAATAAATTTCCTTATCATGGTAAATCAATCCATGATTGATTTTATAAAATAAACCAATCCATGGTTCATTTTAATTTCCATGAAAAATAAACCAAACCTTGGTTTATTATATAAAAATTTATATCATCCATAATTTTATAAAACAAACCACACTTGGTTTATTTTATAAATTGAACCAAAAATTTGGTTCTCTCCCTTTGTTGTGACCGGCCAAGCAAAGAGGATGGAGGCCCTCTTTGGCCGGCCCATCCAAGCCAAGCCCCAATGAATTAAACTTATTTAATTCATCTATTAAGTCTTCAAAAGACTTAGCCATTTTACGCTTCTGATGCGTCTCTGAAAAATTCAGATTCGGCTTATCGTTTGGCTCAACCAAACTTAATCTCTCTTGATTGGAAAATCCAATTTTCAACTCGTTTTAAATCCCTCGGATTACTCGTAGTGTGTGTGACTAAATAGGCTTTCGATTTATGTTGGTCGTCTATAATTAATCAATTATAGAACGATCATTAGTGGCACCTAGTAGTACGTCATGATCCCCAATTAAACGAAAGATCAACGGTTGACCTCAGAAACAATTCTGAAACCCTTCAGCAGCTATAATGAATCGTGCCCCATTCCCTTCACCATCTTATACCCACTTGGTTCAGGACATAGTCTATGTGTGTCAGTCCCCACTAGGCTGACTACGTCACACCTAGCCCAAGTAACGTTTTCTCATCCTACGGATTCTAATTACTCTCATGTATTTAAGAGATTCATACTCTGATCATGTCATGCTTTGGTCAGAGGCTTCGAGTAACAATCCGACGATAGGCCTCGGGTATACATCTCCTCGCAAGGAGTGGTGAATCCTTTGTAGGTTGTTCAAACATCTTCGGGCACTTCGGCTTATACCCAATCATCCTGGGTCCACACCTCCTTGAAGATGCTTGCTTAAGATATCAAAGTATAAGTCTCCATGACCAAGATGACTTGAACACCGCAAGTCAAAGGAACATCGCACTTAAGCTGTAGTAAGAACTTCACTGACATATCTATATGTAGACTACCATATAAAGTTTTACAGCCAGTCACTCCAATGAACTAGTTCCCTTAACTAGCATTCATGTTTATCTCCACACATCTCAATGTCACCAGCCAGTGAGAATCAGCTGATTAGAGAATAACCCATGCTAGTCTCAACAGAATTGATAGTGTCCGTATTTATCAATTCATTGACTAGGGACAATTTCAATACTTCACAATTGCACATGTAGAGATAATCACTAGTTGTGAATTCATCACAAATTCTCTCATGCTGTGAATTGTATTGCGGACATTCAGTAAATGAGTTTAAGATCTCAATCAAATACACAAACATGTATACTCAAATAGTAAATATTCATTTATTAGAATAAATGATTACAATCATAAGGCGATTGTCTTAGGACACTTCTCTCATATCACTAACAAACTCCCACTTGGCCTAATGCCAATCGCTACGGTATCCAATACCACAGGCTCTAACATGACCCTCAAACTTGCTTTGAGGCAAGGCCTTAGTTAAAGGATCCGCTAAATTTCTTTCAGTGGGAATTTTCTCAATTTGTATATCATTCCTACTTATAATCTCTCTAATCAGATGATAGCGGCGAAGCACATGTTTGGATCACTGATGAGACCTTGGTTCCTTTGCTTGTACAATAGCTCCATTGTTGTCGTAGTAAACCGGTATTGCTTCATCAATGGTTGGAACCACACCAAGTTCTGAGACAAACATTTTGATCCAGACTGCTTCCTTTGCTGCTTCCGAAGCTGCAATATATTCCGCTTCCGTGGTAGAATCCGCTACGGTGTATTGCTTGGAACTCATTCAACTTATTGCGCCTCCATTCAAAATAAATACGTATCCGGACTAAGATTTGGAGTCATCCTTATCTGTTAGGAAACTAGCATTTGTATACCCACGTATTATCATATCACCTTCTCCATATATTAGGAACACATCCTTAGTGTTTCTTAAGTACTTGAGGATTGTCTTGATAGCCGCCCAATAATCCATTCCTGGATCAGACTGGTATCTGCTTGTGACGCTCAAAGCATACGATACATCGGGCCTAGTACATAACATAGCATACATGATAGATCCTATCGCGGATGTATAAGAAATCTTATTCATGCAAATCCTCTCGTCTTCTGTGCACGGACACATAGACTTCGAAAGGTTGATCCCATGCCTGATGGGAAGGTAACCTTTCTTGGATTCCGACATACTAAACCTTTCTAGCACTCGGTCTATATATGTAGACTACGAAAGACCAAGCAACCGTTTTGATCTATCTCTATAGATTCTAATCCCAAGGATATAGGTTGCTTCTCCCAGGTCTTTCATGGAGAAAGTTTTGGACAATCAAATTTTAACTAACTGTAAGACTGATATATCGTTTCCTATAAGTAATATGTCATCGACATATAACACTAGGAATACGACTGCACTCCCACTAACCTTCTTGTACACATAAGGTTCGTCAGGATTTTGTGAGAAATCAAACTCTTTGATTGTCTCATCAAAACGGATGTTCCAGCTCCTGGATGCTTGCTTTAGTCCATATATGGATCGTCGAAGCTTGCATACTTTGGTTTTATTAACCGATGTGAAACCTTCAGGTTGTATCATGTATACATCCTCAAGCAGGTGGTGGGTTAACCAAGTCCCATACTTGATTTTTGTACATGGAATCCATTTCCGACTTCATGGCTTCAAGCCATTTATCCCTTTCTGAATTTTTCAGAACATCTTCATAACTGATAGGTTCATCATCGTTAATGAGTAACACATCGTTTGATTCACTTATGAGAAATCCGTATCTCTCTGGAATATTGCGTGTCCTATCAGACCTACGATGAAGTGGTGTTGTTTTAGGTTCAACTGATAGCTCATCATTATGTGTTATTGGTTGTGGGTCTAGACTAGGTGTCTCTGTAAGGTCTATTGGAGTTTCTTGAACTTCTTCAAGATCAGTGCTACTCCCACTATTTTCTTGTAAATGATATTCTTTTTCTAGAAACACAACATGCCTTGAAACAAACACCTTTTATTCCAAGGGATGATAGACATTTATCTGACTTAGCATCCAATTTGTCTGATACAGTCTGCTTTACATAAGCAGGACAACCCTATATCTTTAGGTGAGATAAATGAGGTTTCTTACTATTCCACGTCTCATATGAAGTAGTAGAGACTACCTTGGTCGGGACTCTGTTTAGTAAGTAAACAGCTGTCTTAAGCGCATAGCCCCAAAAGGATTTTGGAAGAATTGCATGATTCATCATAGATCTAACCATGTCCATCAAGGTTCGGTTATGCCTCTCAGATACACCATTATGCTGTGGTGTATATAGCGGAGTCCATTGAGACAATATCCCATTGTCCCTAAGATAATCTTGAAACTCTTGACTTAAGTATTCACCACCCCGAACGGATCGAAGTATCTTAATACTTTTGCCAAGCTATTTCTCTACTTCACTTCTGAACTCTTTGAATTTCTCAAAAGCTTCAGATTAGTGTTTCATTAAGAACACATACCCGAATCGTGAGTGATCATCGATAAAGGTAATGAAGTAGCTATAGCCTCCTTGTGCAAGAGTTGACATTGGTCCACATACATCAGTATGTATTAGACCAAGCAATTCTCCCACTGGTTTACCTTTTTCGGAAAAGGGTAATTTGGTCATCTTGTCTTTTAAGCATGATTCGCATGTATCAAATGAACCGGGTTCAAATGATTCCAGAATTCCACATCGGTGTAATTTGGTCATGCGTTTCTTACTTACATGGCTAAGACGACAATGCCACATATAGGAGTCTATTTGATTATCTATTCGAGCACGTTTGTTGCTAACTTCGATATTGAAAATGTCACCGATAAATCTAACGTGTAGATACCATTGCATAAAATTCCGGTCCCATAAAGAACACCATTTAAAGTTATTTAACAGCAATTATTACTAAAAGTTAAATGATAACCCTTTCCATTCAAGCATGAAATAGATACAATGTTCTTTATTAACGAAGGAACAAAATAACAATTATCCAATTCTAAGACAAGTCCAGTAGGGAGCTTTAGCAACTATGTTCCGATGGCAACAGCAGCAATCTTTGCTCCATTTCTAACTCGTAAATTCGCTTCTCCCTTGACGAGTCTTCTTCTATTCCTTAGCCCCTGTATGTCATTACATATATGTGAGCTACACCCAGTATCAAGTACTCAGATGTCCGAGGAAATAGAGTGACATTCAATAACGAAGATACCTGAAGAGGATGGGGCATCGGATGCCTTCTTCTTCAAGGACTCAAGATAAACCTTGCAGTTTCTTCGCCAATGGCCCTCCTTGCCGTAGTGATGGCAAGTGCCTTTTGGTGCCTTTTCAATCTTTTTGGCCTTTTTCTTCCTTCCCTTATTTTGTTCTTTGGGCTTCCTCTTAGAGCCTTTCTTTGAGGAACCAACAAACAGTACCGTCTTCTGATCCTGCTTTACAGAAGGCTCTACAGTCATCAGCAGGTTAAGCAACTCAGGAATGGTAGTCTCCAGTTTGTTCATCCGATAGTTCATCACAAACTGTGAGTAACTCTTGGGCAAACAATGCAGAATTAAGTCAATACTTAGTTCGTGATCCATTGCAAATCCGAGTGTGCCTAGTCGCTCAATGTGCCCCAACATCTTCAACACAAACTGTGAAACAGAAGTGCCTTCCTGCATCTTAGAGGTGAAGAGGAGTCTGGAGACCTCAAACCTTTCGGATCTCGCCTGCTCATCAAACAGCTCATGAAGATGGAAGACGATGGTATGAGCATCCATATGCTCATGTTGCTTTTGTAGCTCAGGTACCATAGCGGCTAGCATGATGCAACTCGCAAGTTCAGAATCGGCCACATGTTTCTGATAGGCCACTAACTGGTCTGGAGTTGCATCTTCAGGAGGATGGTTGGGAAGTTGTTCTTCAAGGACATAATCAAGCTTTTCTGCCTTGAGGACTATCCTCAGGTTTCGAAGCTAGTCAATGAAGTTTGGCCCAGTCAGCTTATTGGTGTCTAAAATAGAATGCAAATTCAGAGAAGACATGATCAAGTGATTATCCTAGAAATACAAATTGAGGTTATGTGATGAGAATGATAAAGAACGCATCAATATACATTAATTAAATCCTATTTATTTTTCGAATTGAATAACCCTTTTTATCAATTCGGGAGATCGTAGGAACATCTCCAAATAGGTTGATATCCAACCATAGATAAGAACAACCATGGCTAAAGTTCATAAAGTTATTCTTACCTATGAAGGTAGGTAATTATACCGATTACATATTATACATATGTAACTATCACATTATGCTATCAACTAATTTAATGTTTGCATAAATCATTGGGTTGTTAACTCATTAACAAGTATGCAACAATATACATAGCACCCAACTGCACCTCTCTTTACATCGACCTTGGCTGTGGCACAATAAATCGATGCTCCAAACTTAAGGCTGACCCATTAATCAAGAAATAGTTTTAATATGGTTGGAGCTCACTCAACCGTTTAGTCAGGCTTGGATGTGTCCAACAACCAAAACTAAGGATTGACCTCTGACTCCAACTATATTAATCATAAACTAATTTCATGGTTTGAACATGTTGAGGTTCAAGCCAGGCATGAATGTGTCCATCAACCCAAACGAGAAACAAAACTCCGGTTCTAACCATATTAATGGAAGGTGTTGGCCTTAATATTTTGTAAGGGGTTTTGGGTCTCATCCTTTTCTTTTATGCACATTCATGACATATAATTATGTCATGTTCTAACGATTTCCTTAATAAAGTATGTATGTGACTTAATTTATCAAGTCTCATTAATTGAATTAGGAACCGGATTTTCTAATTCTAATTTCATACTTTATTCAAGGAATTGTTTTGGGAAACAATTTCCTGAATTATCATAATCAATTTCGGAAATAATATGTTTAAGACTTTGATTTCTCTAAATCAAATCTTATTAAATTAAGAGACATATTCCCTTGATTCAACCATATATTATTTTCATGAAAATCTTATTTAAGGAAATATACTCTATAGGAAACAATTTTCCTAATTAATTTTGGAGACAATAATATGTAAGAGCATCACCTCATAAATCAAATAAGGAAATTATCGTTTGAGAATCACCTCAAAATCTCCAAGATTTGATCACATATTTTATTTATGAAAAATTAATATCAATAACTTAATTTGGATGGCTCCCCGAGGCTCAATCCAAATTAAACATTTGACAAGTTAAATTCAATTTAGGAAATTTAATTATAACAACTAACTTTAAATTGGACGGCTCCCCGAGGCTCAATCCAAAATAAAGAATTTTGTAAATAATTTAACTTCCAATTATAAATTTAAATGCTAATTAATATTCCCATAATTTATCTAGACTTTCTTGGAAGAAAGTGCCCAAAATTGCGAGCTTTGCATAAATGGAAAGTTTCCAAAAATAAAAGGTTTTCAGAATAATTGTAAGTTTCTGGTACAAAGAAAACTTACGTTTTTCCAAAATTAGAAAATTTCTAAAATTGAAAAATTTCCAAAAATGGAAAGTTTTCACCATTATCATAAAATTTCAGGAACAGAGATATTTCAAAAGTTTACGAAATTTCATGAGGATTTTCAAACTTTGAAATTCCTAAATTGAAAATTTACCATAATTGAAAAGTTTCCATAATTGAAAATTTTCCAAAATTGAGATCATGATAAAGCTTTCCGCAAAACAATTATATGATTATGTCGAACACAAACCTCGACTCTGATACCACTGTTGGGACTGGTTGCATGTTGACATGGATGCGGGTTCGTAATTTCAAAATTAATTATGTGCAGCGGAAGGTTTAGCATAAATAATTTCTCTAAATCATTTAACCACACATCTAAGCATGCAAGTTTATCTTGTGTAGACATGATCATATATTTAAAATTTTGCAGAAACATAAACTAATTTACGTATTACCTCGCGTAACTCGAAGGAAGGGACGAGATCCAACCATAAGCGTCCCTTGGAAGCTCCGCCTCTATTCGCGTCCACGCCGAGTATCTTTGGGATGACTTCGCAAAGCCACGAGTTTCGTGTTCTCGAGAACTACTAGATTCTCCGAGAACGCGACGAGAAAAACCAAAAGAGATGTCGGAAGACTAACCACAAAAGGATGGCCGGAATCAAAATTCCGGCGAAGCAAAAGAAGAGGCTTGCGGCAAAAGATCCTTGCGGCAAACTCTAATTCCGGCAGCACCTTCTTCTGGCCAAGAGATGGCCGGAGCTTCCTTCTCCAGCAGCAGGTGGTGGTCGGCAGGGAAAGGGCAAGGGCGGTCGGTTGGTGCTCCTTCTTGGGGCTGGTTGGCGCACGGCAAGAAGGGGAGAAGAGAAGAAGAGAAAGAGGGGGAGAGAGCCTATGCCTTCACCTCTATGATTATTACCCAAGCCTTGCCTTGGGTCCTTTATATAGTGGCCTCTCAACCATCAAGCCTCTCAAATATGGAATAACTTATTCCATCATGCCAAGTTTGATTTTATATCATGGTTAAAATCATATTTTAATTCATGATAAAAATCAATCAAGTCTCTTCTCTCCTATGGAATAAATTTCCTTATCATGGTAAATCAATCCATGATTGATTTTATAAAATAAACCAATCCATGGTTCATTTTAATTTCCATGAAAAATAAACCAAACCTTGGTTTATTATATAAAAATTTATATCATCCATAATTTTATAAAACAAACCACACTTGGTTTATTTTATAAATTGAACCAAAAACTTGGTTCTCTCCCTTTGTTGTGGCCGGCTAAGCAAAGAGGATGGAGGCCCTCTTTGGCCGGCCCATCCAAGCCAAGCCCCAATGAATTAAACTTATTTAATTCGTCTATTAAGTCTTCAAAAGACTTAGCCATTTTATGCTTCCGATGCGTCTCTGAAAAATTCAGATTCGGCTTATCGTTTGGCTCAACCAAACTTAATCTCTCTTGATTGGAAAATCCAATTTTCAACTCGTTTTAAATCCCTCGGATTACTCGTAGTGCATGTGACTAAATAGGCTTTCGATTTATGTTGGTCGTCTATAATTAA
The DNA here is from genome assembly GCA_024364735.1 of Boesenbergia rotunda. Classification (NCBI taxonomy): domain Eukaryota; kingdom Viridiplantae; phylum Streptophyta; class Magnoliopsida; order Zingiberales; family Zingiberaceae; genus Boesenbergia; species Boesenbergia rotunda. Next base: position 263,412 of record JAGFNQ010007664.1, on the reverse strand, counting down.
TCAATTATAGAACGATCATGAGTGGCACCTAGTAGTACATCATGATCCCCAATTAATCGAAAGATCAACGGTTGACCTCAGAAACAATTCTGAAACCCTTCAGCAACTATAATGAATCGTGCCCCATTCCCTTCACCATCTTATACCCACTTGGTTCAGGACATGGTCTATGTGTGTCAGTCCCCACTAGGCTGACTACGTCACACCTAGCCCATGTAACGTTTTCTCGTCTTACGGATTCTAATTACTCTCATGTATTTAAGAGATTCATACTCTGAACATGTCATGCTCTGGCCAGAGGCTTCGAGTAACAATCCGACGATAGGCCTCGGGTATACATCTCCTCGCAAGGAGTGGTAAATCCTTTGTAGGCTATTCAAACATCTTCGGGCACTTCGGCTTATACCCAATCATCCTAGGTCCACACCTCCTTGGAGATGCTTGCTTAAGATGTCAAAGTATAAATTTCCATGACCAAGATGACTTGAACACCGCCAGTCAAAGGAACATCGCACTTAAGCTGCAGTAAGAACTTCACTAACATATCTATATGTACACTACCATATGAAGTTTTATAGCCAGTCACTCCAATGAACTAGCCCTTAACTAGCATTCATGTTTATCTCCGGACATCTCAATGTCACCAGCCAGTAAGAATAAGCTGATTAGAGAATAACTCATGCTAGTCTCAACAGAATTGATAGTGTCCGTATTTATCACTTCATCGACTAGGGACAATTTCAATACTTCACAATTGCACATGTAGAGATAATCACTAGTTGTGAATTCATCACAAATTCTCTCATGCTGTGAATTGTATTGCGGACATTCAGTAAATGAATTTAAGATCTCAATCAAATACACAAACATGTATACTCAAATAATGAATATTCATTTATTAGAATAAATGATTACAATCATAAGGCGATTGCCTTAGGACACTTCTCTCATATCACTAACACTGGGGTCTTCGGCCAGTGGAGGGTTGCAGCATGGGTACCCCTGCTCGGTTGGCAGCCAAGATCGAGGGTTGGGCTTATGTCGTCTCCATTTTCCTTCGTTCTAGTCTCATCAGATCTCGAGCAAAGGAGAATTGATCGTTCCATTCCAGGTATGAATTCTTGGATTCGAAGTATGCTTGAATGGTTGATGTATTGGTAGTTGTGCTCTGTGTTGGACTCATGGTGTCTGCCATGAGCATTTGGTGTTGCGATCTTGTTTGAGTTAGGTTTTGTTCTACTGTAGGTTTTGATCACGAATTGGATTTTGATCACGAATTGGATTTGTGCTCTGTGTTATGGTTTCCTGGTTGTTCTCGGTATTTTCTGATCATGGATGGATTCGATCAGTGTATGTGTAGGTCTTGTTCTTATTGCTTTAGATCTGTTCTTGGTTGAATTAGTTCTTGTTCGAAGTTGGTTCGGGATTCTGTTGGATCGATAAAACCAATAGAGGGGGGGTGAATATCGGAAAACATTCGGATTTGAGTAAGAGTAGGTACACAGCGGAAATTAAAAACAAAACACAGAGACACAGTCGATTTACTTGGTTTGGAGCCTGTGTCGACTCCTACTCCAAGGCCCACGGTCGTTGACCGTTTACTTTGGGCAATTCTATATTTGGCGCAAAAACCTGATGCCAACTGCTCCTTTGGTTGGACTTTTGCCTGACGATCCTTTGTCAGGTCTTGTAAACCGGCAGTCCTTCGCCAGTTGCCTAGTAGTCCTTCGCTAGGGCTTCAGTCCCAGGCTGTCCTTTGCCTGGAGCCTAGCAGTCCTTCGCTAGGGCTTCAGTCCCAGTGTAACACCCCGAAATTTCACCATGAATAATATTATGAATTCCTTATAAAATATTATGTGGATAATATTGTGAATTCATGATGAAATATTATTATGGAAGAATACGAAATATTATCATGAAATATTATGAAATGTTAAGGAAATTCATGATATTATTATTGTTATGAAATTTCATGATGGGTTTGGCTTAAGGGGTTGGATATGGATTAGTGCAAAATAAAATAAAAAGAAGAGGTGGAAAGGAGGAAGCAAGGATTTGAACCTTGAACCTCCTAGTTGCACTCTCCATGCCTTAACCACTACACCAAGCATTGTTTCTTGTTGAGAGAATAAGAAACATGCTTGTTAAGTGTGTAAGAGTGAAGAGACATGTCTTTTCATTAGAAAAGTATAAATAGGTGGAAGTTGGAGCAACTTCCTTCTCTCCTTTTCTTCTTCCTCTTCATCTTCCAAAACCGAGACCCCCTTTCTCCCTTCCCCTTCCATTTTCGAAAACAAGATCTAGGGTTCTAGCCCTAGAAAAAGTTGGAAGGAAGAAAACTCTCCAAAGACCTTGTCACTACTAAGTTCAAGAAGGCTTAGAGGAAGATTCCAAGAGAAGGATTCTCACTCACCCTCCAAGTGTAGGGTACCCTACAATTTAAAGAGAAGAGTAAATTCAAGCGCAAGGATGTAAGTATCCTCTCGCCTGTGGCATAATTGTTGTTGAATGTTTGTTGTGTGCATTTCTTTGCAAAAGATCACAAGACTTCCCTTAGGAAGTTTCGGCCACCCCTTGTAAGGGGTCCAAGTGAAGTTTTCTTTGTCAAATCTTGATACATGCTAGTGCCCTAGGGATTTTAGACCCATAGGTGTTGTTTCCAAATTTTTGGGAGAACAAAACACTAGGGTTTCCCCTTGGGAGACTTTCGGCCACCCCCTTGGAGGGAGGCCTTGGTCCCTTTGGTTATAGGAATACATTCCTTAAAACTTAATGTAAATGTGTATGGGTTTTCTTAATGGTGTTATGTACAAAATTCTAGGGTTACCCCTTGTGTAAGTTTCGGCCAAGACCTAGAGAAGGGATTAGTGAGGGTGGAATTATCCAAAAGTTTATCCATGTTTAATGTATGGTATGATATTGTATACAAGATGTTTGTATAATTGGTTGTGTGAGAATTTGGTGCCAAAAACCAAGCCTACCCTATCCTACAACTTTCGGCCCAAGAGGATTGAATTAGAGTTTTGGGTTGTTTGTTATCCTAGGATGAGTAAATGGTTAGTAGTGTAGGTAAGGTGCTTGGATAAATATTTGTGTGAAGATTGGATGTCAAAAACCTAGCCTACCCTACCCTTACAATATTCGGCCAACTTAGGAAGATGAGGGTTTAGGGATGATTGATTTACCTATGATGAACATTAGGGTTTAGGAAGGTGGAATTATTTTATGTGATGTGTATGTGAAATGATATGAGATGTATATGCATGAGATGATTAAATGAGATGTTTGATTGAAATATGATGCATGTACGGATTATGAGGCATGTATGAAATATGATGAACATTAGGGTTTAGGAAGGTGGAATTATTTTATGTGATGAGTATGTGAAATGATATGAGATGTATATGCATGAGATGATTAAATGAGATGTTTGATTGAATTATGATGCATGTACGAATTATGAGGCATGTATGAAATATGATGAACATATGAACATGTATGACATATGATGTATGTATGAACATGAATAAAATATGATGAATATATGAACATGTATGAAAACATGATGCATGTATGCATGAAATGTGATGTATGAACATGGATGACATGTGATGTATGAACATGGATGACATATGATGTATGAACATGATGTGTGGATAATATGCTTGAAACAAAAGGATACTCTATTGAAACTGGGATCAAGAGCACCCGAATGTGTGGTGTGTCCCTAAGGGATCAAGAGCACCCGAATGTGTGGTGTGTCCCTTTGAGAAGTGATTAAGAGTACCTTTAGGCATATACATATATGAGTAATTGCATGATAAATTACTTTACTTTGAAAGTTGTGTACCCGACTCGGAAGGGGGTCGTTAAACAAATCCAATGTGCATGTTAAGGTCATGGCATTGGTAGGACGGAAGGGTCCTGCTCTAATTAGATTGGTGGCTCGCTACCCCAATTTATTAGGGAACGCGCATGATGTGGTACGACAACTGGGCCCTGGATGATGATATGATATTTTGAAGTACTTACCATTATGGAATCTTTTGAAAAACATTTCCTATTATGATATGATCTTGTGCGGTGAAGCACTTAGAGGTATGTGAAGCAATGCTTATGATGCTTATAATGCTATCTTGATTACTGTGTACATGATATGATGTATCGATATGGATTTTGCGAGTAGGCCCGGATTCTTACTAAGCATGTTTTGCTTACTAGTTTCATGTTTTCTTATGCTGCAGATAGCAGTAAGAAACACTTGAACTGAAGGAAGAGGCAGGAGAGCTGAAGATGTGTGGGGTGGTGGCTCGGGAATAAAGATCTTCATATCTACATTATCATACTGTGTTAACATTTATTATTAATGAATGTTATACTTGAATCACTTATATACTTGATTTTATGATAAGTGAAACCTATTATGTTATAGGTTAAATAAGCAAGCTTAGTACTTTGTCCTTAGTACTTTAGAAAGAAAAATTTTATATGCGGATTTAGAGATTAAGTGCACGTGACCCCGCCCCGAGGGTAGATATAAGGGCGGGCGCCACACCCAGGCTGTCCTTTGCCTGGAGCCTAGCAGTCCTTCGCTAGGGCTTGATACTGGCAGTCCTTCGCCAGTTGCCTAGCAATCCTTCGCTAGGGCTTGATACTGGCAGTCCTTCGCCAGTTGCCTAGCAGTCCTTCGCTAGGGCTTTTCCTGCACACTAGATTAACTTGTTAGAAAACAAGAAAGACTTAACTTTTGACCTATGTTGCCATTATCAAAACACAGGTTTATCTTAGGTGCATTCTGCACCAACAATCTCCCCCTTTTTGATTTATGGCAACCCTAGTTCAAAAAGTTAAGTTTAAGCAAAACATGAAAAAGTTTTAACTTTTGTTCCCTCCCCCTGGAAGGAATTTCCCCCTAGATTTTTCAAAAATTCGTGGGGTTTAAACAAAACTTGTACTTGAAAACTTTTTGAAAATGTTAGCTTAAGTAAGAATTTCAGTTTTAATACAGCTTTGAAAAACTTAAGCTTTAGAGTACTTAAAAAAATTTGAAAGCTTGAGTAAAAATCTTGCAGCTAGAGTACTTATCAACATTTTAAAAGTTTTAAGAAATTTTGAAACTGGAGTACTTTGGCAAAATTTTGAAAGCTTTAAGAACTTTTGAAACTGGAGTACTTAAGCAAAATTTTGAAAGCCTTAAGAAATTTTTGAAACTGGAGTATTTAGGCAAAATTTTGAAAGCTTTAAGAACTTTTGAAACTGGAGTACTTAAGCAAAATTTTAAAAGCCTTAAGAAATTTTTGAAACTGGAGTATGTAGGCAAAATTTTGAAAGCCTTAAGAAATTTTGAAACTGGAGTATTTAGGCAAAATTTTGAAAGCCTTAAGAAATTTTGAATACTTCTTCAAAAAGTTTAAGCTTTTGGAAAAATTTAGAAAAAGTATGTAATTTCTCTTTCCTTTCCTATCTCTTCCCCTTTGCCATATATCAAAACAGATAAATATAGCATGAATAAAGGAACTAAATAAGAATATGCTGTACTGAACCAATTCATAATTAGACTTAAATTAAATCAGTCAATTTTCTCTTGTAGGGGCGTGTCTAACCCAATTAGCTACTCAATAACTGTTATGAACAGTAGTTTTTGCTAGGGTTAGTCAAGTTAAGTGTTTCTGTTCAAGTTAGATTTTCTAAACTTGACACTTAACTGGATTGCTGTTTAAGTTGTATTTAGTGCCCCAATTGCTGCAGATGCACTGACTTAAAGCATCTTGAATTAAGGCAAAGACCTAAGCATCTCAACCCTTTCTAGGTTATCAATCAAAAGTACCCTAAGGTGCTTGTGAGATGCTGACTTTTAAGTCTATAGGTGCATGCAGTTCTAGGGTTAGAGCCTAGGCTAAATCCTTTTTCGAAAAACACCTAGTTTTAAAAGGGGGTAGTTTTTGAAATAAAAAATAAAACTACTTCGAAAAATGAAAACTAATTTTGAGTAAAACAGTTTTTCAAATTCCATTTTTAAAAAATTTTAAATCAGTAGAAAAGAATCTATTCTACAGAGCACAATCCTAACTGCCTTCTTAGTAAGCTAAACTCAGATTCAGGTAAGGGTTTTGTGAATATATCAGCTAGGTTGGATTTAGAGTCAATATAGTTAAGTACTATTTCACCCCTGGCTACATGGTCTCTTACAAAATGATGTTTGACTTCTATATGTTTGGTTCTGGAGTGTTGGATTGGGTTCTTAGTTAAATTAATTGAACTTATATTGTCAATAAATACTTGAGTTTGGGTGTAGTTCAGTTGAAAGTCTTTAAGTGTGTGCATCATCCATAGAAGTTGAGCAACACACTCTCCTAAAGCCACATACTCAGCTTCAGTTGTAGATAGAGCTACACAGTGTTGTTTTCTGCTGCACCAACTAACTAGACTCTGACCTAACAGTTGGCAGCTTCCACTTGTGCTCTTTCTATCTAATTTACAGCCAGCATAGTCAGAATCTGAGTATCCGGTTAAATCAAAAGTTGAGGTCCTGGGATACCAAATCCCTACATTAGGGTGCCCTTTACATATCTCAGTATTCCTTTTAGGGCTGCTAAGTGTGTTTCCTTAGCACAGGTTTGGTATCTAGCACACATTCCTACAGCAAAGAGAATATCAGGTCTACTGGCTGTAAGGTACAGTAGACTACCTATCATACTCCTATATAGTTTAAGGTCCACTGGTTTACCATCAGGGTCATTATCTAATTTTATATTAGTGGCCATGGGGGTACTTATGCTTTTAGAGTTATCCATTTTGAATTTCTTTATTAACTCTTTAGCATATTTGAATTGATGAACGTAATTTCCATCCTTAGTTTGTTTGATTTGTAGTCCTAAGAAGAAGGTGAGCTCACCAACTAAGCTCATTTCAAATTCATCTTCCATTATCTTGACAAATTCTTTTAGGAAGTTGGTGTTGGTGGATCCAAAGATTATGTCATCTACGTAAATTTGGGCAATAAATATATCTTTTCCTAGGGTTTTAACAAATAAAGTTGAGTCAATTTGGCCTTGTTTAAATTCTTTAGAAGTTAAATAGGTTGATAACCGTTCATACCAGGCCCTAGGTGCTTGTTTTAGTCCATATAATGCTTTGGTTAGTTTGTAAACATGGTTAGGTCTGTCTAAGTCCTCAAACCCTGGGGGTTGTCCTACATAAACTTCTTCTTTAATAAATCCATTTAAAAAGGCTGACTTTACATCCATTTGATATAATTTGAATCCTTTATGGGATGCAAATGCTAATAACATTCTAATGGACTCAAGTCTAGCTACTGGGGCGTATGTCTCATCGTAATCTAATCCCTCTACTTGGCTGAACCCCTTGGCTACTAAGCGGGCTTTATTTCTGACTATTTCTCCTTGATCATTTAGTTTATTCCTAAAGACCCACTTAGTATCTATGATGGATTTGCCTTCAGGTTTAGGTACTAGTTCCCAGACTTGGTTCCTTTCAAATTGGGCTAATTCTTCTTGCATAGCTATGATCCAGTCAGGGTCAGGTAAGGCTTCATCTATAGTTTTGGGTTTAATTTTTGATATCATAGCTATTTGACTAAGGTTTCTATGGGAGGATCTAGTTCTGACTCCTAGAGTTGGATCACCCACAATTTGATCAGTTGGGTGACTAAGTCTGGGTTTCTTGGTTCTTCTAGAACTTGGTTCAGCCTCAGGTCCGGCTGGTCGGTTTGGTTCACTATTTGATTCGACTCTTTGGGCTGGTTCATTTGTTGGTTGGATACTTGATTCAGTTGACTCATTAATTGGTTCAATGGTTAGTTCGTTTAAGAGTTCAATTAAGGGTTCAATAGTTTGTTCATTTTCTTGGTCAGAGTTTGATGAAGTTAAGTCTGGATTATTAGATATTGAGTTGATTTTTTCATCAAAAATTAGGTTTGTTGTTTCTTCAATTTTCTTAGTTTGTTTGTTGTAAACTCTATAGGCTCTACTTGTGGTTGAGTATCCTAGGAAAATACCTGGGTTTGACTTGGACTGAAATTTTCCTAAATAGTCTTTGGTGTTTAGGATATAGACTTTACATCCAAAGACCCTTAGGTAGTGTAGGATGGGGAGTCTATGATAGTACAGTTCATAGGGAGTTTTGTTGTGTCGCTTGTTAATCAAAACCCTATTTTGGATATAACAGGTCGTACTAATTGCTTCTGCCCAAAATTGGTTTGCTAGATTAAATTCGTTGAGCATAGCCCTAGCAGCTTCTTGTAATGTTCTATTCCTTCACTCAACTATCCCATTTTGTTGGGGGGTTCTAGGACATGAAAATTCATGTAGGTACTCATTTACCTTACAGAATTCCTCGAATCGTTGATTTTCAAACTCTCCCCCGTGATCACTCCTAAGTCTTTTAATTTTAGTATCGTTTTGATTTTCAATTAGTTTATAGAATTCATTAAATAGGTTTAGGGTTTCATCTTTGGTTTTTAAGAACCTAACCCAGGTAAACCTAGAGTAATCATCGACTATTACTAAGCAGTATCGGTTTCCGCTTAGTGACTTGGCTCCATGTGAATCAAATAGGTCAAGGTGCAGGAGCTCAAGTGTGGTTTGAGTTAGATCAAATTGAATTAATTTGTGATTGGATTTGGTTTGTTTACCTTGATTGCAAGATTCACATCTTAGGTTTTCATTATTTTTAATTTTGGGAATACCTTTGATTAAGCCAAGTTGGGTAATTTTTGAGATAGTTCATAGATTGGTATGACCTAATCTCCTATGCCAGAGGTTTGTTTTTCTAATTGTGTTAACATACATTTGGGTATAAGGGGAAGATTTATAGTGTATACATTGTTTTTCCTAGTGCCCTTAAGTATGATTTCTGAGTCCTGTTTATTTCTAATTAGGCAGTTAGAATTGTTGAAAGTAACTATATAACCAGAATCACATAACTGACTTATGCTAAGCAAGTTAAAATTAAAGTTTTCAACCAATAGAACTTTCTTAATAATGAAATCAGATTTAAGCTCAATATTACCTGACCCAATTACCTTGAGTGTAGCATTATTGTCAAATGCCACTGAGCCTAGGTTTTTGAGTTTGAGCTTGGTGAACTTCAATTTATCTCCAGTCATGTGTCTGGAGCAACCGCTATCCAACATCCATTGGTCCAAATCTTTATGTTCCTATGCATAAAGAATTTTCTTGATTTGGATCCAATTAGAATCAGGAATAGCTTAAATTGAGTTTCACTGCCTAGTCTGTCTCACCCAAATCTAGGGTTTTCAATTACGTTATCCTCATAGGTTTTCGTGAGACAGGTTTTGATAGTTAAGATTATTTTGTAAATTTATGATTAACTTTGAAAACAGTTAAATTTTAGAAACTTAATTAATTTTGAAAACAATTAATTTTAACAAAAATATTTGAATCTACAAATAACTGAAATTTTGTGTTAGATTTGAATTTGACAAAAATTAATTTGAATTTGAATTTCAAAAATTGGCTTCCAGGTCTTGGCGAGGCACTAGGCCTTCTTTGGCCGTAGCCTTATGGGATCATCCACCCTTTCCTTGACAAAGCTTTTTAATGAAATTTCATTTTCAAAATTATTCTTTGAAAAATTTCTGGTCTAACTAGTTTGGATTTTGGATCGGTAGCTTCGGCTGGTTTCACCAGTCTAAAGAGAGCAAGTGAACTTGATCTTATTAGAATTGGTTTCCCCAACGTACTATTATCTCACCTCCACCCAATACTATGTTTTCAAGTTTCAGTTAAGTTTGTTTGGTCCTTAAACTAGCCTAAGTCTAAGCATGGTAAATTGCAGAAATTAAATAAACAGGCAAACAATCATATTGCAATAATAAAAAAAATTTATCTAATAATGAATATAGTTTTCAGTTTGGCTCCCCCTGGACTAATGCCACGGTGATGGTTAGGCAAGATGTGAATCTTGTCCTTGGGGATCCAATACTGATTTGATCCAGTCGGTTTGTTCAGGTATAGTTTAGGTACCCATGCCTGAATTTTACCTCTGGACTGATTCAGTACAGCAAGGTATGATCTTTGCCGAGATTTGGTTCTATAGCCCAATCCGGATCGATTTAGAATTGATTTCTGTTTTCCAAGGATCATGTCAAGACCCTTGGAACCAGATGTAAATCGTTCTAATGCTGATCTAAGATCCTTAACCTGAGTTTTCAGGGAGGAGTTTTCCTTTTCAAGTTTTTCAACTTGAGTAGGAGTTCCTTCCTGAACCTTCTCGGTTAAGGGTTTAGAGTCAGCTCCCTCTTTCAGGAGTTTTACTTCCTGTCGGAGGGTTTCGACTCGGAGTTTGGCTTTTGCCAAATCTCCAGAAAGAAAGGAAATTAATTCACTTAATTGCAATCTATTAAAACCAGTTACCTTAATTTCTCCGTCTTCCGTGAAGGTTAGCTCGCCGTCCTCCTGTTCTGTTTCTGATTCGGTCCCGACTTCTTATGAAGTGGTCAGAGCTAGGAGGTTGGACTGGGGTGTCTCTTCTTCTTCTTCTGAGAAGATTCGTCCTAGGTTGCTTGCAGTGCCTTCTTTTTTCTCATCCTTTTTGTCTCCTTTAGGTTAGGGCATTCTGACTTGTAGTGGCCCTTTTTCTTGCACTCGTAGCAGGTCACATTATGCTTGTTCGCGGGTTCAGTTGGTTCGTCCTTTCTTCGGCCGGTTTTCCGTTTGTTGGTTCGGTTCTTCAGCTCCTTGTAGTAGCTTCGAGCGAGCCGGACCAGCTTAGTTTGATCTCCATCTTCTTCTTCTGAGTCTGAGTCAGAGTTAGACTCAGGTTCGGGTTCAGGCTTCTTCTTCGTTGTCCTTCCAGTTTTACCTGCAACGAAAGCAATACCTTTCTCGACCATATTGGTGTTAGTTTGTTCGTGCAGTTCTAGTTCGAAAAACAATTCATCTAATTTTATTTTAGAAAGATCTCTAGAGACCTTGTATGCATCTACCATAGATGCCCACAAGGTGTTTCTAGGGAAGGCGTTTAGGGCATACCTTATTAGGTCACGGTTTTCAACCTTGTGACCTATTGTGTGGAGACCGTTCATTACCTCTTGGATTCGTGCGTGGAGCTGGGCTGCTGTTTCGTTGTCGGCCATCTTGATGGTGTAGAGTTTGTTTAGTAGCAGATCCCTCTTGCTGATCCGAGTATCTGAAGTCCCTTCATGTAGCTCTATCAGATTTGTCCACAGCTCCTTTGCAGTGTTGAAGGGGCCCACGCGGTTCAGCTCCTCTTTCGTCAATCCGCATTGAAGAGTCTGAGTAGCTTTTGCGTCGGCTTCTATCTTTCGCTTTAGGGAGTTGTCCCATTTAGAGTAGTTCTGAGGAAGACCTTCGGCATTTCGGGGGATCTCCACATGTCCACCTGAGTTTTCAGGTGGACCTCCATACGACTTTTCCAGTAGGAAAAGTCTTCTCCACTGAAGAGTGGAGGTCTTGCGGTGCTAAATCCTACTTGCATGGCCATCTGAAATAGACAGCTAAAAGAAAAACGAATTTTCCAAGACTAGGTCTTGGATTAGTAGTGCTGGATAAATTAAATAACGAGGAGTGTTGCACCAACCTCGCTTTAAAAAAAATCGAATAAAATATTTAACGAAAAATTCGTAAGGGAAAAGAAATAGAAAAATAAGAATCCGAAAAAATTTCAAACTGGTGGTTGCACCAGGTTTGAACTTCCCCGCTCTGATACCACTTGTTGGATCGATAAAACCGATAGAGGGGGGGGTGAATATCGAAAAACTTTCGGATTTGAGTAAGAGTAGGTACGCAGCGGAAATTAAAAACAATACACAGAGACACAGTCGATTTACTTGGTTCGGAGCCTGTGTCGACTCCTACTCCAAGGCCCACGGTCGTTGACCGTTTACTTTGGGCAATTCTATATTTGGCGCAAAGACAGTTTACAAATATTGAATACAGAGTAAGTGCAGTAAACTTTAACAATTAAGAAAAAGATGCTCTTCTTTTACCGACGTCCGATTGTAGGTTCACTTGTTCGGAGCAGCGGGACGTCGTCGGCTCGAGTTGGGCAGTTTCCGGAGCAAGGCGCGAGAGCAGAAGAGCGTGGAAGCGTTGAATGAATTGATGTTCTGAAGCCTTGGTCGAAGGGCCTTTATATAGGGCCTNCCTAGAGTAATCATCGGACTATTACTAAGCAGTATCAGTTTCCGCTTAGTGACTTGGCTCCATGTGAATCAAATAGGTCAAGGTGCAGGAGTTCAAGTGTGGTTTGAGTTAGATCAGATTGAATTAATTTGTGATTGGATTTGATTTGTTTACCTTGATTACAAGATTCACATATTAGGTTTTCATTATTTTTAATTTTGGGAATACCTTTGATTAAGCCAAGTTGGGTAATTTTTGAAATAGTTTGTAGATTGGTATGACCTAATCTCCTATGCCAGAGGTTTGTTTGTTCTAATTGTGTTAACATACATTTGGGTATAAGGGGAAGATTTATAGTGTATACATTGTTTTTCCTAGTGCCCTTAAGTATGATTTCTGAGTCTTGTTCATTTCTAATCAGGCAGTTAGAATTGTTGAAAGTAACTATATAACCAGAATCACATAACTGACTTATGCTAAGCAAGTTAAAATTAAAGTTTTCAACCAATAGAACTTTCTTAATAATGAAATCAGATTTAAGCTCAATATTACCTGACCCAATTACCTTGAGTGTAGCATTATTGCCAAATGCCACTGAGCCTAGGTTTTTGAGTTTGAGCTTGGTGAACTTCAATTTATCTCCAGTCATGTGTCTGGAGCAACCGCTATCCAACATCCATTGGTCCAAATCTTTATGTTCCTACGCATAAAGAATTTTCTTGATTTGGATCCAATTAGAATCAGGAATAGCTTAAATTGAGTTTCACTGCCTAGTCTGTCTCACCCAAATCTAGGGTTTTCAATCACATTATCCTCATAGGTTTTCGTGAGACAGGTTTTGATAGTTAAGATTATTTTAAAAATTTTGATTAATTTTGAAAACAATTAAATTTTGAAAACATAATTAATTTTGAAATTTTCGAAAAGATGTTTAAATCTACACTTAACTGAAATTTTGTGTTAGATTCGAATTTGACAAAAATTAATTTGAATTTGAATTTCAAAAATTGACTTCCAGGTCTTGGCGAGGCACTAGGCCTTCTTTGGCCGAAGCCTTATGGGATCATCCACCTTTTCCTTGACAAAGCCTTTTAATGAAATTTCATTTTCAAAATTATTCTTTGAAAAATTTCTGGTCTAACTAGTTTGGATTTTGAATCGGTAGCTTCGGTTGGTTTCACCAGTCTAAAGAGAGCAAGTGAACTTGATCTTATTAGAATTGGTTTCCCCAACATACTATCATCTCACCTCCACCCAATACTATGTTTTCAAGTTTCAGTTAAGTTTGTTTGGTCCTTAAACTAGCCTAAGTCTAAGCATGGTAAATTGCAGAAATTAAATAAATAGGCAAACAATCATATTGCAAAAAAATTTATCTAATAATGACTATAGTTTTCAGTTTGGCTCCCCCTGGACTAAAGTCACGGTGATGGTTAGGCAAGATGTGAATCTTGTCCTTGGGGATCCAATACTGATTTGATCCAGTCGCTTTGTTCAGGTATAGTTTAGGTACCCATGCCTGAATTTTACCTCTGGACTGATTCAGTACAGCAAGGTATGATCTTTGCCGAGATTTGGTTCTATAGCCCAATCCGGATCGATTTAGAACTGATTTCTGTTTTCCAAGGATCATGTCAAGACCTTTGGAACCAGATGTAAATCGTTCTAATGCTGATCTAAGATCCTTAACCTGAGTTTTCAGGGAGGAGTTTTCCTTTTCAAGTTTTTCAACTTGAGTAGGAGTTCCTTCCTGAACCTTCTCGGTTAAGGGTTTAGAGTCAGCTCCCTCTTTCAGGAGTTTTACTTCCTGTCGGAGGGATTCGACTCGGAGTTTGGCTTTTGCCAAATCTCGAGAAAGAAAGGAAATTAATTCACTTAATTGCAATCTATTAAAACCAGTTACCTTAATTTCTCCGTCTTCTGTGAAGGTCAGCTCGCCGTCTTCTTGTTCTGTTTCTGACTCAGTCTCGACTTTATCTGAGGCATTCAGAGCTAGGAGGTTGGACTGGGGTGCCTCTTCTTCTTCTTCTGAAGAAGACTCGTCCCATGTTGCTTGCAATGCCTTCTTCCTTCTCGTCTTTTTAGTCTCCTTTAGGTTAGGGCACTCTGACTTGTAGTGGCCCTTTTTCTTGCACTCGTAGCAGGTCACATTAGGCTTATTTGCGGGTTCCGCTGGTTCGTCCTTTCTTCGGCCGGTTTTCCGTTTGTTGGTTCGGTTCTTCAGCTCCTTGTAGTAGCTTCGAGCGAGCCGGACCAGCTTAGTTTGATCTCCATCTTCTTCTTCTGGATCTGAGTCTGAGTTAGACTCCGGTTCAGGTTCAGGCTTCTTCTTTGTTGTCCTTCCAGTCTTGCTTGCAAGAAAAGCAATACCTTTCTCGACCACATTGGTGTTAGTTTGTTCGTGCAGTTCAAGTTCGGAAAACAACTCATCTAATTTTATTTTAGAAAGATCTCTAGAGACCTTGTATGCATCTACCATAGATGCCCACAAGGTGTTTCTAGGGAAGGCGTTTAGAGCATTCCTTATTAGGTCACGGTTTTCAACCTTGTGACCTATTGTGTGAAGACCGTTCATTACCTCTTGGATTCGTGCGTGGAGCTGGGCTGCTGTTTCGTTGTCAGCCATCTTGATGGTGTAGAGTTTGTTTAGTAGCAGATCCCTCTTGCTGATCCTGGTATCTGAAGTCCCTTTGTGCAGCTCCATCAGTTTTGTCCACAGCTCCTTTGCAGTGTTGAAGGGGCCCACGCGGTTCAGCTCCTCTTTCGTCAATCCGCATTGAAGAGTCTGAGTAGCTTTTGCGTCGGCTTCTATCTTTCGCTTTAGGGAGTTGTCCCATTCAGAGTAGTTCTGAGGAAGACCTTCGACATTTCG
Source organism: Boesenbergia rotunda (assembly GCA_024364735.1). Classification (NCBI taxonomy): domain Eukaryota; kingdom Viridiplantae; phylum Streptophyta; class Magnoliopsida; order Zingiberales; family Zingiberaceae; genus Boesenbergia; species Boesenbergia rotunda. The sequence continues at coordinate 248,412 of JAGFNQ010007664.1, read as the reverse complement.
GGGGATCTCCAGACCGGACTGGATAATGATCCACATGTCCACCTGAGTTTTCAGGTGGACCTCCATACGACTTTTCCAGTAGGAAAAGTCTTCTCCACTGAAGAGTGGAGGTCTTGCGGTGCTAAATCCTTCTTGCATGGCCATCTGAAATAGAAAGCTAAAAGAAAAACGAATTTTCCAAGACTAGGTCTTGGATTAGTAGTGCTAGATAAATTAAATAACGAGGGGTGTTGCACCAACCTCGCTTTAACAAAAAGAATCGAATAAAATATTTAACGAAAAATTCGTAAGGGAAAAGAAATATAAAAATAAGAATCCGAAAAAAATTTCAAACTGGTGGTTGCACCAGGTTTGAACTTCCCCGCTCTGATACCACTTCTTGGATCGATAAAACCGATAGAGGGGGGGGGTGAATATCGGAAAACTTTCGGATTTGAGTAAGAGTAGGTACGCAGCGGAAATTAAAAACAATACACAGAGACACAGTCGATTTACTTGGCTCGAAGCCTGTGTCGACTCCTACTTCAAGGCCCACGGTCGTTGACCGTTTACTTTGGGCAATTCTATATTTGGCGCAAAGACAGTTTACAAATATTGAATACAGAGTAAGTGCAGTAAACTTTAACAATTAAGAAAAAGATGCTCTTCTTTTACCGACGTCCGATTGTAGGTTCACTTGTTCGGAGCAGCGGGACGTCGTCGGTTCGAGTTGGGCAGTTTCCGGAGCAAGGCGCGAGAGCAGAAGAGCGTGGAAGCGTTGAATGAATTGATGTTCTGAAGCCTTGGTCGAAGGGCCTTTATATAGGGCCTGGGGGCGCCCGGGACGTCGGGGGCGCCCCCCACGTGGCCTTTGATCCGTCAAAGTCTCGGTCGCGTCTGATCCTCTGGATCTGCTTTGACCGGGGCGCCCGGAGGACTCGGGGCGCCCGGATTGACCGGGTCAAATTTTATCCGCTTGGCTTCGAGGGCTTCGGTTCGAGGTATACGCATGGGGGCGCCCGGGACGCTGGGGGCGCCCGGGAGCAGCGCGGGCGCCCGGGAGCACGGGGGCGCCCGGCCCAGCAGCTATTCGAACCCTTTTTCTCTTTACTTGTTTTGTATGCACCTTGGGGGCGCCCGGGACACTCCGGGCGCCCTACTCAGCCATTGCCTCTCTCCTTTGAGTCTTTCTGAGCTGCAGACACACATTCCTTCGGTCCTGCATCCAGGGTTAGTCCAAAACACAATGATAATAATTTATTAGATTTATATAGTCTTAGCTGTCTTGGTTCTGACTTTGGTCTCCAAAATGGAGCCCTAGGTCGAACCGACGCCTACTGTTCCCTCGACGGGGAACGCGTCCTCACCTACTCCTCTCGGGAGAAATTACCTGATGCCAACCGCTCCTTTGGTTGGACTTTTGCCTGACGGTCCTTTGTCAGGTCTTGTAAACCGGCAGTCCTTCGCCAATTGCCTAGCAGTCCTTCGCTAGGGCTTCAGTCCCAGGCTGTCCTTTGCCTGGAGCCTAGCAGTCCTTCGCTAGGGCTTGATACTGGCAGTCCTTCGCCAGTTGCCTAGCAATCCTTCGCTAGGGCTTCAGTCCCAGGCTGTCCTTTGCTTGGAGCCTAGCAGTCCTTCGCTAGGGCTTGATACTGTCAGTCCTTCGCCAGTGCCTAGCAGTCCTTCGCTAGGGCTTTTCCTGCACACTAGATTAACTTGTTAGAAAACAAGAAAGACTTAACTTTTGACCTATGTTGCCATTATCAAAACACAGGTTTGACTTATGTGCATTCTGCACCAACACATGGATGGTATTTTCCTATGTAGAAGCAAGCATTTTTGGCCTACTGGAGTAAATGACATTACAGTTCTATGTCCCCGTAGCCTTGTGCAACCTGGTAGACGAAAGAAGGCACGGATTGAGTCCAGACACAATGGCAAGGTGAAACTAAAATGCATCCGGTGCAAACAACTTGGTCATAATAAAAGGACATGTAGAATGCCGCCAGCCCCAAGGTCTTGAGTTAATTGGTATATGTAGTGACCCAAGATTCTGATTGAAGTGTATAATTTGTATGTAGGAGAACTGAATGTATTTATTTTGTATATTGCACAGCTATAGTATTGTCATAAAATTAGTAGTGGTTAATGTTGTCACTTGAAGAAGTATTTCAATATTATGATACATTTCTTCTTGTATAAATTTATGTAAGCAGAATTGAGCAGTGGTGAAGTTTTCGGATTTTGAAACCCACAATAATGTTATTTCAGGTCTTGAAGTCCTGAAGTCCTATGGTTTGTGAATATCTGTCATTTGAGACACTCTGTTAGTTTGCTTTGTTGATTCATTGTTCTATGCCAACTGATACTGTATTAACACGTAATTGATAATCATTAGGACTATGGTTGGAGACCAAAAATACCATCTCCTAGCTATCTAAACTCTAACTACTGGTAATGAGTTTTGAGAAATCTAAATTTCATAGGTCCTTGATGTTGGAAACGGATGGCTAGAGAGGGAGGGGGGTGAATATAGTCAATCACTTTTATCTTTGGCAAGTAACAAGTTTCTGCACTTAATCTTATCGGTAGCACAGCGGAAGAAATAAAACAACAGAGCAGTGCAGAAAACCAAAACAGGAATCAAGAACAAACGACCACAGCTAGCAAGATCGCTAACAAGGAGGGTTTACAAGGTTCGGGGATAACTTGCCCCTACTCCTTGGCGTGCCCTTAAGGTGGGCGATCCCTTGATCGTCGGCAGATCAAGCCCCGGTTAGCACCGGATATAAAGCAACCTCCTTCTCGGTGGAGAAACCTCTCCACAGCGTTTCAATCACAAATAAATGTTTAAGCCCAATGAAACAACAAGAAAGATCTTACTCAAGCACTCAGCAAGGACAAGAACACAGCAAGCTTCCCTGAGCTCCACCCAGTGGCGATCTCACGCAAGAACCCTTCTTCGTGTCTTCCCACTGTCGGACTCCCAGCTCCTTGTTCTCTCTTTCAAGCACTCAAGTAATGGATGATTGCTTCTCGATCAGTAGCTTGCTTAATGTGATGAAACTTCAAGAAAGCAGCAAGCTTGTTGTGGAGAACTCAAGGCGCAGCAAGAAGATAGTATTCGAACTCTGCTTCACTGAAGCTATCTTCCGTCCCTTTTGTTTCTCCACTAAGCATCAAGTGACCTCATCTCTAGCAGCCTCCAGCTGCCTCACTGCCAACGCCAGCTACCACTGAACCCTTACTGAACTTCCTGAGCTCCCTCAGCCAAGCTTCAGTCAGCGGCTTCAGTCCTGCAGCTCCAGCCGTTGCAACCTGAGATGAGAAACGGACAAACCTGCTCCAAGAAAAGCCTCCATTAACTTCTCCTTGAGTGTTTGAATCCTCCCCTGTCACCTGTAGCTTAATCAGACTGTTAGTGCAGTATATCACACAGTAAATCAAATATCAGAGGCAAACAGCAGCGAATCGGATATGGTCAGACGCGATCAGAGAGTCTGACAGTGTAATTTGAATTAAAGTGATCGGTCACCCGACCGATCAGAGCGACTCCTGATCGGTCACCAGACCGATCAGGCTGGGTCCAGACCGATCAGGCTCCGTCTTGATCGGTCCCCAACGCTCAATTAGAAATCGTCATTTCTTTGGGACTCTCCTGGACCGATCACCAGACCGATCCCAGGCTGTGGATCGATCACCCGAACGATCCACCCCTTTATCAGGCGATTTCTGAGCTTCACAGTCCAGACCTCCTGATCGATCACTGGACCGATCAGGCAGCCTCCTGATCGGTCACAAGACCGATCAGAACATGACCAGACCGATCAGGCTCCGTCCTGATCGATCATAGAGAGGAACCTGCGACGTTTGATCGTTCTCCGGAACGATCTGCACAGTGATCCTGATCGGTCACCAGACCGATCAGGTGCAGATCAGCAGGGGAACTCAACCTCACTTGTTTGCTCCCTGATCGGTCACCAGACCGATCAGGAGCCAAGCAGTGGGTGAAACACGCACTCCCTGATCGGTCACGGGATCGATCAGGAGCAGTACAGTAGGTTCCCAACCTCACTGTGTGCTCCCTGATCGGTCACCAGACCGATCAGTCATTGCTGGATCGGTCACCTGACCGATCCACAATGGAGCAGCGTGCCAGATTCCCTGATCGGTCACCAGACCGATCCAGGGACTTAAACTTAGCCCTCCAAGCTAAGTTTCCATCCACCTTAGCCCTCTAAGCTAAGGATTTTTCCATCTAACTCTCCAAGTTGGGAATTTGCACCTAACCCTCCAAGTTAGGACTTTTCACCTAGCCCTCCAAGCTAAGACTTTTCACTTAGCCCTCCAAGCTAGGACTTTTCACCCAATCCTTCCGAGTTAGAACTTCATCCAACCTAGCCCTCCAAGCTAGGCACCTGACCCTCCAAGCCAGGACTTTTCACCTAATTCTCCAGGATGGGAATTTGCACCTAACCCTCCAAGTTAGGACTTTTCACCTAGCCCTCCAAGCTAGGACTTTTCACCCAACCCTTCTGAATTAGGACTTTCCAACACCTAGCCCTCCAAGCTAGGATTTTTCACACCTAACCCTCCAGGTTAGCCAGACTAGGATTCTCCATATCATGCCTAATCCTCGATCAGGACTTAATCATAATCATCATAATTATCCACCCAAACTAAAATCGGTGTCAACACCAAAACAACAATCAGGGCCAGACTGCATCAACACTTGAAACAAACCTCCTGCTGTGCCAAATTCTGAAAATATGAGGTAATGCTGTGGATGGAATTAAATTGTGGTATGCAAAGTGTATGTAGGTACTCTCCTTCTAGGTTTAATATTAAAAATAATTTCACAACATGCATATTTATATAAAATATTTAAATATTAAAATATTGAATTAATTGAAATCTGAAAATGAGATAATTGTGTCAGGTCCTGCGTGGGCCTGAACATGATTTTGTTTCAAGATTCTATTTCAGGCCCAGCGTGGGCCTGAAATAATTCCATTTCAGGCCCAGCTTGGGCCTGAAATGAAAGATTTCAGGCCCAGCGTGGGCCTGAAATAATATCATTTCAGGCCCACGTTGGGCCTGAAATAATATTATTTCAGGCCCACGTTGGGCCTGAAATATTTCATTTCAGGCCCACGTTGGTCCTGAAATATTTCATTTCAGGCCCACGTTGAGCCTGAAAGGGTAGAGGAAAAGTAAGGTTCATTAACAAGGATTGAACATACATGTAGGTTAGGAACATATATTGTTTGTCATCAAAGTTACAATATACAATTGAATAAATTTTTTTCAGGCCCTGGGTGGGTTTCTTAAAATGCTTTAGTTTCAGGCTCACCGTGGTCATGAATTCAAATGATTCTACCAAAAGCAAGGTATATCTTTACTGATGGGTTCGACAACAATTACAGATTACAGATCATATATGAGACAAAAACAATGTTTCAAAGCAAAGTTTCATTGATTTGAAAAGGACTACATAGATTATATAATTACAAATATACAATGTTTGTGATCACAATTACATTTGCATAGTATCACTGATATACTATTTACAGATTTAGCTTCCACCACTTGTCTCTCATTATTTTATATCCTACCTGAAATCGATAATTTTTCATTTGCTTTTGGCTAAAATTAGTAGATCTCTGGAAAACCAGACTTTCAGCATAATGCATCATGAAAAATGCACAATCCAACCTGAAAAACCAATATTGACATTGTTGTGATCTAATAAATCCAACCATGAAATCAATTGTTATTTTTAACAAAAATATACATCCTCTTACGATCTTGTTTGGGTCGGTCCTTCGACTACAATTTTATTAAACTCTGTCCCAGCTATGGAAGACAATCCTTTATTCCAAATCTTGTAATATGACCAGTTCAAATTTTTGAAAAACGCCACCTACACAGATATGACATTAGTAACAATTATATTGGTCTGAAACTGTTTGTTGAGTCATATCTATGAAATATAAAACTTACAATTTTTTCAAATTGGGCAGTGTACCCTTCTGTGGCGCTGAGAGAATTATAATGATGGATACTACCTTCCACGAGTCAATAATCATTAGATGCCAATGATCATCTGCATTATTTATAGGACAGATGATATATCTAATTGGCTTTTCCGTATCAGTAGCCATAGTTTGTTCAAAAGCCTGAGCATGAATCGCCTCAAAAAGTGCCTATGTTTATTAAAAACCAAGTATCAGTGGACTAAATCATACAAAAAAAAAACAAAACAAGTAGCTAATTGACTTACATCAAACCCCACCCCACAGAATATGGAGGGGTGGTAAGGTGAGTTACACGCTTTTGCTTCATTTGCAAGAATAGTCCAGTATGTATTGATGCAATCCCCGGTGGTGTAGTCATTCCAATCAAATATTGTCAAAAAAGATTGCATATCTAATGTAAAGGTCTCATTGGACCATACTGGATTCAACTCATACCTACATGCAAATAAGATAGGCAACTTAATAACAATGTGAATGAATAAATTTTATTAATGAATGTCAATAATCATCATTGTTTTACATTATTTTTCCAAAGGCAATAGCAACTGACTCACTTTAATTTACTAAGATTTAATAATGTTTCTGCAATCTCTGCATCTTTATTCTTCTTAAAAAATGCCTTTGAATTCTTCAAGATTTTGCTTTTCACCTTCTGAAATTCTTTTGCTTTAGCTTTGTGGTGTTCAGATAAGTTTGTTTGGGTGGAGGTCGCTGGTTGAGTTGTTTGCGTTGTAGTATCTAACATTGATAGGGCAGGAGCCTTGTTATCTTCATCCTCATCCTCATCTTCATCTTCATCTTCATCCTCATCCTCATCCAGAAGAACTAGTTTGCGCTTGCCTTTGGGCCGGTATTCTTGTCTGACCTGAGTTATTTTCTTTTATTTGGCAAGTGACTCACCTTCATCTGACCCTTTGCTTTGCAATTGTTGATACAGCTCTTTGATTTTTTTGTTAGACTGAAGTATGATCTTCTCTCTTGCAGCTAGCCTTTTTTCATTATGCTTCTCTTGTACTTTAATCTGCGACTCTTTGTCACCAATGATTTTATCCTTTTCAACAATCATGTCATCTTTTTGTTTAAGCTGGGACTCTATATCTGCAATTATTGTATCTTTCTGAGCAATAATTTGATCCTTGGCACTGATGGATGTTGCCGTCTCACTTTTGGCTTCCTCCAAACTTTTAAGTGCTATATTTAATTGTTACTGTAAGGTGTCTATTTGTTCTTGTTTTTCTATACATGTATTGCAGGCTTCCATTTGTAAGTCCTGTAGCCTTCCTTGTGCTGCCTGGCTTCCTTCAGGTGCCTGCTGTAATACCTCACAGTGTACCTCAAGTGGTTGAGTTGGAGGAGAGTAGTCAGGTACCAAATCTTGCTCTATATCAAAGGGAATTAAATCAACAATAATTAAATGTGTGGCCACACGGTCTATAATCCGCTTGATACTCTCAACATGTGCCTTAGGCCAAGTCTAGCGAAGTATTCTTGGCAATCTATGAGGATGTTCAGGAGCAGCAATACTAATATGTTCAGTAACCCATACCTGCAACATCATTATAATCATTAACTAATATCCATCAACAAATTATATGAGCAAGTATATGCACTCTAACTTACAGCCAAAATATTTGCAAATCCCTTGAGCAAGGGAGCCCTGGCCCGTTGGGTTGAATCACCTACATCTGGTCTATGCTTCATTGTGACCTCCTTTCCAATGGCTCCCAACTGAGGAGCCATGAAATTGTATACGGCATTGCACCAATTATAGTTTCGTAGATTGTCAAAATCATCTACGCAATCAATAAGTGAGAGTGCCGGAATGGCAAGTATGCTGCTAATACCACAAAATAGCACTGTACAAAAAAATAGAGTATATACAACTGACAGTACAACTTGTCATTGGATATAGACTTGATTAGCAGTTTCTCCAAATTGCGTGCAGAACAACTGGAAACTTCAAAATACTCCTTGTACAGTGGGCTGGAGGCCTCATTCAAATCAAGTTGGACTATCTCTCCATGGTCAGGTAGTCCTAGAATAAGTGATATATCAACCTTTGTGAAATTTAGTTTTTTCCCATGGAATACAAAGCTCTGTTCTTCTTCATCCCAATTATCAAACATGTTTTGAACCTGGGGTCTTACACAAAAACTAGTAGGAAGGTCGAGGACCCAAGAAAAGGGTGTTTCTCGAAGCAACTCTTCTTGTGCTGGTGTGGGCGGAACAGAATGAATAAAATTTTTGAAATGGCAAAGACTACTTTTCCAGTTCATTCGTTTACTTCGACCTATGTTAGCAAAACTTATATATTCAGTAGGCAATTTGATTTTTTTGTGTGCCAGCTGTTTTTTCCCATGACTTGGTCGTCCCGGGACTTGCTGTTTCTTAGATTTGGTGGGAGGAGCTTTCTTTGTAGATGATCTTTTTTAACCCATACCGAACTTAGCAACCATCAAACAAAAAATTATTTCACACAAACAAAAATGACACTTAGAGTTCGTTCATAAAGGGCCCTCCTCAAATCTATAGTCTATTACTGATAACTATCGCTAACCCTAGGTGACAAGCTAGAACTGAAATCACAAACTACAAATTAGGGTACATACAATTTGACTAGTGCGATGACGAGGATGTCGCCGACAACTACTCCAATGAAGACAAGCACAAGATAAACTTGAAATCGCAACAAATCTGGAGCTAGAAGACGATTGCTTAGCAGTAGCCTCGAAGGGACGCTATCAAGCTGAGTGACTGCTGGGCCTGATATAAAAGGATTTCAGGCCCTAGGCGGGCCTTTTTTCTTTATATTTATTATAAATATAATTTAGGTTTTATCTAAATTATATTTTAAATATATCAAAATGATATATATCATATATATTTCTGTAGTTATCATTGCATTTTAGTGATTATGTATTTATATTTATGTTTCAATACTCTAAGACGCAGGGCCTGAAATAAAATTATTTCAGTCCCAAATTGGGACTGAAATCACATTATTTCAGGCCCACCGTGGGCCTGAATAAAATTTAATTCAGGCCCACCTTGGGCCTGAATACATTTTATTTCAGGCCCACAGTGGGCCTGAATACAAATTATTTCAGGCCCACCTTGGGCCTGAATACATTTAAATTCAGGCCCACCGTGGGCCTGAATCCAAATTTACTTCAGTCCCATCTTGGTCCTCAAATCAGTAGAGAGGGTTGAGGTAGGAGATGGGGTTTTAGGTGCCATATATCAGGACAGAGGTTTAAGGTAGGAGATGGGATTTTGGGTCTTAAATCATGCTCTAATCTTGATGACTAACCAATGCTATAGGATAGATTTTGGTATATCAGTGAGTTTTGATCAAAACTCACTGATGGACCTCCCTTACCTGGAATTCTGAAAAACCTATTTCAGTAAATAAGGTTGAGCTAGGAGATGAGATTTTGGGTGGCCAAACCTCTATATTTGCTGTCTAACCAATGCTATATGACAGATTTTGGTATATCAGTGAGTTTTGAGCAAAACTCACTGATGGACCTCCCTTACCTGGAATTCTGAAAAACCTATTTCAGTAGATAGGGTTGAGCTAGGAGATGAGATTTTGGGTGGCCAAACCTCTATACTTGCTATCTAACCAATGCTATAGGACAGATTTTGGTATATCAGTGAGTTTTGATCAAAACTCACTGATGGACCTCCCTTACCTGGAATTCTGAAAAACCTATTTCAGTAGATAGGGTTGAGCTAGGAGATGAGATTTTGGGTGGCCAAACCTCTATACTTGCTGTCTAACCAATGCTATAGGACAGATTTTGGTATATCAGTGAGTTTTGAGCAAAACTCACTGATGGACCTCCCTTACCTAGAATTCCTGAAAAACCTATTTCAGTAGATAGGGTTGAGCTAGGGAGATGAGATTTTGGGGTGGCCAAAACCTCTATACTTGCTGTCTAACCAATGATATAGGGCAGATTTTGGTATATCAGTGAGTGTTGAGCAAAACTCACTGATGACCTCCCATCCTAGAATTCTGAAAAACCTATATCAATAGATAGGGTTGAGCTAGGAGATGAGATTTTGGGTGGCCAAACCTCTATACATGCTGTCTAACAAATGCTTATAGGACAGTTTTGGTATATCAGTGAGTTTGAGCAAAACTCACTATGGACCTCCTATCTGGAAATTCTGAAAAACCTATATCAGTAGATAGGGTTGAGCTAGGAGATGAGATTTTGGGTGACCAAACCTCTATACTTGCTGT